>JAQFVV010006266.1:3715760-4073260 GCA_028023455.1 Epiperipatus broadwayi | reverse complement strand
ATGTCTTATTGATGTATAGAGACCAAGCAGCAGTCTTGTTTTGATTAAATTTTAGATGGTGTGTTGCTTGAAAGTCTTGCAGTATTTTCTGTAGTATTGGTATCTGTTTTCTTGATGGTAGGAAGACTGTGATGTCATCCATATATGCAATGCTGGCTATATGTTGTGATGTGTCTGGTATCTGGATGTCTTTGATACTCTGAATTTTGAGTATGAGTGGGTTGATGTAAAAAGTAAATAGCAGTGAGCTGAGTGGTGAGCCTTGCGATATGAATTGTGTGGGAATGAATGATGGGGAATTTTTGCCATTGAGTGTGATATGTATTTTTCTGCTAAGTTGTAGGTTTGTGAGCAGGTACAGATGAGTTTGTGGAATTGTGGTGTCAGCAAGCATAATGATTAATGTATTGATGTTGACCAAGTCAAAAGCCGCTTCTATATCAAATTGAACTGCAATTGGTGTATACTTCTTTCTGTCCCATACTGAGTTTATAATTGTTTTGAATATCATTGCAGCCTGTGCAGTTGATGATTGCTTCCTTGCAAACTGGCTGTGTGAAATTAGTGGTAGAATATGTGGCTCTAGGCTGTTCAATCATTTTAATCATAAGTGGCCCCATTGATATTGGTCGTAGGTTAAATAGTATTGATACATGTACTTTTTTCTTGTTGAAAGGGTTTACTGCTATTGGATATAAACCTTGAATGTCATGCAACTTCTGTGATAGATGATTTGTAAGGTCACATAAATATTGGTTAATGAACTGACTGAGATGTGCAAGGACAAATTTGGGGATTCCATGTGCTCCTGTGGGACATGCATTAGGTACTGTTGCCAGTTTAGTAGCAAATTCTGTGATGTTATATGGTGTATTTGTTTCTGGTTTTCCAAAGTCCTTAGGATTATATTTGATCAGGTGGTATGCTTGCAGCTTTTGTTTGAAATGCTGATAGATCAGTTTTAACATGTTTCCTGCATATGTGAGCCCCTGTTCTGTGAGTGCCATTGGCACTCTGACAGTGGATGGGTATCCCAAGGCCCAGTGAATGTATTTTCTTGTCCATGTGTGTTGATGGCTGAGGTAGACTTTACTCTTTTTTATTGCTAAGTAGTTTTTCAGGTGGTTACAGATGTTATTGTATGTTTGTGTAAGTCTGCGTATATGTTGTTGACTGGTGTGTGTTGGGTTTATCAGTGTAATCTGTTTATGTATTTCATCAGCCAGTGCTAGCAGTCTTGAGGGGGGGATTTGCATGTAATGTGATCTATATTAAATGATAAAATGTTTATGAATGCTAAGTATCTTTGAATGGGGTTAAGTTGTATATTTTTGATTTTGTGAAGCATTATATATGTTTCTGAAAAAATAAATTCTGGGGTGGAAGTTGGAAGTAGAATTCTTATTGTTTTACCATGTGTAAGTGCAGTTGTTTGAATTCCTGTCAGATTAATTAGTATGGTTTGTGCAGAGTGATCAGAGAAGGGAGATGGGTTGATGTTTAGGCTGATTTGATGGTATAACATAGGTGAATAAAAGCGCAGATCAATTCTTGATGTATGATGTCCATTGTAAAAAGTTACTGCTTCATTTGACAGAAAACCCTCTGCACTCATAAGTGGAATTGATATTTGATGCACCACTTTAAAATGAATTTCATGTTGAAATCCCCAATGAGTATGGTTGGATGTAAATTAGAGCCAAGTAAGGAGTTTATGTTTAATATAATATTTGAGATAATTGTAGGGCTCGGTGGAATATACACAAATATAATGTTTAGGGTGATGATTTGATGACTAAAAGTTACTATTAGTAAATTTGCATCTATATATATATGTGATTTTGAATGAGTAAAATGGACAACTTTGTGTTATGAGCAGCCCAGTACCACCTGAGGAAGATGATGTGTCTCTAGAGCATGCACAGTAGCCTTCTCTGCTTAGATGTCCTGTGGGGCAACTTGTGAGCCACTATATATTTTAGTTTCTAGAAGTCCTAGTATATGAGATTGTGTAATCTTTATCCATTGTTGTAGCTGATGTATTTTATTGACTGAGTTGAGCCCTCTGATATTAAATGCTGTTATTTTTAGCTTCATTATCATGATTGGCTGCGAGTTGCTTTCACAGTGTGTTGAAGTTTGTGAGAAGCTTTTGCACATTCTCTAGTGTTTTGTGAGCAGTTATTAGTGGTTTGATTACTATCCAGCTCCATAGGGATGAAGTTCTCTGCCAAGTGTTGAATCATTTCTGTCAGAGTATTGTTTTCATCTGTTTTGTCTCTTTTTGATTTATTTCTCCTTGGCCGACCAGATATTTGGACTTCTGTTGGTGTTGTTTCTATGGGAGGGAGGCATGGGGTTAGTGACTCTAGAATATCTGTAGATGTTTTGTTTATAATTATATGCAGCATGCTTGTTTTTGGGGAGTTGTATCTATCATTAGATATGTCTGGGTTTGAGTCTGACATGTTATTGATTGATATGCCTGGTGTTTGCAATACTTCAGATATGATTTGTGCTTGATTTTGATCCATTTGATCAGTGCTTTCATTTAATTTATTCAAGCTATCTGTTGTAGTTTCGAGTATAATTGTGTTTTCTTCTGCATGTTTGTTTTTAGTAGCTTCATTTGTACTGTGATTGTTTTCATATTGATTGTTTGAGTTGCTGGTGTTATTTTGTGTATTGTTGCTTTCTTCATGTTGGGATTGGATGTGCTGATTATTTGGTGTCTGGCCCTGTATGAGTTGGCTATCCATGCACTGTGTGGCTAGGTGACCATGCTTGCCACAGGCATAGCATTGTGGTTTTAAACCTCTTATATATAGGCTCAGCATAGCTTCCTGATCTGCAATTTGTGTTGGTATAGATTCTGGGTCAATGTATTTGTATAATTTTAACTTAAAATCATAGCTATTGCTGTATATTCATATTGGTGTGTCTTTGAGGTATATTGGTTGAAATGCTATAACCTTGCCAAATGGATCGATCATTTTTTGAAAGTCTTGTTTCGTGTATCCAAAATATGTATTTTTTATATTCCTGTAATTTGGTTCTGTCGATCTTGATCGACTATAACAATAGCGTAATTGTCTAATGTTTTAATTTGGTTTAGAAATCGGTTCTTTTGACTACTGTCAAGAAATTCGATTGTGAGGTATCTGGGATTTGGATGATCTGCGATTCTTACGATCATTTCCCAGAGTTCGTTTTCAGTTATTGTTTGATATAATAATGTGCATTGAAACTGATACAGCAATATATTTGCGTCTGTGGCAGATATTACTATTGAGTTTGGCGAAAAAAATCTTTTGAATGATGTATAGAGTCCCCATGGAATTGTGTTGTTAAAGTGTTCATTAATTCTTTCTAGCATATTATCGGTCCAGTGTGCAACGGGAGGGTCTTGGTTTACCTGCATCTTTAAATCTAACTGTTTTATATCATTCGGATTTGTTTTTCTAAATCTCAGAATTATTTTATTATTTATTGTAGTCGCAAAATTCTTTGAACTTGTTGCTTGCATGTTAATTTTTGCAACCATGACGTACGATTTGATGGTGTCTAAATTTTTATGCACTTCAGCAGCCATATTGATGCCAAATGCTTGATCATGCATAGCTGTGGTCTCTTTTTTTTTTTTATAAAACAAAGAAATTTTTGGTAACGTAAATTTTTTTATGATTTTCATTAATTATAGTTTCAAAAAGATTTATTCTTATTTTGTGAAATTGTCTATATTGGTTTGATTTTAAATTGTGGCATTATTATTAGTTTTTTGGGGGTTTGAAACCCAACTACTTTAATATTACTTACGGGCAATATCAGGATTTTCTGTGGTATTTATTATTATTATTATTATTATTATTATTATTATTATTATTATTATTATTATTATTATTATTATTATTATTATTATTATTATTATTATTATTATTATTATTATTATTATTATTATTATTATTATTATTATTATTATTATTATTATTATTATTATTATTATTATTATTATTATTATTATTATTATTATTATTATTATTATTATTATTATTATTATTATTATTATTATTATTATTATTATTATTATTATTATTATTATTATTATTATTATTATTATTATTATTATTATTATTATTATTATTATTATTATTATTATTATTTTCAAGAACTAAAAAGATTAATAAATTAATTTTGCTAATGTTTATTCTAATACTAATATAACTTATAATAGATATTTTCTTTCTAATATGCCAGTAGATCTCAGTTCAAAAGATATTACAGTATTTCTTGAAAATAATTTACAAACTAGTATTGTTTGTCATAAAGTTAATATGAATAATTCTAAGTCTTCTTGTTTTTATATTTCTGTTTCTGCACATAAACATAATGATATAATATCCCCTAATTTATGGCCTTGCGGTGCTTCTATTTCTTTTTTTTATGGATCTCTGGCCAGTTCTCTAAGGTTTTAAGAGAATTTATTTTGTTTTACTATCTATTTTATTTTTATTTTTTCTTTATCTCTTTCTTTTTCTCTTTTTGTTTTTATTTGTGTTGTTTCCATTATCTTTGTGGGTAACATGGTAGGCCTTTCTTGTTTTTACATGAATGTCAGAGGTATGAGGACTAAATGTGTTCAAATTAAACAATTTTTTGAAACAGAACATTTTGATCTTATTTTACTTACAGAAACTTGGTTAAATCAACAATTTCCTGATTGTTCTTTTCTTGATGATAGATTCAGTATTTTGCGAACTGACAGATCTATGGATAATATTTCTCGAGGTGGTGGTACTCTGATTGCTCTTCATAAAGATGTTTTTTATAAAGAACTTTATTTTTCTTCTTCTTTTTGTGAATCTACATGGTGTGAAATTACTTTAAATCACAATTTTAAATTTATTTTAGGTAATGTTTACCTCAAACCCACTTTGTCGTTGTTGGAGTTTGATTATTTTTTGACATCTCTTGAAGATTTTCTGATTGGCTATGATAATATTATTATTACTGGTGATTTAAATATTCCGGATTTATATCAGGGTAGAATTGCTACACACTTTTCTGTTTTGTCTTCTAAGGCTTCTAGAATGTTAAAGTTCTGTAAATTTTTAGGACTTAAGCAATATAACCCATTTGTTAATTCCTATCATCGTACTTTGGATTATATTTTATGTAATTCAACAGTAGTTAGTAATTTTCAAGTTGTTTCTGTTAATTTTCCTATTGATGCTCATCATCCACCTTTTGAGTTTTATATTAACGTTTGTCACTCAAAGATTAATTTTTCTAATATTTCAAGAAAGGATTATGGGAAGGGTAATTATGTTGATTTTTGTAGTAACTTTTCTAAGGTTAATTGGAATTTTTTGTATTCTTTTAATGATGTAAATCATTGCTTGGATGGGTTTTTAAAGATTCTTAATAGTTTTATTGATTTGTATATTCCCAATAAGCGGCCTTTTTATAAGGGTTTTCCTCCTTGGTTTTCATGCGATCTTATTAAAATTATTAAAAGGAAGTCTTATCATCGTAGACTTTATTTTAAAACACAGAATATCTTTTTTTATAATAATTTTGTTAATTTCAGAAGATTGGTGAAGCATGTTTATAAAAGAGATTTGCAGAATTATATTAGAAAAATTGAGGTTAATATTTCTTCTAACCCTAAAGAATTTTGGGATTTCATTAATAAGTCTGGTTTGGGTAAGAAAAGGGTTCAAGCTACTCATGGTTTCACTTTAAGTGCAAATGACTTTTCAAAACATTTTGCTGATGTATATTCATCACATGATACAATATCTTCAAATATTGCATTATTTTGTAATTCTTCAACTGTTCATTGTATGATTGACCATATTTCTAAGGATGATGTTGTTATGGCTATTAAGCGACTTAAAATTCATTCTAGTTTGGGAAATGATAATATTCCTTCATTTATTTACAAAGGGCTAGCTGAATTTATTGCAGTACCTCTTGCATTTATTTTTAATTTATCACTTAACTCTTGTGTTTTTCCTAATGTGCTTAAGTGTGCCAAAATGGTCCCAATTTTTAAGAATGGATCACGTGATTGTATTAATAACTATAGACCTATTTCTGTTTTACATACTATTGCTAGAATTTTTGAGAGGTGTGTTTATAATAAAATTATTTTAGATGTTAGTAAACTCATTTCTTCTTCACAGCATGGTTTTATACCTAATAGATCTGTAGAAACTAATTTGTTAACAATTTATGATCATATAGCTCATGCAATTGAAGACCAGCAGAGACTTGATGTTGTTTATTTTGATTTATCAAGAGCTTTTGATAAAGTAGACCACAGTATTCTTCTTCACAAATTATATCAAATGGGTTTTTCTACTAAGCTTGTTTATTGGTTTCAATCCTTTCTTCATGGTCGTACTGCATACATTAAATTTAATAATACTATTTCATCTAATTTTAAATGTAATTTGGGGGTTCCTCAGGGTAGTATTTTAGCACCTATGCTTTTTAACATTTATATGAATGACCTTAAGGATTGCTTAAAATCTTCTTATCTTTTGTGCTATGCAGATGACTGTAAAATCTTTAGAAGAATCACATCTGTGTTTGATTGCACTCTTCTTCAAAATGATATAGATAATTTTAGTGCTTGGTGTGATCTAAATAATATGACTGTTAATTTCAGTAAATGTTCCTTAGTCTCGTATTCTAAAAAATCTGAAGTTTTGCATTTTTCTTATTTTATTAATTCTCACAAAATTATTTCTGTTGAATCCCAAAAAGATTTGGGAGTTATATTTTCTAGTAATGGATCCTTTCTTCCTCATTTGGAAATGATTATTGGTAAGGCTTTAAAAATTATAGGTACTATTCTAAGGTTTGGTTATCATTTCAATGGTGATACAAAATTTAAATTATTTTTATCATTGGTTCTTCCCATCATTGAATATTGTTCAGTCATTTGGAATCCTAGCTCTAAACAGGGATGTAATTTATTACAATCAGTGTATAATAAGTTTTCTAAATATGTTTCTTTGGGAAATAAAACTGTTCATCTTTCTTCTAGAAGACAATATAGAGATATTAAATATCTTTATAAACTTGTTAATAAAATAGTTCTTTTATCTAATACAATTTCTACTGTTATAATTAGATCTCATGTGCATGATACTCGGTCTGCTTCTGTTTGTTACATTAAAACTTGTCATTCCAATGTTCTTAGATTTTCTCCTTTGTTTAGGCTACCATCTTTATATAATCAGATTTGTAGCAATATTAATTACTTCAATTTAGATTATAATCAATTTTGTAATGCTATTAAATTTAAATGTCAGATTTGATTGGTTTAACTTGATTTTGTTTATATATATATATTAAATTGTTTTTTGTTTTTTTTATTTTGTTATGTGCTTTATATTTATCCCTTTTATTTATTTGTTACTATTAATGTCTTAATAATAATTGTTTATATGCTGATATTTAATTTTACTTTAGATTTTTAAATGTGTTAATTATCTTTTATTGAAATATGGCACATAATTATATTAATAATTTGTCATTTAAACTCATTTATGTATTTATATATTTGTTATGGTGCAATACTGTAATTGGCTTTATGCTGTAGTTTTGTACGGTAAATAAATGAATTGAATTATTATTATTATTATTATTATTATTATTATTATTATTATTATTATTATTATTATTATTATTATTATTATTATTATTATTATTATTATTATTATTATTATTATTATTATTATTATTATTATTATTATTATTATTATTATTATTATTATTATTATTATTATTATTATTATTATTATTATTATTATTATTATTATTATTATTATTATTATTATTATTATTATTTGTATTGAAATGAATTGATAATTAAGTAGATGTGATTTATTTTGATTTAAAAAGATTTGATAATATCTAATTGATTAGTAAGTTATTGGTTTTATTGTGAATTTTAGGTTTGTATTTTTGTAAAATAGACCTAATTTTGTATCTTTTGGGTCTGCAAAATCATACACATATTTTAGTAATGCTGGAGTGCCTCAAGGAAGTATACTTGGACCACTGCTTTTTTCAGTTTATTCTTTGGATATAGAGCAGTGTGTAAGTGGTTCTGACATTCTCAGCTTTGCAGATGATATTAAACTATATAAAACTATTAAGAATTTTGATGATCAGAAGATTTTGCAGTCTGATATCAAGAATTTTCAGGATTGGTGTGTGGAAAACTATATGGAAATTAACATTGAAAAATGTTGTGTCATATCATTTTCTAAAAAATCAACTACAAGTCTGTTTAATTATACACTAAACTCAAAAAGTATTTTAAGAAAAGAAGATCATAAAGATTTAGGTATTATTTTTAATAATAATGGAACATTTAATAATAATATTCAAAATATTATTACAAAAAGTTATAAAATAATGGGTTTAATTCTCAGAAACTGTAAAATGTTTAAGAGAAATACATGTGTGTATTTGTTTCATACATTGGTCTTACCTATTTTAAATTATGGATCTTTGATCTGGAACTCATATAAATTAAATAATAGATTAGCACTGGAAAAGGTTTATAAAAAAATTTTCAGATACATTAAATCAGAAATAATATGTGACAACAATGCACTCTACAAAAGATGAATCTATACTGATATGAAGTATTTAAAAAAAATTACTTCAGGTATAATAGATGTGAGAAGTTGCCAAACAACATTATCATTTAAGCTAAAGATAAAGGATACAAGATCAAAAAATATGTATAATATTCCAAAATTTAAAAGTGAAACATTAAAAAATTCAGCATTAGTAAGATTACCTAGATTGTACAATAAATTCTTTAATGCTGTTAATATATTTGAAACAGATGATAGAACATTTAGGACTACTGTGCAAAAAACTCTGCAAATGCTTTGTGAACTAGATTAGCTGTGCATTTTTGTTTGGATGTAAAATTTGTTAAATGTACTAAATTAAATTACTAAATTAAATTAAATTATTATTATTATTATTATTATTATTATTATTATTATTATTATTATTATTATTATTATTATTATTATTATTATTATTATTATTATTATTATTATTATTATTATTATTATTATTATTATTATTATTATTATTATTATTATTATTATTATTATTATTATTATTATTATTATTATTATTATTATTATTATTATTATTATTATTATTATTATTATTATTATTATTATTATTATTATTATTATTATTATGTTTCAATAAAGGCTTTATTGATCTCAATGGTTTATATAAGTTTACATCTAGAAAATTTGAAATTTAACATACAATGAATAATATTAGGGTAAACACATATAAATGAATTTAGTGGTTACACTTTGTGGTTAATGGACTATAACAATATAAAAATTAAACAAGCAAAAATAATCAGAGTTCTAAAGTTTGAGGAGCTTATTCAGTTTTGTCCGCATATCACTTTGAATGTTAGTTGTATGATAGTTTTTCTTTGCAGCATTCACAGCATTGATGGTTGTTTTAACAATGACCATGTTGCTGCATATAAGTGGGGGTTGGTTATTATTTTATCTCTATTTCGAATGTGTAGCAGTTTGTTGCTAAATGTAGCTGGGTGTCGTCTGGTGTTATTGCCAATTAAGAAAGTACATCGGGTGCACCAATATGCATATAGAACAAATGTGGCTGCCCTAATGCTAGGTATTGATCTTCCCTGAAAAGCAGCTATTATGTGATTAATGATTGTACCCGGTTTTCTGTAGGTGTTACATATCATCTGTCGTGTTTGGTTAAGTGCTACACATTGATAAATAAAGTGGTCCAGTGTCTCTTCTGCTCGATGGCAGAGTCCACAGAAGGGGTCAATAGATATATACATTCTTTTATGATAAAGAAAGTGGGTTGTTGGCAAGGCAATGAGATTGATTTTCATGATAAAATCAAAGTATTTGGGCTCTAGAGCCCATTTTTTATATTCCTTGAGTAGTCTCTTGTTGTTAATTCCTAGCATAGGTTGTATAACATTAGTATCTGCTTCTCTGTTTATTAAACCATAAATATCCCAGTATGAATACTTATGCAAATACTGTTCTGGAATCTTGTCTGTGGTTTTGCATTGGTATATAATGTTGGTGAAAAAGGAACCTTTTGGAGGTGGTCTATCTGTTGGAGTAACTTCTAGCAAGTGGTTAATTTTGGGGTATTTGGCAAGTATTGTGATTATTGAGTTCCTTAACTTCTGTATATGAAAAACATTGATGTTGTGCAAGCCAAGTCCATTTTTTATTAGAGGTTGGCTAAGTTTTTTTGTGGAAATTGCTACTGTTTTTCTGGCCCAAAGTAGTTTATTATATATGGTTTTAATTTTTGAAATGAACCCCTTTGAGAATGAAATAACCGGTACATAGTAAGTTATTTTGGTTGTGATAAGCTGGTTAATTAACTGTACTTTGGAATATAGTGAAAGATATGCCTTGGACAAGGAGTTTATAATTTTTGTGGCTTCTTCTTTAAGTTTATTTTGGATATGACATCTCATTCCTGTAATTCCCATATGAAATGGGAACCCAAGGAAAGAGTTTGGTTTTGATTTGTAAATTGATGTACAGGGTTTACCAGTGTATAGAGACCAGGCTGTGGTTTTTGCTGGATTAAATGATAATTCATATTTTTGTGAATATTCTTGTAATATCTTTTGGAGTTGCGGTATTTGTTTTTTTGATGTTAGGAATATGGTAACATCATCCATATAGGCGATGCATGTAGTGCGCTGTGTTGTGTCTGGTATCTCGATCCCAGTAAATGCATTTTGTATGCTTTTAATAAGGGGATTGATGTAAAATATAAACAATAGTGAACTAAGAGGGGATCCTTGGGATATAGATTTGGTGGGTGTGAAAGATGGTGAGTTTCTTCCATTTAAAGTTATATGGATCTCTCTGTTCAGAAGCAGGTTAGCAATTATATATAGATGTGTTCTAGGAATTTCTGTGTCTTTTAGCATTTTTAGAAGTGTGTATATATTGACTGAGTCAAATGCAGCTTCTATGTCAAGCTGCACAACAACGGGTCCGTATTTTTTCCGCTGTTTTACTGTTGCTAGAATTGCTTTGAAGAATAAAGCTGCTTCTGTTGTTGAAGAGTTTTTCTTTGCATATTGTGCTTCGGAGATAAGTGGCATTATATACGGTTCAATTTCATCTTTAATAATTTTCTCCATAATTTTGATTGGCAAAGGTCCCATAGATATTGGTCTGAGGTCTGTAATAGGTGGAATAATTGCTTTCTTTTTATTATAGGGTACTATGGCTATTGGATAGACACCCTCCATGGGATGAATTTGTTGTGCTAGATGGTTTGCTAACTGACACAAATATTCTGTTGTGAATTTACTTAGATGCTTTAATGCAAACAATGGAACTCCAGGACTACCTGGATGGCAAGCGTTTCGAATAGTATTTAGTTTTGTTGTGAAGAGATCTTTTGTGAATGGGGTTTTTGTCTCTGGTGAGCCAAACAGATTATGTGGTATTTTATATGGTTGTCTTTCTTGTAATTTTTCTTTAAAATATTCAAAAATTGGCATAATCATATTGTGTCCTGCATATGTGCCACTATTTGTATATAGGGCCATTGGCACTTTTACATCTGGTTGGTTCCCCAGTGCCCATCTTATATAATCTCTTGTCCAAGTGTGTGGCCTGGTTAGGTATACCTTGCTTTTCTTTATCTTCAGATAGCTTTTGAGTTCTTCACATGCTTTATTGTATGCATGTGTAAGCTTGAATATATACTGCTGGGTGCAGTGTGATGGGTTAATCATGATTATTCTCTGGTGTAACTGATCTGCCAGAGACAAAAGTCTTGATGGTGGAGGTTGTTTTTTTGTTATATGGTTAATGTTAAAGGACAACATTCCCATAAATGCTAGATATTTCTGGACCGGGTTCAAAGTCATATCTTTGATTTTGTTTAGCATTATGTAGGTCTCAGAGAACAGAAATTCAGGGGTTGTTTCTGGGAGTAAAACTCTTATTGTTCTTGTAAGTGGAAAAGGTGATATTTGAATTTGGGCACAGTCAATTGTGACTATTTGAGCTGAGTGATCAGAAAAAGTTGAGGGAGTTAGTTTTATTTCAATAAGGTGGTGAAGCATTGGAGAATAAAAGCACAGATCAATAAGTGAAGAGAAGCGATTATTGTGGAAAGAGATGGCATTATCTGGCAAAAAACCTTGGCCACTCATTAGTGGTATGTTTATTCTGTGAAGCCAATGTTGGGTAAATTCCTGATATTTTAAATTAAAATCTCCAATTAAGATGGTTGGGTTTGAAGTTGTAGCTAACCTTGAATTAATGTTTGCAATTATGGTATCTATTTTTTTATCCTGTAAAGGCATATATACAAAAACCAGATTTATTGTTATGCTTTTTTGGTTGAAGGTTGCAATTAATAAGTTCATGTCAATGTGAATTATTTTGAACGTTGTGAATGGGCAATTTCTAGCAATTATGAGTCCAGTTTTAGCTGAGGGAGAGGAAGAGTCTCTGGAGCATGCACAGAAACCTTCTGTATTTAAATGTTTGGCTGGGTCAGTTTGTGATCCAGCATAAATTTTTGTCTCAAGTATACCAAGCAAGTGTGGTTGTATATCCTTGATCCAATGTTTTAACTTATTAATTTTTGAGGTTGAGTTCAAACCCCTGACATTGATTGCCACAATTTTTATTTTCATTATATGTTTTTTGGTTGAGATTTAAATATTAGGGTTGATCTGGTGTTTCTTCCCATTCATTCTCATATTCCATTTCCAGATCTTCATCTGTTTCCACTGTAGTTGTATTGTTGTGATCAGAAAGGCTAAGGTTGGATTCTGTTTTGATTTTTTTGGGCCCTCTATTTTTCTTTGGTTATTATTATTATTATTATTATTATTATTATTATTATTATTATTATTATTATTATTATTATTATTATTATTATTATTATTATTATTATTATTATTATTATTATTATTATTATTATTATTATTATTATTATTATTATTATTATTATTATTATTATTATTATTATTATTATTATTATTATTATTATTATTATTATTATTATTATTATTATTATTATTATTATTATTGCTGATGATATTGCTTTATCTTGCAATGCTGTTTCTTATAATCTTCTTGAAAAATTAGTGAATGAGGATTTGGACTCAATTGGTAAATGGTTGGCATATAATTCATTGTTGGTCAATTTAGATAAAACAAAAGCTATTCTTTTTTCTTACAAGCGTACTTTTTTTTCTCTTAAGATTAAAATTTGCTGTAAGTATATTTTGCATTATAATAGTATATGTACTTGTGAGAATATTCCTTTGGTAGATAATTATTGTTATTTGGGAATATATATTGACTCCAGATTGTCCTGGACAAATCACATTACCTATCTTTGTCAACGGTTACGTAATTTAAACTATATGTTTTATTATTTAGTTAAATTTCTTCCTAGGTCTGCTCTCATTTTTATTTACATTGCCTGTTATCAGAGTATTTTATCTTACAATATCATTATTTGGGGTAATGCTTCTCCACATATTTTATCTTCTTTGCGTGTTTTGCAAAATTATACTTTGCGCATTATTTTTGGTAGATCTCGTTCCTCTTCTGTTCGAGATATTTATATTGCATTTGGTTTATTTGATGTAAATCACTTATATCAATATAGAGTTATTTTTGATATTTTTTGTGCTAAACCTTTTCTGAATTCTAGAGTTTATGTTCTAAATACTCGTCTTTCTAATAAATTTCAATTACCTTTACCAAAATTTTTTAAGGAATCTAGTAGAAGACAATATGTTTATTCTGGGTCAAAGTTGTTTAATAAATTTGTATATGAATGTTCAATTGATCTGAATAATATTTCTTATATATCATTGAAAAAATATTTGTGTCAATGGTTGTGTAGTATGTATTAATTTTGGCATTTATTTTATTTATTTAATTAATTTTATTTATTTCCTAAACTGTTCTTTTGAGTTTTTGATTGTATTTTTATTTAATTTATTTTTACATGTAAATTCCACACACAAGATTTTTCTTGTTTGGAGTTTTTAAATATTTGTGATGTACTTTGTTTTATTTCATAGAATAAATTGAAATTGAAAAAAAAAATTGAAAATTATTATTATTATTATTATTATTATTATTATTATTATTATTATTATTATTATTATTATTATTATTGGATATTGAATTGAATTATTATTATTATTATTATTATTATTATTATTATTATTATTATTATTATTATTATTATTATTATTATTATTATTATTATTATTATTATTATTATTATTATTATTATTATTATTATTATTATTATTATTATTATTATTATTATTATTATTATTATTATTATTATTATTATTATTATTATTATTATTATTATTATTATTATTATTATTATTATTATTATTATTATTATTATTATTATTATTATTATTATTATTATTATTATTATTATTATTATTATTATTATTATTATTATTATTATTATTATTATTATTATTATTATTATTATTATTATTATTATTATTATTATTATTATTATTATTATTATTGTTGCAAGAATGAATTTTAAAATATAAGGTACAAAATATAAAAAATAATGCCAATCTGAAATAAATAAATTTTACTTTCACATTTTTTATACAAATATGTACATTGGCAGATATTCTTTGATATTATTGTTTTTACCAAGCCTTTGAAATGAAAATAAATATAAAGATCAGTTAGGATTAAATTAAGATTTTATATTTCTACACAACAATACTTGTTTTGTTATCCTTATCAACAAATTCCATTAGTGAAAAGGTTAAAATTTAACAAATACTATTCTCTAATGAAATACTTACTAGTGTTTTCAGTGTTTTAAAATTGTATACAAAATACAGACTATATGGCTGAAAATCATTTATATAGAAAATTACTCTCAATATTTAAGGACCTGATCCTTTTATCACTTTATCTCCAGTACTTTATTATATAGAATATAAACAAATAACAAATATCTTTGTATATGTCTAGAAATGGAACCTCTGATAGATTCATCACTGAATATCAAAATCCTTTATAATCCAAGATGTTCTGTAGAAAATGACCAGAAATTCAACATGTGATAGTTTCCTCATTATAATACCAATTATTTCCTCATTATAGTACTAATTATTTAGGGAATACAAACTAATAATTGATATCTGTGCAAATAATTTTTACAAAATCTGAACATATTTATTTTATGACCAAAATTAATGTATGCCATATCTATTGAGCTTCACAATTTGTTTATAAACAATTGTGGTTTAATCCAATTTCATATTTCACTTATGAATAAATCTATAAGCATATGTTTGTTTCTTGTGTATTTTTATTTTATAGGGCTTATTATTTTTCAGCATATTACATTGAATTATTATCTCATCAAACTTTGTTTAATAGTCTTTAGCAATATAATTTTAAAATTGGAAATATATTATCAAGAAAGCAGTGAATAAAGATTTTCAAGATAAAATGCAAAATCATTCTACTTTTTTTATTATTATAAAATATAGGAAATTTTATTCTATAATTTGATTACAACTTATATGCTAAGATTACAAATATGATACATTAAATGATATCCAAAAAAAAAGTTCAATGATGACATATCCTGCATTACATAACCTAAGATGTCTACAGTGATCCATAGGAGCAATGGGAAGAACCGAGGTATGGTATCTTGGAGATAGGTGACTAAGCTTGTATCATTTGAAATGTACAAAGATGACATCAAAGTTTTGTCCATGCAAAAATCATGGCATTACATAAGTAAATCAGACCCTTCATAATGGATGTCAATGTCCTCATATCCAGGATCGAAAATATAGGCTTAAGGATGGGGGCAATTATTAGTCAATCGCAGTTTTTAATTGTTTTCAGTGCTTCTTTTCATTTTATCAAATTTTTACACTAAAATCTATAATATGGTGAATAATCACCTTTTATAATTTGAACATAGCTTTTTTATATAAATTGACTTAACAGCAAAATGTATATAGTTAGTGCAAATATGTATTAAGTCATTAATTATATTGTAATTTTATCTTATCTCTTTACTTAAATTAGACTGCATTTCCTTGTGAAATAAAATATTGGGAGAAGAAACTCTCTTTCTGAATATTAAAATTATACTATGTTCTCCCATTTATGTAAAAAACTATTTAACAAGAATAAATTATTAGATCAGAGGTCAAACTCCGACAATGCACTATTACTTTAAATATTATAAATCTCCATGCACTCACACATCAGTAAGAGTTTAAAAAACTTAAGTGAATCACTTATGTTTAGAGTGCATTTCTATATATACACCAACTTTCACTGACCATGCTAAATTAGGGCTTAAGTCTATTGTGTGTCTGATGTTATAATCCAATTTTGAATTGTACAAATCTAGTTAAACTATTGCAGGAGACAGTTACTCATTTTAACCCCCTGCAATCAGACTAATACAACTTATAAATGTAAATCTATTATTACAAATCACTTAAAAAATTGAAATTATTAGATCAGAAGTCAAACTTCAACAATGCGCTATTACTTTAAATATTATAAATTTCTCTGCACTCACGCATCAGTAAGAATTCAAAAAACCCATGAACCACTTAAGTTTAGAGTGCATTTCTATATATACACCAACTTTCACTGACCATGCTAAATTAGGGCTTGAATCTATTGTGTGCCTAATGTTATAATCAAATTTTGAATTGTGCAAATCTAGTTAAATTATTGCAGGAGAAAGACAGGGTCTCATTTTTAACATCAGGTACACCATAGACTCGAGCCTTAATTAGCATGATCAGTGAAAGTTGGTGTATATATAAAAATAACTCTAAACTTAAATACATAAATTTATTAAGTGCTAGCAGATATCTAATAATAATGTACAAGGCTAAAATATTCAACAGAAGCACCTTAAAAATGCTTATGTGACAGCCAATCATTCATTATTACAACTGATTGGCTGTCACAAAAGCACTTTCACTTAAGTTTTTTAAACTTTTACTGACATGTCAGTGTGTGAAGATTTATAATATTTAAAGTAATAACACATTCTCAGAATTTGACTTCTGATCTAATAATTTATAAATTTCAGCACTTTATAACAATAGATTTACGTTTATAAGTTGTATTAATCTGATCATAGGTGGTTAAAAATGAGACACTGTCTTTCTCCTGTGATAGTTTAACTAGATTTGTAGGCATGCAATTGACTCAAGCCCTGATTTAGGATGATCAGTGAAAGTTGGTGAATATATAGAAATGCACTCTAAACAAGTGATTCACTTAAGTTTTTTAAACTCTTACTGATGTGTGAATGCACAGACATTTATAATAGAGTAATAGTGCATTGTCGGAGTTCGACTTCTGATCTAATAATTTTAAAATTTTCAACGCTAGAATACATTTTATCTTAAATAATTTTGTCACTTTTAGTATTTCTAAATTCATTTAAAACTAAATTTTTTAATAAGTTAAAATAAAACTTATATTACATTTGGAGTTGTTTTTTTCATTATGAATAGAAATTTTAATTGTTTCCTCAAATTATTTTCTATTCTTTCTAGATTAATTTTTAATAACATAAACAAACAGTGCTATGTTATGAAAAACATATTAAACTTGTACTTCTTTCTGCTCAATCACATTACCTCCATAATTCAGTTGAGTTCTGTTTTTTTCTTATCACCGATATTCTATATTGCTTAAAATATTTAATCAATTCTTTCCAAGAAATTTATTTTCCTTCCAGAACTTTTCTAATATTTTTTTAAATTTGATTATAGAACTTCTTGCATTATTTGAACAAACATTTTTCATAAATATCCCAAACTCATAACTGTATTTATTTTGATGAGATTAAATTTTATAATTTTTTAATTAGATTAAATTTCAATTTATAAACAACATTTGAACAATTTTATTATAACTTTTAAATAAATCTCTTTGCATGCCATTGACTCAATTGGGTTATCTCCCATCTGGAACTAGCTCATTTTTCTTTTTTTATGCTATTTTAGTTTATCTATTTTTTTTTACATCTTTTAAATATATATCTCATTTCTTTTTTTATCTCTGATAGTTCTTGCATCATCCAAATGAGTAATTTTATTTTTGGTGCTTAAAAACTCAATTTTCACTTTTTTACATTGAGCATGATTTTACATATTGGGTAGATCCATTCCATATTTTTAGAGATTTGGTGGTGCTGTCAAAAAATTTAATAATATACTTTCTTAAAAATTTGTAAGTTTCTGAGGAAGAATTATTGATATCAGCCTTTTAAAGCAGATTGACAACATTTTATTATCATATGCTGGGTTTACCAAAGAATAATCAAGTAAAACAAAACAAGTTCAGATTCTATTGATAATAGAACTGAACATCTATATTAAGTACATAAGGAATTAAATATCTGATAAATCTAACCAAACATCACTATATAATCAGAATTTAACCTCTGGAAACATATAAAAACAAAAATCCCATCATTAATACAATTTAAATGTATATTATCTAGAAATGAACATATGATAAACATGCTTAAAACAGTTATATAATGGTATAGGTTATAAGCTCTGAACAGGGCATGCATGAAAGCCAATATCAGCTTATCTGTCTATCTTGAATTCCTAGAATCATATCTATTAGAGTTACATTCACAAATTCATTATTTTACACATTTTTAATGTTTTTTTAAGAAAATAGAATCTATTTAACTTTTATTGTTTACATCTAGTTTTAATAACAATTAATTATATCATATTTAAAAACACATCCACAGATTTATTGTTTTACACATTTGTAGTGACTTTTTAAGAAAATACAATCTATTAACTTTCACTCTTTACAACTAGTTTTAATATCAATTAATTACACCATAGGTTTTAGGCTTTTATTTTTATTGGACCTTTACATTTATTTTTATGGAATATATTTTAATGATTTATACCAGTCTTTTTCTTAAGTGTATGAATTTAGCATGATCCATGTTAAAAATTATTTATAAACTGGCCAGATGAATAAAACCATGTGACATCTCACCTTTCCAAATGTTAACTATCAGCTATATTTTTAGAGGCTGCAATAATAATATTTATTTATTTATTATTACTAATGACTTAATTTATTAAGTAATTTTTACATAAGTATTTCATCAGTGCTGCAAGTGAGCATAATTAACATTAATGGCTAGAAACTACCTTCGTACTTTAGCCTTTAAATTTTAAATAAAAAGATGGTGTGGTTTTAATGACAAAATTATAATTATAAGAAAAATAATTAAATGTTATCAACTATTAGTGATCATAAAAAATTAATAGAATATGCTCATTTTGTACAGAAAATAAAATATGTTTCTGCATGTTATAGGCTTTTGTTTTCACTAAAAAATGACTTTATACTTAATCTTTTTGTTATTTCTTTTTTTGTAAAATTATTAAATATTTGTTTCTTAATTAATACAAAGTATTTATATTTTTTTGAATATGTTAACATTTTAACAGAAAATTCATCAACTGAAAATTTACTGATATGAAAAAAAAAAACAATTTTAATATTTTAAAGAATATTTTTATTTGAATTAGTTTTAATAAAATATGTCTTAAATATATAGATTTTTTAAAAAAAAAAATTTCCAATTAAAAAAACATTTTTTAGTCAGAAGGCTGCAATAAATCTTTTGTTTTTATTATTCTGTGTATTAGATTTTTTATTTCAAGATTAATATTACTCTTATGGGATTATTGTCATTGTTTGTATATTCATGGTAAAAATTTGTAAAAATGAAAAGATAAATTGAAAAAAAAAATTTTTCTTAACAAAAGGAAATACAAAAATATAGAAAATAAAAGATCATAATTGGTATATGAGTGTATTAAACAAAAGATTAGTTAAAATGTTAAAGCCAACTATCAATCACACATTTACATCTATATCATTAATGTTTTTCAGGATTCAAATTCAGGATAACAGGAAATTCTTATTGATTAATAAAACTTTACAAATTAATCAAAGCAAGAGAGAAATCAGCAAACCTTTTTTTAAAAATAAAATAAATTTAATAACAAAATACAAATTTAGAAAAATCTATAATATTTCTTTAAACAAATAAAATGAGTGTAAATTCACAATAGTGTAACTAATATCAATTATTTATTTTTCAAATGTAGAGAAGACAATGCAAATTATCTTTTGATATAAAGATAAAGGTATTAACAAAACTAATAAATAAATCTTTTAGTTTTATGATTGTTGCAAAATAAAAATAATCTTTTAATTTTATAATCTATATTAAAATAATAGAAAGTTATTATAATCCTGACTAAAAAGAGAAATATTATTTAATATATGATATTTTATTGATAATTCTTTGTTTGTCAATTGTTTTGAAGGCTTACTACACAAAAACACCCATGCAGAAACAATTGTTTCTATTTATATATTGTAATACAGAGAGCATACCAATAGATGAAACAAGCTCTTAATTGATAAGTGCGGTAAAAGAAAATATTTAAAATCTTTATCTGAAAAACTCTTATCCCAGACAAATTGGTTTTGAGCTTATAGCTCACATCAGTGAGGAGTTAGAATTTTCAGACACTAGATCTAAATTATCAACTCAAAACCCAGCACTTACATATAAAAAAAGTGCTGGGTTTTGAGTTGATAATTTAAATCTAGTGTCTGAAAATTCTAACTCCTCACTGATGTGAGCCATAAGTTCAAAAACAATTGATCTGGGGATAAGTTTTTCGAATAGAGATTTTAAATATTTTCTCTTACTGCACTTATCGATTAAAAGCTTATTTGAGCTATTGGTACACTCTCTGTATTACATTTTTGTAAATACAAGCTTATAAAAGCAATGTCATGTTATATAAGACTTGTTTTATTGATAATTATAATTTTACCTTTATGGCTTTGGTTATGCTGAGGCTATTAATATATGGTAGATCTGAATTTGGTTCAGTCCCATAGAGCTATTTAAGTTAGATAGCTGGATTAAAAGACATTTTCATGTCTGAAAATTTTAGACTTTATACTTAAATATTACATATGAAATAAGCTGCTGAGTTTTGAGTTGATATTTTAGATCTAGTGTCTGAAAATTCTAGCTCCTCTCTGAGGTGAGCCATAAGCTTGAAACCAATTGGTCTGAGGATAAAAGTTTTTTGGATAGAAATTTTAAATATCTTCTCTTACTGCACTTATCAATTAAGAGCTTGTTTGAGATATTGGTATGCTCTCTGTATTACATTTTTGTAAATACAAGCTTATAAAAGCAATGTCACATTATATATGACATGTTTTATTGACTATTTATATATTATAATTACAAACTGTTTGATTTTGGTGTTTGAATATTTTAGCAATCAGTTATGTTTATATATTGTGGATAACTTATCAATGCTTACCATTTATATTTCATAATGAATGGTACAATTTATATTTGCATTACAAGAAACAGTGAAGCAATAATAACACATGGTAATATATATATATTAATTCTAATATTTTCATGGATAAAAGATGTCATATTATTATTACTATTTGCGGGATATTCCGTGTAGTGAAAAAGCTAAATGCTGACATTTGATATTGTACTGAAACGTCAGCATTTGGGTTTTTCACTACACGGAATATCCCACAAATAATAATAATAATATGACATATATATATATGTGTGTGTAACTTATTGAATAACATTTGATTTCTTAAAATTTATCTAAGGCACAATTGCAAATTTATTATATATATTAAAGTAATTATATAATTGAATATTTATAAATACAGTAATCAGATATATTTTAAAAATTTTATTCACTTAGGAGGACTTTCAACTATCCTTATAGTCTTTGTCAACTAACACTTTGAAAGAATAACCTTCCCACAATTCTGTGATCTTAATATTTTCTGCCTGCCTGTTAGTTAAGTCATGTTTGTATTTGTATATTAGCATAGCTTCTTTTATTTTTATTTTGTTGTTATTTTTTCAATTTGCAATATTTTAACATTATTGTAATTGAAGTTAAAACCATAAATACATGAATTATTGTGGTCGTGGAAAATGACAATAATAATTCATCAAAAAATATTACTGTATATAATCGATATGTTGATGATGTTTTTGTATGTGGCAGGTCAAATACAATTAATAAGTTGTTCAAAGAATTAAATAATTTAAATAGCTTAAAATGGATAGAAACAGATGAAAATTTAATGTGTGTTCAATTTCTTGATCTTAAAATAGTTAGAAATCAATGTATGCTGTATTACTGTATGACCATTAAACCAATCATAAAAAGAGATTATATTCCATATAAATCAAAAGTGCCAATGTCACATAAATGGCAGGTTGGAAATCTTTTTTATTTAAAAATAACAGTCTTTGCAAATATTCATCAGATAAAGGCAAAAATATTGAAATATATTAGAATGAATTGTTAAATGTTGGTTACAATTATAATCATATATAAAATATTATTAAATATTTTAATACAAGATATAAGAATAAAAAAATTAATAATAACATTGATCTTCCTGCTAACAAAAAACTATGGATATGAATACCATATATTTTGAATGATCAAGTAAATTTTATAAGAAAAAATTATAAAGGTATTGTGATATTGCATTTTACACACCTCTTACATTAAATAAATTAATAAATAATTATAAAAATAAAACCTCATTTATAAATAAAAATTGTATTATTTATAAATGGAAATGCAAGGGTAGCAGTGGATATATAGGTGAATTGAGATTTACATTGAAAAAAAAAAAACTAAAGAGCACTTGCTATTGTTAAAAATTCAGAAATTGAATTAAAATTGCAAAGTAAATAATAATGTTTCAGCATCCGTTTTTCATGACCATAATAATTTATGTATTTATGGTTTTAACTTCAATTACAATAATGTAAAAATATTGCAAATTGAAAAAAATAACAACAAAAGAAAAATAAAAGAAGCTATGCTAATATACAAATATAAACATGATTTAATTAACCAGCAGCCAGCAAACGTTAAGATCACAGAATTGTGGGAATGTTAACCTTTCAAAGTGTTAGTTGACAAAGACTATGAGGATAGATGAAAGCACTCCTAAGTGGATAAAATTTTAAAAATATATCTAATTACTGTATTTATAAATATTCAATTATATAATTATGTGTATTGCTTTGAAGAAATACAGACATCGAATTATAATATTATTATATATATTAAAGTATATTATTGTTGTTTTATTGGGTTTAATCCATCAACTTTTGTAAGGTGTAAAAGGAGAGGGATTGATAGGTTGAACATTATATATTTGCAGTTGGCAATTACAACACTCCAAAATTAAATATGGTTTTATCACACTTATAATTAAATGTTGGCCTAATCTTCTGTGCAGAAGCTTATGTGTTTTAAACCTTTAGCTTAATGGATGAATGAAGTTTGTTTTTATAAACTAATTATAAAGCGGGAGAAATTGATTGTAAATTTTTACATAGAAGTGTGGCTCATAGTTCAAACATAAAATTTCAATAAAAGTGCTCTATTTTTTAAAATAAACATTTAATTCTTTATATATATGATAATTTTTACAAAATATGATAAAAGAAAGTTTGTATTTGCATCATATAATTTATTCAATAAACTATTTTTCTCAGACTTATTGATAACTATTTGATTGTTCTTGTTTCACTTTTCTCTGGTATCAAAAAAAAAAAAAAACAGAAAACAAAATAGTTGTTTTCTTAACCAAAGAGGAAAAAATTCATATCAAAAATAATATTAATTACAAGTAATAAGAATATGTTACTTTTTCAAAAGTGAAAAAAGGATGAATCTTTAAAAATACTTTTTGAACTGAGATAAATATATATTTTTCATGTTTTTTAATAGTTTTATTTTAAATTAAACTTTAAAAAGTTATATTTTAATGTTCAAATTCAATTAAATCTATCATTTAAATTTATGTTTTTTAAAAAGTTAAATATCTGCTTTTATAGAAAATAAAATGTCGATTCTGGTTTAAATTTTTAATAATAGCAGCACACACTGTTGAACATTAAAAAAATAAGTCAAACTAAAGTGAACAGTAAGTGGAAAGAGAGTTTTTATATATAGCATTATAAATTAAAAAGAATAATGTAAATATAAAATATTAATTACTTTATTTCGATTTTTAGTTATTTAGTATACTCGACTATACTCTCTTGGTTATTGTGCATTATTTATACAGAAAATTTTATAATAAGTAGAGTTCACTAATTTTACTAAAGTATATGATTTTTTATTTTAGAAATGTCTTCAAAAAGAATTTTAAAATATTTAAAATCTTTTCGGTATGCAATAACTTAAACAACCTATGTGGTCAATTTGATAATTATTGTATGTTGTTTTTTTATATTATTTTTAAATTCTTTCATTTAACTTAGAAATTCTGTTTATTTGAATAAAGTATTTAAACCAATTTTCAACATACATCTATCAAATGGATTTTATTCAAATCAATGTTGGTTATTAATGACAATACCATATTTCAGTCTTAATCCAGATGTTTGTCCAATTAACAATGTTGATGAACTGAGGTTTTAAACACACCAATATCAAGTCAGTAAATTTTCAATGATGCACAATAAATTATGGTATACTTTTAAAACATATACTTTCAATGAATTTCATGACTAGCTCCCTAAAAACCATTTACATTAAATTAAAATAAAATAAAAAAACAATGAAAACTTTATTATTCTTCATTATTTAACTAAAAGTTGCTTTTTTAAAAAATACTGCCTTTGTAAACACAAAAATCTTGTAAAATATTTTTAACATGCTCAAGTATTATTTCAAATATAGTATCAGCTTTTTAATATGAATACAAATAAGTCCATTGTAAGAATATCTGAATACTAAAATAATACATATAAAAATACATTTAATTTGCTCAGTAATATGCTAAAACTGAAAAAAAAAGTTTTTCCAACCACAAGTTTGATTGTTACATCTAACTTAGAATAAAAGTGTGAGTGTCTATAAATTAATTCATTCAGTCACTATTTGTGACACTTTTATTTTAAGTTACACATAGCAACCAAAACTATCCTATTAGTGATTAAATTAAATAATTTATGAATGCCTATATTTTTATTTCATGTTACATATAACAATCAAAATTCAGCTATTATTAACTTTCTTCTTAGCTGAGCCAATATAATATCTGGTAATTAATGAATATACTTACAGATAAGGTATTTTTTAATATTCAGCTTTATTACTTCCTAGCATGCTTTTAATATATTCAATATAACAAATTCATGGTGTATAATGATGTGATTACAAGTTTTTTATATTCAAATTTAATTCAAATTAAGATTTGAATTTGAATTTAATATGTTGAATAGCTTATTAAATAATAATTGAACACTAATATACAAAAGCATACCATTTTGGTATAACATGATTTGCATTTATCCAAAATTATTAAAACTATGGATCCTCATTACCAACAACATTTATTTAAAGTTTAATCAAAATAATTTGTAGCTTATTCAAATAACTTCTCTTATTTTTTCCTCAAGCATTTCTTTTTTATCTATTTGTTCATAAGAGTCAGTAATTTTATCAAACATAAAATACATTTATAATGTACAAAAAGTAAATACGATTTTAGAATTACTATTGTTGATGTAGAATATGAACTTCCAAATATAAAAATTGTAAATTATCTACAGAAGGTGGGGTTTATCAATGAAATTTTTAATTTAATGGGGAAAAAACAGTAAAACATTATGCACATTTTATATATATTGCCTAAAAACCATTGATCAGAAACTGAAATTTCTTTGCGATATAAATATATTTATGAAATTTCAAATTTATATGCATTCTCAATAAGTTTACCCTTTTTTTTCTCATGTGTCATAGCATCATCCGGGAAGTAAACCTGCTAATCCAGGACAACTGTTTGTAAAGCAGCTGTCACCAACCTCTCGACCACCAATGCTTGACAAAGCATTACCTTTTTACCTTTTTACTTGGCTAAAATATGAAAATAGCAATTTTTCTTTTAAAAAAGCCATTGCATCATAAAAATATTAGTCTAATTCCAATCTTTTTAATGTTTTCTTGGAAAAATGTAATTTAATATAAATAATACTTACAACATGTTACTAAGAAAAGCTTTCTAAATACTTTAAAATAAAAATGTTAAATATATCAAGATAATATGTGAAGATCACATTCAATTATAACTGTGAGTATGATTACCAGTTAGTCAAAAGCATGCTTAACATACTATGCTTATATATTTAACATTTTTATTTTAAGTATTTAAGAATGTTTTCTTACTAAATATGTTGTATGTATTATTTATATTGAAAATTATTAGTTATAAAAAATCTATTCAAACATGTTTAAAAACTTAGCTTCAATTAAAGCTCTTTGATAAAAAAAACCTTTTGATTTTTTAAAAGATTGTAAAAGTAAAAGGTCGTAATTAATAAAACAGTTTAATGAATTACAGAAACAATTTTTATTTAAGTCAATATATATGTGTGGTTTGTCGTAATGGTAGATTGATGGACCTGGAACTCAAGGATCATACCTAACCCCCAGCTGAGTCATTTCTAACACTAAAGCTTCTTTCGAATTCTAGAGTAATAAAGGCATTCATTTATTATTAGTGAAAAAGTAATTAGAATAAAAAAATTTAGTTTTTTTTTTTCATGTGTCATAGCATCGGCCGGGAGGCGAACCCACAACCGTCTGCAACCAACTACTTGCTTGCAAGGCCGCTGCGATGACCTCTCAGCTAACAACATTTGACAAAATTTTAGTTATTGTAATAGACTTAGTTTATATTTTTAAAATTTATGATTGTGCAGCTTGGGAATAGAATCAAAAAATAAAATAGTTTGGGTAAATAACAAAAAAATATAAATATTTGCTGAGATTAATAAATAAATGGAATTACATTTAATTGGTATTAATGTCTGAATGCCAGGAAAAAAATTTACTAATAAGTAGTGATCTTAAATATCAAAAGAAGGAAATCATTTAAAAATAATAATAATTTGAGAAATAATGATGTCATCAAAACGCTATTGGACTATTAATGAAATTAAATATTGGTAAAAAGTGTAGAAAAGTTCTACTGACATTAAAATCAGGTTTTATTATTTAATTGAAACATATAAATCATGACTGATTTTCAAGATTTTGTGTTCATTTGTACCAATACATTCCTCGTCTCAACTTCACCATGCCCAATTATTTACTATTGCAAAAATTCAGCTTGTTCTCTCTTTTATGTATATATTTCCTAAATATCTTTTGCTTATCAGGTGACTAATCGTGTCAAACACCTGAACCTTCATGCTCATATCAATGGCTCAATATTTTTTTCACTTCACTACAAAATAATGATGTGTTTATATTTACTTTAAACACTTTATTTATTATTGATAATGTAAAGTATGATATAGTATATATTAATTGTTTCATAATTAGCAAACAAAAACCTTTTAAAACAAATTTGAAATTAAAAATTCTTTCTTCATGTAAAAATTAATACTTCACTGTATCTCTGCTAAAAAATTCACTGCAATAGCTTTCCAAAAACCATTCATCATCATCATCATAATCAACCATTATTAATCCACTGCAGGATGAAGGTGTCTCCAAGTTCAATCCATCTTCTCTGATCTTTACCTTCTCTACATCACCCCTGCACACTTTCTCATCTCATCCATCCATCTCACACATGGTCTCTTTCTGGGTCTTTTACAATCTCTTGGAATCCCATTTAAGACTTCAATTGTCCATCTATTATCATTTCTTCTAGCAATATGTCCAGCCCAACTCCACTTCAATCTTTTAATTTTTTCAATGAGGTCAATAACACCTGCTTGTTCTCTTACCCATACATTGCATTTTCGATCTCTTCTTGTCACTCCCAGAATGCATCTCTCCATACTTCTTTGAGTGGTCTGAAGTCTTTGTATTGCTCTTTTATTAAGTGTCCAAGTCTCAGATCCATAAGTAAGAACTGGCAAAACACATTTGTTAAAAAACTTCCTTTTTAAACACAAAGACACATTACCTTTGAGTATCAAGTTATTTCTACCAAATAATCATTATTGCTGTTTAAAATCAAAAACAAATAAAAAGAGATGTTTACGGTTTGTGAATAATTTGAGATAAACTTAAATAAAAGATTTTGTGATATAAAGACTGGATCTGTGCGCACAGTCAATTTAATTTAATTTAAAAATATACATATTTAAATATCAGTAAAAATAATTAACAAAATTAGAGTTATGCAATATAAAAAAAGTCAATGTAGCAAAAAAAGAAATAAAAGAACAAACATGCATAATTAAAAAGTTATGATTGAGAGATGAATCATTTTTAAGCTCTATAAACAAGTGTAAAATTTATAAATTTAAATGTATAAATTATTTTTTTTGTTTAATATTTTTCAAACTATGGAAATTGTAAATGGCAAGTATATGGATGCAGAATGATTACTGTACTTCTGAAAGAACAAAAAAGGAACTTCATTAGACTTTATGTAAAACCAACAAGATATTACTAATATTAGTTTAGCCATATACATTCCCGTACACCATTTAGTAATTGGACATATAGTAAGATAAATACTGGATTTAAGTAATATTTTTATAATTCATCTATGCATATATAGACTTTCAAGCACCCTATAACTATCCACTCCACCCTATACATCCAATACACATGACCACATACATGAAAAAGATTATTGGTATGTGGTCATATGCATCAGTCATATAAGATGGAGTGAATAGCTGTAGGCTGTCTAAAAGTCTATGTTCAAATCCTTTCTAATTACATTAACTTCAGTATAGACACTATTCTTCTATTTAAATATTACATATGCAACCTGTATTCTGCCCATCCCTCTTCTGTGTATTTAAATGGGAAGATTAGGGCCATATGTGTGAAGGGTCAGAGTGACTTAAATTTAACATGGACATAACAATAATATTGGCATCAAGCCAATAAGCATCACATGGTCACCTTTTTTATGCTTGCTTATAGCTGTTATTAAAATAGGCAAAACTCACTATACGTATTGCCACATTACAAACTAGAGTAATTGGCTTAAAATCATATTAGTGGCTATGATTATTAAAGAACCAAAGACACTAAAATGTATGGGTACTGAACTGAGTTCAGACCTATATGACCATATTAGCTGATGGGCTTGGATTGAAAATATTAAGGTGTTTTCAATTTAAGATTCATAGTTTTGTGGTTGTGGAGATAAAAGGTGGCTGCTGGAAGGTTGCATTAGTTCCTAAGATCTAGGTGCAGTTCTCTCAGATCCAATGCTTCTCAATGACAAAGGCCACAAGCTGGAAACTAGTCTAGGGATATTGGATGAGTAGGCACTAGATGGGGATTTATGCACAAGCCTTCTGTCATCCATTGATTACTCTAACTTGCAGTATGGCAATATGTATAGTGAGTTTTTGCCTATTTTAATATTGGCATCAATGAGAAATTTAGATATCTATTGTCAGATTTTCAATGGTGTGGATGGATGAAGAGTTGGAGGATGAAGAAGATTGAAGCCTGTCTACTAAAGTTTGAAGATGTGCTATTTTAATATAAACTATGCACTGATTATATATATATGGGAGATGTTCTGGATCAATTGTTGAGTGCTGATTCAGCACAAAATATGAATATTGGAGATTATTTATCTTTTTCATTTGATATCGGTTGTATAGTATAGAGTGAATAGCTGTAGAGTGCTTAAAAGTCTATCTTAAAATTCCTTCTAATTATATTAAGTTTTGTATAAAAATATGCTTATATTTAAATATTATCCATTTATGTATCGATTTTTGAATAGTTTATTATAATACCAGGCTGCAAATTAAACTAAAGAGGATTATAACTTTTCTTTGGTATTAATAAAAATAGTACCAATGCCAATCATAATTAAAAGAATTGAGGATAATAGATCATCAAATTAATTCAACAAACTTCTGTTATATTCAGAATCATCTTTTATTTTTTTTTATGAGATAAAAAATATGTAGGACTAGAAATATTATGGTGTTATCTGATGTGTTTAGTGATGCTGTTTTTATTGCGAACAAACATTTATTTAAAAGTTGTAATGATCTTATGTTTTATTGCAGCTCTATTCTAGTTTTCTAATAAACTATTAAATTAAAAAAAAGAACTATTTATTTAATAAATTATCCGAAATAACTACTTAAATTACATTCTTTAAACTGATAAAATGATTTTGTGTATAAGCTTTATTTAAAAAAAAATTTTTTTTTCACTCCTAAAAATGCCCTAGTCGCTAAGAGTGACAGGAAACAAATTCAAACTGATCATCTTGATTTCGAGAATTATACGGTCAGACAAATCACTTGAATAACAATAACAAACCATATGTGTGTGTGAGTAGGTGGGTGGGGTTGTTAATGTGTGGGTATGTACTTTTAAGAAATTGGCGTAACATTGTTATTTCTGAGTAATAGAATAAATATATTCTCGAAAAAATTACTAGACACCGTTTGTTATTCAAAAATAATATAAGCTTAACTTTTGTTTTCTTATAATTATACTGTATTTCTTGTCAAAAAAATAGGTATTTTTGGAATGCACTTCATTAAATAAATATATTTGTAAAAGTTTTTTTTCTATAATACTTATATAGACATAGTAACATTCTTGAATCCTTTATTTTTTAACTATTCAACAGTAGTTTGCATACTTATGATAAACTCAAAATGTTTTACTAAGAACTGTCCTTTTAAATTATTAAATTTTACCTATTGTTTAATTTTGTAATTTAATATTTTGAACAAATAATGTTATTAACAAATAAATTTTAAATTTGCAACATAAATAAAGAACAAAGAAAGAGAACTAAATTTAATATTTTTCTTCATATTTTTCTTCTTTTTTGCTGATTTTTTAAAATAATGGTCTTGGCGTCTGTACCCGAGACAAATAAAACAAGTCTGGGGTTTGTTCTCTACGGAACAATACTCCATCTTCTAGGAAGGGCTTTCTATCGCTCATTCTTCTGGCGGAGATTGGGGTGCCTCAAACTTGTTTCTTTTCTCAAAAGAATAACTATTTTACTCTTCCCCACAGAGCTACTTAAAATCTAATTCATCCTTTTCGTTTATGTCTTTTACGACCCAGTGAACAGTTTTATCATGTAACATTTACTGAATTTTGTAAATTTCAAAGTTAAAGATTCCCTGCCAGGTGTACAAAAATTAATTTTTAATAGGAAATGCTAAAATGGATGACAACTTTCAGAAACTTTAGCTTTCTTATTAAATATTGCAAATCTTATATTAATTTGCACTTTTTTTTCTCCAAAAATATTAATCTTTATAAACAATTACTTTATAGCTGATTTTTTAAAATATTTAAAAGTGATTATTTTACTATTTTTGTTTTAAAAACAACTTAAGTGTGTGCATACTATAAAATATATATAAACATGGATACGCATACTTCTACAAAAGATATAATTGTGTCTAAAAAATATACTCTAAAATATCAATTTTTTTTTAAATATATTACATTGATAATAAAATACATGAACTAAAGTTTGACATTTATTTGACTTTTTAAAGAGAGAATTAGTTCGTTCTGTGATCAAATTGTGTACAGCATCAAATATTCAATCATTATTTTAGAATCTAACCTTAAAATTTAGCTCAGTGATTGGAATACTGTCTTAATTTAAAACACCGAATATAGTGGTTCAATTCAATATAAAGAATTATTATTTAAAAAAATATTGCCTTTTAAATCACATTATGCATTGCTTATTTTAATTAAATTTTTATAATGGGTAACATAAAATACCATGCAAATTACATTTGGAAATATCAAATTTTATAGAAAATCAATTATCTCAAAAAGTAAATAGCTCTAGTCAGTAACTCCATACCTATTATAAATAAATAAACTTATCAATTATGCCATAAAGATGTTGCTATTGGAGGCATTTTAACTACATGTGGATTAAAGAAGTAATATATTTTAAATAAATGGCAAAATATGTTATGCACTCTTTGATATCTTGAATTACATTGAAGTCAAAGATACACATACCATGATTCCTTCCACAATCTTATTGACAAGTCTAAATAATACACGTCATTGAAACTCTTTAAAAGTATGAAAAGCTATTTATGCAATCATTAAAATATAAAATGTAACTATACACATGAAGTGAAACTTAGCTATTATTGCATTAAAATTGGATTTTAAATTAGCATTTGGTCAAATTAATAGGAAATTTCTCTTAAAATCATTAAGCCCTATAATCCTATTAAAAAACTATGTGGAATTTTTGAGCTATTTGTGTCAATGAAAAATAGATCATAGAATTTGCATGGGTAGCCCAAATTATTTGTTTTTTGCCAAGCTCCATTAGTAAAAAATTTAGTCATCCATCTGTTGTGTGCTCTCTTTTAGATATCTTTGATGATGTCAATATAGTCTTCTGAAAATTTTCAAGTCTGATTGCCATTTTAAAGGAGCTCAAGAAATTTTAACAGCAAACAATAATAGTAATAAAAGTAGATAAATCACAACTTGCCAATCAATCATGGGGAAAAAATCCTTTTGAAATACAAGCAGCATCTAACAACTTTCTAGGTAAACAGACAAAAACTCTCCACCCAGTAGTGCCACCCTGTGCTAACCAGAGTAATCAATGGATGCTCTGGTTAGCACAAGGTGGCACTACTTGATGGAGAGTTTTTGCCTGTTTAATAACAGTTATGTGCTAGCATAAGAGATGGTGATCGTGTGATGTTTAGTGGTTTAACTTTCTAGGTATTCTTCTTTCGATATCACAAACATCATCAAATAAATGCTTGAACAACATTATTAGAGATAAAATTCTAAACAAATTAAAAAGATTCATGTTTTACAAGCTATCTCATATTACAACAACCCAAATCATTAACATAATAATTAAAGAAATTTTGTGTTATTATGAATCCTGGGTAAATTTATATAACAAAAATAAGTACAAAAATATTGTTTTAGCTATAGAATACAATCAGTGGAAAAGGTAATTTAAATTATTATTATTATTATTATTATTATTATTATTATTATTATTATTATTATTATTATTATTATTATTATTATTATTATTATTATTATTATTATTATTATTATTATTATTATTATTATTATTATTATTATTATTATTATTATTATTATTATTATTATTATTATTATTATTATTATTATTATTATTATTATTATTATTATTATTATTATTATTATTATTATTATTATTATTATTATTATTATTATTATTATTATTATTATTATTATTATTTACATTAACATTAGCAATAAAAAAAATCTAACATGATATAACCAAAGCAATTTATAGTCTATAATAAAGCCAGAATTTTCATTAATATAATAAAAAAAGAGTTCCATAAATCTAAATTACAATTTTCAAAAATAAATGTTCATTTTTTATCAACTAATAATTGCATATATGAATTTCTAGGATGACATAAATATTAATTATATAAGTCGTATTAACTATAAAAACATTAAATATGTGGTTATTTACATCAAAGGAGTTATGATGAACTAACATTTCAATAGCCCAAGACATAAAAAGCTTTCAAAACATTTATATCCCACAATCATACCTGAAATTTTATATTTTACTTTTTACATGATATATTCCTGACAAAGGAATTAATTGCAGAAAAATATTACATGAATTTAAAATTTATATGCTTATTATGCAATAAACAAAAAGAAACTACTTGTTTATGGTTTGCACAGATTTACGATGAATTAAGAACAATCAGTATATAATGCCGAAGAATCTGATTTTTGAATATATAAAAAAGTTTAACTTCCATAATAGGTTAGAACACACATTGAATTCAATTTAAACAAAAGATATTATCAAATGTTGACAATCAGATTTAGAATTAAATATTGCATAGTCATTTAAATTATCTCTTTACAGGGACATTTTGCTCAATGTGGACTGCTAATTAATTACATATGCATTTGTGAAATATGGAAATAGCCATTATTTATCATTATATAACATAATAATAAAAAAGACCTTGCATTACTTTATTAGAATAAGTATATGAATTCAAATATGTTGAGTTTCAAACTCCAATCACTGAGTTCAATACATTTTTATATTTTATGGAAGCTATAGTAAATATGTGTTGCTCATGATGATTGGAAGATAGTTCTCTGAATTTATTTACATCTAATTAACAATGTTTTTGTTATTTATTATATATAGATTTTTGGTTTATTTATGCATAATTTTGTAACAATGTTTACTTAATATTCTTTTATATTAAGAATTTAATGATTCTTAAATTGATTTCATTAAAGAAAAAACAGCTATGTTTTTATATGATGCTGCTTATTAAAAACATGCACTTCATTAATGTAAATATGATTGTGTAATGAAATGTTTATTATTCTTTTTTTAAATTATTATTTATCAATCTTTTTTTACAAATATATTTTACTATTGCAAGTAAATAATTATCCTAAAATCAAGGTAGCACTTTGGGATATGTAAAGCAAAATATCTAGGATTAAAAAATTATGTGAGAATGAATATTACATTGGGAAACAAAAACTCATTAGAGTTTTCATTTTGTCTAAGTGAGCCAATGTTCTTTAACCCTCTTTCAGTCTTTATTTATGGTAGTAAATTGGCTTGCACCAAGCATTGGAAATCCTGGAGGTGATAGAAATTTATTATTTTATCATCTTGTGCTTGTGCAGCTTCTAGATCATCTTACTAATTTGCTTGTTTCCATATTTACCAGTGATTCTTCCTCTCTTACTTTTTTTCAGTATGGTTGAAATTTGTGACAGTTTTTTTTATATCTGTACAGTCTTTATTGGCCTCTTTTCTAAATTTATTAAAGAGCTTATTTCAATCTGGCCACTATGTTCCTGGCCCATTCTCAAACCAATAACATTGACAAATTTGATTACCTATTGAATGCTCTTTTGTCAGAACTGAAAATCACTTGTCTAATCCAAATAGCATAATGGGATGCACTACATTAATAAATTGATGTTCAGTCAAAGTTCAAGTAGTGAGTATTTTTAACATTGGCACATAATAAAATTGGGTATAGATTCCCCCCACTACCAACCTGAAATCTCTCTTGCATTACCTGGTATTGTATATGTTCTTTACATTCTTTTTTTTTCAAAAGTTATTTAAGTTTGTCATTTGATATTCTAATTGGAGGAGGGTTTTATTATCAAAGAATCCCACAATTCATTTGATGATTTTTGGTCAGAATTACTGACAAAACCATACATTCTCTTTCTCAATGCATTCAACTGAAAATAGTTATTCAGTCTTTTAATGCATCTTTTGGTGTTTCATCTGCATTGGGTTTAAAAATACAAACTTTTAAAACAGTTCAGGTCATTACATATATTTAGATTTTTTTTTATGTGCATGAATTCTATTCCATGTTTTAAACCAATTCTGATTATCCTCCTTCGTTTTTGAATATTCACTTTTTATATTACTCTTTATACTAGCTATCTTTCTTTAGGGTCCTCACACTCCCTCTTGGGTGATTCTCCAATCCTGCTGCTTTTCAGATTCTTTTCTCAATTTTCTTTTCATTATATATTGAATTTACTTCTTTTTTTGTATATTGACCTTTTTGAACTTTTTTTTATTGTTTTTCCACATGACAGCAGGTATTTTTGTCTCTATAGCTACATCATTCTTGTATAACTTATTGACACTATTTTCATTTTCTAATTAACTTATTTGAATCCCCTCCCACTTTTCATTCATTCTCTATAGCATTTCTTCAAATGTTGAATCACTTTTTTTTTTCATTTCTTCTAACACTTTTTTTTAATTTCCAACTGCATTTTTAAAATTTAGAAAAAGTTTTCTTTTACACTTTTTTAAATTTTGAATCATTTTTCTGCTGCATCTATTCTTTGATTCAAGCAACATGCACAGCAGAATTACTCTCATATCAGTAATAATTCATCCTTGTCTGTATTTCCTTTTATCTCTGACATCATTTTATTTTATTTGATCATCATAATCTATTCCTTCTTTATTAATTTTATATTTCATTATAAAATTAATCATTCATTAACTTAATAAATTCTTAATGTCATTTTTCCATTCTTTAGGCATATTTATTATTCATTTATGATAGTTAATTATTAATTGCTTTTTCATTAATTCTTCTATATCTCCATTCCATGGGTCTCTTTGTTTCATTTTGTTAAACTCTTTTTTATTTACATCAAAGGTCCTGTTTTAAACATCTAGATGGATACAAAATGAAAACAGCAATGGAAGATGAAAATAACATTATTCCAAATACATCACTGAGGAGTCTCCATGAGTAATGCAAGACTTTCCATAGAAGAATGGCTGGTACAGTGATAAACTGTATTTATAAGAGACAATAGTTGCCTAATTCTCAAACATTGAGCAAAATAACTTAAAGAAAGATTTAATTTGTTATATAATCTTTTTTTATTCACATATACATGTGTAGAATTCTGTATTTTATTTATTTATTTCACTTCCACCCTTGGAAACTTAAATCTCTATAACTTGGAAGAGGCTACTGTAGTTGAAGTCAAAAAAGTGCAAGGAGAAACATTGTTAAATTAGAGAATTTTTTTTTGTTGTTAAATAAAATTTAGGTTAGATCTCCCTCTATAGTAATGTAATGTTTGGTGTTATCATCATCCTTACTATAATATGGAATAAGATAGGATTTTACTTGATATTATTCTATATTAAGAACATCCACTTGCTACAGAACAGAGTTTGTGTTGTTTATTTTTTTTGTTCATGAACAATTGTTTACATTTGCTTATTCAGTATAAATGTCTAATATTCTTGCATGAACATTCTTTTCTATCAACCATAGGAACAGTTGGAATTGGACTATGAAGCTATTGCACATACCTTTATATAATATCATTAAATACTTAGTTGGCTTCATGATTATTGTAACAATGAATTAATAATTTTTGTTTTCATTACTCTTATCTACTCTACAATTATGTAGTGTCTTTATGTATATTTATGATGGAAAGGATTGGAGTAATAAACACATATTATTATTAATATGGTAGAGATACATACTTGACACCCACATGTATATACATATATTTTTTTTGTTAAAAGGGTCTTTGAATTTTTATTTTGTTGATCAATAAACATTGTTAACTTGATTTTCGTTAAATGGTCTTGAGTTTGTCAAAGTTATTTATCCATTCATTTATCAATTCATAACTGGATATACATACACATACTTTCTGTTACATCATAATATAATAGCATGATTAGATGAGTTCTCCTCTCAATTGAAACCTGTGTAGAGGTATTATATTTGATATCTAAGATAAATTCCACCCTAAAGAGGGCCAAATGCAACATTCTTCCTGGGTTTGAATTCTGAGGTGTGTAGATTATGAAAGAGAGTTGAGGTATGGATGAATTGGCCAAAATTGCATCTGAATTTAATGTGTAAACCTAAAGCTAGCCCATTGTAGGTAATCATGATCATTGTTTAGGTATTTTATCATGTTATTCATGGAATTCTACCCAAAGATCCTAGGTCTGACCATAGTTAGATGTGTTCCCCCTCTTCTGGTGGAAAACCTGGACCATTATATATATATATATTGTAACGGTATATAAATATGCCGTTACATTAATTTAAAATAAAAACTTTAAGTTCACAAATAAAAATAAATTTACTAAAAACTAAAAGCTAAAAAATTTAAAGAGTTGTTCAATATATATATATATTCGCACAGATGCAAAACTTTAAAAGTATTTCTTTTTTTTTAATAAATAAAAAAAGTGCTTGAACGTATTTTTTTTATAAAAAAAGTACAAGATGTAAAGATAAAACATTTTTGTAAAAAGATTTATATATAATCTCAGTAAATGGAAATGATTGTTTATTAATTATCGAAAAGCAAACTAGCCCTTGGGGTTCTTATTTAATTAAAAAGTCAGGGGAAAGATATAGATAAGAGAATAAAAAGAATTAGCTTGACCAATGGAAGCACCAAGCCTCAGCTCGGACCATAATGAAAATGATGGATTAGTGACATTTTGTTTATTGAATCCAGAGGATGATTATAAAAAGGAAAAATATTGAAATTAAGGACAGTGCCAGACAGTTCCAGCTTGATTGTTTTTTGAGAGGTGTGATAGGACACACATATCACCCTCTCTCTCTATTTTAAAAAATGAAATGACTGTGATACCAGAATGGAACCAGCTAAGGTGACCTCCAGAACATCAGATCAGTCTTCCAATGGGGACATCATGGGAATTGGCACCAAGAACCATGACTCTTCTACTGTAAGCTATTGAACTGAACAAGTTTAAAATTTAAAAGTAATTAAGAACTTTCGTCAAGATTTGACAAGTTTAATAAACAAAGTAAATCTAATTTTTGTAAAATGAACTATAATCTGACTTTTCCAAATCAATTATTGTTTAATTTTTTTTCATTTAAGTTTGCCAAAAATCATTTCCATTTTTTTTTTTTATTAATATTTATTGTAGAAATTATTAAATGCACTAAATTTAAGTTGGGCATAGATGCTTGCATAGATTCATTCATGTTTAATTATGTTTTGGTTTTCATATTTGATTAAAATATATAGACATTCGGTTAATAATGATATCTTATGTTGAATATTAAAATGTATTTATTTGGATGTCTTTTTAGTTATTGGTGTCTCAATGCAGCATCTTATGATGAATGCCATTGGGTTTCTTGTGAATTCCCTCTGCAATTACATCAATGACTTTATATTTTGATCATTTATGTTTATTTTGAAATGTTTTTGAGTGTGTAATCTATGTAGTTGATTTATGCTCAACATTAAAACATTAAAAAAATTTTTTTTATAAATCCATATGTGCAAATTTATATAAATGTTAAATTTAAGTCAGGCTTGAATGGCTTATATAGATTTGTAAAGTTATATTAATTAATTAAAGGAGGGTAATCTTAGGTTATTTGTTTCATAGTTAAATTAGGTCAATGGATTGGCTATATTGGTGTAATTAGTAGATGTAGTATTGAAGTTTACTATGGGGAGGATCAATTTATACACTGCACACCCCCTGTTTGCCTATGGAAGGGATAGTAAGATGAAAACACAGTCCCTTCCTATGGAGTTTTTTATTGTTTTTCTTGCCATACAGATGTAACATTCCTGTATTGGACAAGAGTCAATGTCTTCTCTAACCATGCTGTTCAGATGTACATTCCTGACAATATGGTTTATATTTGTGCTGTTGTATTTTCATGCTACATTGAATACATCAATGTATCAGATGGATTGACACCAGTTTGACTGCGAACTTTTGGCCTAAGGTTAAATAAGGATTAGAATATTTTCTTTTCAAATGCAAATCAATGTAGTTTATTCATACTCGACAATGTTAAAATAAATATAAAATTCATCTGTGTGGATGATTTACAATCTTAAAATAATAATTTAAATTAAAAGTTAATATTAAAATCTAAATAATAAATGTTACTCCTCAAATTTAAAATGATTATATATGTGTGTAAATAAATATTGTTTGTGTGTTAATTACTGGCAGTGGCTTTTATTTTTTATATTTAAGATATAAATTAAAGTTATATATTATTATCTCTGTGTCTCCACTGAGCTAGTGACTTGGGCTAATGGTCTAAATATAAAATAAAGTGAGATCTTAACAGCATGTATCTGCCTACTCTATGAATTTTCTAGGTTCAAATGCCTAGATGGCGCCCTTGTAGTGCAGATACAATAAGACTGAAACTTCATCTTCTCCCGACCATTATAATATATATATATTAATTTTAATATTCTCATGGATAAATGATGGAATCATAGTATTATTTCCAGGAGCTTCCATGTAATAATAATATAATAGCTAAATAGCTGACATTTCAGTACAATAACAAGTACTTTCCTCAGAGCTTCTTTCTCAAATCATAATAATGTGTATGGTGAAAAATCTCACCAAACATATTCTTATGATTTGAGAAAGAAACTTTGAGGCAAGTAGTTGTTATTATACTGAAATATCAGCCATTTAGTCATTATATTCATTATATATATATATATATATATTGAACCAAAGATTCACATAGGTTACAGATATAGATGAAATGTTATCTGGGTAAGTATCTGTGTATAATTTATTATATATATACGATTGTTGAATTAAATATTTCCATGGAATTTTTTTATAATAAAAATGAAAATGAAGCAATAATATCCATGTAAATAGAAATAACCTTTAACACTTAATGTTACCAAGAAATTATCAATTACTATTAATTCTGAAGCCAAATCAGTTTTTTTTCTTAAACTTGTAATAGTTGTTTTGTTTAAGTTTTTTGTTGAAGTAAAATGGTCCTCTTTTACTTCAAAACCAAGTTTTTATATAAATTTAAATCCAGAAAACTATTTTAATAGATGTGAATAATGTGAAAGAATAGCATTTTTCTTGACAATCTGAAAATAATATTTTCAACTTCTCTATGGATATTTATTATAATAAAGAATAAAAATGAGGAAATAATATAAATATGTATAAAACATGCATGTTTATGTATGGTATCTTTTATCTTTTATTTTCAATTATAAATATTACACTATTCTTTCAGATTCTGCAATTTTCTGATTTGTATTATAAAGGGTATTATTGAATCATTGAACACTATCTATATGCAATTTCATTTCAGCCTGATCTAGCTGGTTTAACAAATATAATTGGATGGTTGATGCCATACATATACATATTTTAAAACTAGATGTAATCATGCCTGAGTTGGACATCCAAATTGAAATGGAAATAAAAATATATTTTGAATTGACTAACCAAATATAATTCTCAACTCTGTATATCTACCATTTGGCCTATAAGTGACATAATGATGATGTAATTATTATATAACAAACTCAACTCCTTACGTATCCATTATAATCCTTTATGCTTTCAGTTATCTTTCTATTTATGTATAGTTAGAAATTACACTCCTACTCAATTGATGATTTATATTACAATATAACTAGGTAGATTTTAAATAGACATAGAATAAATAAGAAAGACATTCAAAGATTTTAAAATTTGAATAAAATAAATAATTTAATGAAATAAAAAATTAGTATAAATGTAGTTTAAATCTTAAAAAAATAATTTATATATAAGCAAACATTTTATTTGATGAAACAATGGATAAATAATTACATAAATATTTCATTATTAAAATTTACTCCCTCTTTTCTTTATACATTAATTGATATATAAAAATTTAAAAAATATATACAAAAATGTATATTTACATTATACTTGTACATAAAAAGAAAGAATATACATCATCATATTATTCATATATAAAAAAATTAATAAAAATAAATATAAAAAAAACGATGATATGAAAACACTTAAAAAAAACCTAGTTTAAAATATATTTTACCAATGCTATAATAGGCAAAAAGATATCATCTCATTCTATTCTGATGATATATATATATATATATATAACAGTTTTGTATGCACACATTGAAATTCATTTGTATAGCAATAAATTGTAATCCAACCCATGATTTCCATGATTGGGTCTTCACAAGTAGAAATGTCAAACTATTCTTCTAAATGTAGCCTGTATCTTCTTGAATTTAACTTTTCTCTTGTTAAATCCTATTTTCTTAGATCTGGTAACCATCATTGGGATGAGTAGAAAAGCATTTATTTCAAAACTTGGATTTTTTTAACAGGTTTTTTAAAACATTTTTTTTCTCAAGCACGTTATACATGGATGTTTTAAGTGGTTTATATAAAAGGTTCACATTTCCAAAGAGATTCAGGTACAACTATCAAAAATGGTTTAGTGCTTTATCATTGAATTTACCATGCCACAATGAAAATATTTCATCATTTTATAATATGATATAACTTCTTATTTACTGGAATTATTATTAATATCTTGGTTTTCCACTGTCACTCTGTAGTAGTTTAAACTCAACTCATCACTAATATGCTTTCAATGATGCTCTGGATGTAAAATATGTTCAACATCTAACATACAACTATCATCATCAATCTGATTACCCAAATGAACAAACCAAAAAAGAAAGAAAAACGAAAAAACTATTTAACCAACCCATGATTAAAACAAAATAATCCTAAGCTAGACACAATAAATTGATTGCATTTAATTATATATTCTTAAATTCACAAAATAAATTTAAATAAAAAATATTTTAACTAAAAAACAACAACTTTAAAACATTACTAGATTAATAACAATTTCATTTTTGACACAATAATTTTGTAATTTCTTAGTTGAATATCCAAAATGGAATGTTGAATCTGAGATAATGAAACAACCTATTGCAATATTGACAAAACTGACAGGATTAACAGATTTTAAACATTTTCTGTGAAACTGGTGGAGGAATATGTGAAAGAACATGGAACTACTTCTTAGAAATATCCTTTATATAAAAATATTTTTTTCAAATTTAATTAGGAATGGTAAAATTTGTATCCTCTTACCACATGTGGAAAGATAAATATCACCCAAAAGACATTGTTATATGCTTGGCATATAACTGAAAAAGCTATGATTTAATCTTATTAATGAATCTCAGTAATAGAATAAATTACTATTAAATGTCAAACCCTGAGGCTAAACATATTTTCTCATTAACCTATAATAGCTTTTTTGTTGAAGCAAAAAGGATCCTCTTTGACTTCAAACCCAAGTTCTTATATCGATTTAAACTTACACAGATTATTTTATAGGTGTGAGTTAGCATCTTTATTGACATTATGTAAATATTATTTTTAAGTTTTTCCAGGAAGTTGTATTTATTGAATTAAATGTTTCTATGGATTGTTATTATAATAATATTTAGCAATAAAGTGATTAGTTCCCTGAAAATATAAATGAACTTTAATATTTGATGTTTTCAAGAAATAATCAGATAGTATTAATTGACAATGCCTGAGGCTAAACACATTTGTCATCAACCTATAGGAATACTGGGATTGAAGTGTTTTATTGAAGTAAAAGAAGTAATTTTTTACTTTAAATACATATATGGATTTAAACCCCAAAAGCTATTATTTATAAGTAGGAGTATGTGAAAAATAGCACCTTTCTTAACTATTTACAAATATTATTTCAAACTGTCTCAGAGAGTGGTATATGTTGAATTAAATATTTTTCTAGATTGCTATTATTGTAAAGAATAGAAATAAGGAGTAAATATCCATGAAAGCATAACCTTTAATTTTTGATGTTTGCAATAAATTATCAATTACCACTAACTAATATTATCTGGGACTAAACAAGTTTTCTTATTAACCTATAGTACATCTTTTTTTGGAGATTTTGTTGAAATAAAAAGGATCTTAGTTAAAACTCAAGTTTTTATATGAATTTAAATCCAGAAAGATAATTCTCAAGTTTTTGTATGGATTTGATTTTAGAAAGCTCTTTTTATAAATGTGAAATAGCTTTCTGGGTTTAAATTTATATAAAAACTTGGGTTTAAAGTAAAACAGAACCCCTTTTATTTCAGCAAATCAACTGAAATAAAATAGCTACTATAGGTTGATGAGAAAATATTTATTCTCAAGAATTGTCTGTTAATAAAAACTGATAATTTCTTGGAAACATAAAAGCTTAAAAATTATTTGTATATATATATATATATATATATATATATACACAATCATAAAACAATACAATACTAGATAAAAATCCAATTTTACCAAAATCCTTACGACCATGGTTTCATCTACTAAACAAATATGTCTATTTGTTTAGTAAATAAAATGATGGTTATGTAAAGATTTTGGTAAAATTTGAATTTTTGTCTAGTATTGTATTGTTTTATAGTTGTGTATTTTATATATTATTAGTATAGAATTATGCAGTTTTGAATATATATATAAAATCTTGTGATTAAATATTAGTAAATACAATAACATAAATATATATAAAGTACAAGTTTAAAAACTTTCATCCATCCAGGTGACTAGCTTCATAGTCTTTGTCAACTAACACTAATTCTTGTTTAAAGTCTCTTCAAATATGCTTTCAAAGCCTATCCCTCCCAATTTTTTTTAAACACACTTTCAAAGTCTATCCTTCCTACATTTTTGATAGGACAGACTTTGAAAGCATGTTTAAAGATATTTAAAAAAAAATAGTGTTAGTCGACAAAGACTCTGAAGCCAATCAAAAGTGTTCATAGGTGGATAAAAGTTTTTAAAGTTGTACTTAATATATATTTATGTTACTGCATTTATTAATATTTAATTACAAGATTACATATATAACTTTGATGAAATACAGAAATTAAATAAGAATATCATTATATATATATATATTGAACTCTTGTAACTTTTAAAATTTTGTAATTAACTTTTTGGCAACATTGCAACTACAGTGACTGTCCAGACCTTTAAGGAAAGTAGTAGAATACCATTGATAGATTAACCATCAATGGTACAAATGGCCAGATCAAGGGTATACAAAGCATAGCTTATGATCATGTTTCCAGGCCATAGCACTACTTGACTGCTAGATCAACGCCCTACATCCAGAGAACTTTATTTGTTTTGAGTATACTGTTCAGCAACCATCCAACCATATAAATTATGTGTAGCTAGCATGCTTGGATGATAGGCCACAAATTTAGCACTTGAAATATCCAAAGCTAGCTCATAGTCTATATCAGAGATCCAGAGAATATTATGTAATAAATTTTACAGAAAAAAATATAAATGATTACTTTCAAGCTAAAATTATAATAGTCCTTCATTAAAGTTCATTTTATTTAAAATAAAGTGTCTAGACCATTATTTAAAAATATCTTTACCCAGGTTTTCATTTGTGAGTATTTTCCATTGATTTGGATTTCAACCGGTTGACTTTTTGGTTCTCCATCGATGGCTTTATGGCTTTTCTTTCAGGTTTCTGTTGGACAATGGGGGTAGAAAGAGAATGTAAAAGCATCCATTTGTAATCTAGGTATTTGTTCTGGATGTTGGTTCCAGGAAAGGACAGTTGATTTTTGCTTAGGACTAGGGACACAAAGTTCAGCTGAACATCCTACAGCTGTCTAGCGATGGATACTGCTAAATCTGTGGCTTCTGCATTTTTTAGAAAGAATATGAATGGATCTGACTGTATAGCAAGAATCTGAATTGAATCCAACCTAAATCTGAACTGAACTGAATAATAATGGATGGCTGCAACTTTTCATACATTTCCTCTCTCATTGTTTTAATTCTTTATCATAGTTTTTTAATTTTGATCATAACTTAAGTCTGTTTTTAATTTATTTTTACATTGCACATTATCTAATCTTTTTCTTAGATTAATCTACTATTGCTTTTATTAAATAGTTTACATGTTTTTTAATTAATTCAATTACCAGTTCTACCCTTTTTTTTATCAACCAGTAATCTTTTAAACTAATTACATTTTTGAAAGTTTTCTTTTACAAACTAATTTTATTCTAACTTTCCATATTTACTTATTTTTATATACTTTATTCTTTTAATTTATAAAAAGGAGAGAATGAGATTGAAATCTTTTTATTTTAAATCCCCCGCACCCACTTTCAATACTAAAACTTTTCTATTTTAAAAGAGAAAAAAATATGATGCAATCTTTTGCTTTTGAAAATTTGCATTTTTTAAAACCTATTCTAAAAATATATACTTTTTTCTATTGTCATTTTTATTAATAACTTAGTCATTTATTTTTAAATTATAATTATGTAATGCTGCAATATATATGTTTTATAACATATATATCTGGATAGCATTACATCACTCACACACCCCCAGTTTGAGAGGTAAAATTCATCGATTTGACCCATTTTAGCTTTGACATTTTATTTTAGCTTTACCTGTTTTATTTTTAATTTCTACTTATTTATTTAATATTTTTCTATTAAATAAGTTTTGAATTGCTATAGATTGATAAACTACAAGGGTAATCTTTCCTATGCTGCTCTAGCATCCAGGCTGTAATTTATGTTGACTTTCTATGATTATGTCATATGTGGTGACCACCAGGAACAATATCCATCATTATGATGTGTATGGAGAAGTTGGATCTCACAAATGGGAGAACACATCTGGCTTATGTCTAACTCATGCAATAAAAATACTTTAACTATTTATAGATTTGTTGGGAATTTCTCTTCCAGTGGATTGAATGAGTCCAGGACTTTCTACTTTGGGACTGCATCCTAAAAATATGAGGTCACTGCAAATGGCAATATTCATGCAATGACCATTCAGCTTAGGCTAAAAACAAGATTTATTTTAACATGTTGAAAATTGTTCTTTCAATGAATTGATTTGCAGCTTACACTGGAATTATATTTTCCAGTGTTTACATTTTTATATAAGGGACTGGAACTATTTCTTCCAGTGTGTTGGATGGCCCCAGAACTTTCTTTACTGGATCCTCATCATAGAACTCTAGCCCCCTCCATTTCATGCCTATTATCAATGTTTACATTCACACAACAACAGACTACACTTAATACACTTTCCTAAACCTTTATCTGCACATTCTCCCCTACTCTATCAACAAAAACACAATCTATGCTTACATTATTTTACAACATTTTTATTTATTTTTCATTTATTTTATTTCATCTATCTTTTATTTCACATTGCTAACTCTTGAAAAAAAAATTGTTTTATTTAATTTATTTAACTTTATCTCATTTATTTGTATAATTCATGTATTTATTATTATTAATTATATTATTTTTGATACCTCAAAAACCCCCTCAGTCCTCTCTAATTCCCACCTGACTATAAACAACCCCAATAACAAATTTATTTATCTCTCTGGCTGCTTTTTTCTTTATCCTTTTCATTTACAATTCATACTCTTTTTATTCTTTTATTTTATATTTTTAATTATTATTAATTATCTTATATATGTAATATTATAATTTGCTTGCCTTGATCCATTTATCTTCTCACGCTGTTCACCAATTTTAACTTTTATTATTATATAATTTGGAGTATATTTTGAATTTTAGTTTTGAACTTTTTTTTTTAATTTTAACTACAATTTTACTTTTTAATGTTGATTATGTTGGTTCAATTTATGGCACTTTGGCATCCATGTTGGACAGCATTTGACCCAGGTTTGTTAAAATTTGCATATTTATTGCAACTTTTAAAATTTTGTAACTAACTTTTGGTAACTTTGTGACTACAGTGATAGATTGGCCTTTCAAGAAGAAGGGAAAATATCATTGATAGCATAACCATCAATGATACATGACCAGATCAGGTTATACAAAGCATAACCTAACCACATTTCCAGACCAAGTCCCCTCAATTGCTGAGATCAACACCTGACATCCAGAGCATTTTATTTGTTTTGAGTATACAACTCAGGTGCCAACCAACCGTATAAATTATATAGCCAGCATACTCAGATAATGGCACACAATCTAGTACTTGAAAATATCCCAAGTTAGCTTCTACTCTGTATCAGGGGCTGACTGCATTTATTTAACACATAACAATAACTATATGCTTAAAATTATTGATGATGCAATGACAAAAGAGAGAGAGAGAGCATACCAAATAACAATTAAGCAAACATTATTTATTTATGCACACACATATATTTAACAGCACATCACATAATAAATTTTACATAAGAAAATATAAATAATTTGTTTCAGGCTAAAATTATGATAGACCTTTATTAATGTTTATTTCATTTAAAATAAAGGTTTTAGACCATTGTTCAAAAGTATATTTACCCAGGTTTTCATTTGTGTGTATTTTCCATTGGGTTTGATTCTAACTGGTTGGCTTTTTGGTTTTCCATTGATAACTTCATGGCTTTCATTTTAGATTTTGATCAAACAATGGTGGGGGGAGAGAATATGGCAGTGTCTATTTATAATGTATAGATTTTTTCTGGATGTTGGTTCCAGATGAGGACAGTTGATTTTTGTTAAGGACTAGGGGTCCAACACCCAGCTGAACATCCCACAGCTAAATTTTGCTAAATTTGTGGCTTCTGCATTCTTTAGAAAGATTCCAAATGGATCTGACTGTATAGCAGAAATATGAACTGAATCCAAACTGAATCTGAACTGAACTGAATAATAATGGATGGCTGCAATGTTTTATACATTTCCTCTCTCATTATTTTAATTCCTTATCATAGTTTTTTAATTTTGATCATAATTTATATCTGTTTTTAATTTATTTTTACATTGCACATTATCTAATCTTTTTCTTAGATTAATCTATCACTATTTGAGATAGTTTACATGGTTTTTAAATTATCAGTCAGTAATCTTTTAAACTAATTACATTTTCGAAAGTTTTTTTTTTTTTGCAAACTAATTTTATTCTAACTTTTCATATTTACTTAGAATGAATTTAAATCTTTTTTTTTTAGATTTTTCCCCACCCACTTTCAATGTGAATACTTTTCTATTTTAAAAGAAAAAAATATGGTACAATCTTTTGCTTTTGCAAATTTGCATCTCTTAATCTATTTATTGCACAAACTTTGGTTGGTCGAGGGAGTTAAAACTCTAAACTTTTGATTGGTCAATTACAGAATCAGCAGTAAAAATATATTTGTCTTTTAATATTATATTCATTTTAGTTTCATTTGTAAAAAGTATATTAATAATTTGTCAGATTATAAAAGTGAACAAATTTTTTTTCAAAAATAAATTTCTATTTATAATTATAAAAATATTCAATAGACAAAGGCCTAAAAATCAAGTTTGTAACAAATTAGAAAGTGCTGTGGACATCATTGATTTCTTTTTCAATTTACATTCATGTAAAAGTAAAGAATTTTTTACTAAAATCTTGCTATTTTTTTTAAATAATTATATTTCCAGCATATTTTATCAAAATACATTATAACATGTAAACAAAATACTCTAATATATTCATTTTTGTTTGAAAATTAAATAAAAAGCTTGGGACAATGAAAATTGTTGACAGGTGTCACAATTGTGTTAGCACTGATTTCTTTTTAATTTATGTTCGTGTAAAAGTAAAGAATTTTTTACTAAAATCTTACTATTTTTCTAAAATAATTATATTTTTAGCATATTTTATTAAAATGCATTATAATATATACACAAAATACTCTAACACATTCATTTTTGTTTCAAAATCAAATGAAGAGCTTGGGGCAATGGCAATTGTTGACACACACTCTTCTTTTATATCAGATTGAGAACCAACAAATCAGTATCTAGGAAAATATGCCTTCTCCCATTGTTGTAGCTTCTTATATCAATATTATTGACTTTTTTAATTGTAAAATAGTTCTAAAGAGGGTAGCATCTTACGGTACTTTTTAAGCATTAAAATATGCTACAGTAATGTAAAAACTGCTGGATTTAGAGTGAGTTAAAGCTGTGTTTGATTCACATCTTTTTTAAAAAGTCTTAAAACCTACTTTAAAAACATTGTATATTTTATATTTTTATTTTTATAAATAATTTAATTATTTATTTTTAAATTATAATTATGTAACACTGGTCTATATGTTTGTTTCATAACATATATCTCACTAGCATTACTATATATATATATATATGCAGAAATTATTGTAAATCTTTTCATCTATATTTCAGCTATCACTATATATACAATGACTGAAAAAATAAATTTCTAAGCACTATATTACATTAATATCATGTCCTATGATATGCCATATATTGTTGATACATATGTCTCACTGAAAAATGAAGTTCATTCATGAAATAAATGAGTAGTAGAAAGATAGTGCTGGTGAAGTTGAGATGAGAACTCCACTGAAAGCCAGAGAATCTATCTATCTATCTATCTATCTATCTATCTATCTATCTATCTATCTATCTATCTATCTATCTATCTATCTATCTATCTATCTATCTATCTATCTATCTATCTATCTATCTATCTATCTATCTATCTATCTATCTATCTATCTATCTATCTATCTATCTATCTATCTATCTATCTATCTATCTATCTATCTATCTATCTATCTATCTATCTATCTATTTATCTATCTATCTGTATGTCTGTCTGTCTATCTATTTTTTAATCTATCTGTTTATCAATTTATCTATCTATAAATGTATCTATCTATATACTTATCTCTCTGATTGTTAATCTTACTTTGTTTATCTATTTATTTATGCCTCTAGTTTTCCTGCCTATCTGGCTGACTGTCTATTTATCTCTTTATAGATCTATATTTCTACCTACTTACAAATCTATCTACCCATTTACCTATCTAGTTATCTATCTATACATATACATATTTTTCTATTTGTCTATCTGTATCTATTTACCTATCTATTTATTTACCAATATATTGAAAGCTTAGACAAACCCGATTTCCAGTGCACATAAGGTGATTTTTGTTTTACTTCATAATTAGACAAAAATCATAAAACGGACTCTAATTATGATCCATCTGAAAAAAAAAGTCATAGATTAATTCACACACTGTTAATCTGATATAAGATGAGGAACAATTTTTAAAATTAATTTCTCTGATTTAGAAGCTCAAGTAGATGTTCTTACCTATGTGACAACTTGAAGTTCATTATCAAATAAATAAATAAGTTATACAAGATATAAAACTAATTTAATAAGCTCACTAGGAGTAACAAATAAACAAAAATTTAAAATCCTCTACACTTAATTACAAATTATTAACTCTTGTATTTTTATAATAATGAAAAATCAAATGCAATTTTGTGGAATAATTGTTTAAGCACATGCATTAGCAGGCTGATACCGCTAACTTTCGCTTGCAAAATTACCCCACTATATTATTTTTTTCCCAAGTGTCAGTGAGTAGAGATTCATAAATGATAATGATCCCAAACCATCTCCAAATTATGAACATTGACTTTATTAATTCAAGTGTTAAATATAAGTTAATGATAAATGTGAAGATGCATTTTGGAGCGAAAACTAAAAAAACTGTTTGCTCTTTAAACAATGAGAAATCAAAAAAACCTCTGTCTATATATGTAATATATAGGGTATATGAGCACTGACTTTCACACAACCCACCACTCTCCACTCTATCTCATAACACTGATACACTTGAACACATATATGTCGAAAAAATAAATAATCACCAATATGCGTATTTCATGCTAAACCAGCAATCATCAGTTGGTCCATTACATAGTAATTACATAGTAGAGATGTCTGCCCATCCCTTATATATATATATATATAATGGATTATGTCCTGTAAATGAGGGGTCATATTGACCTTAGGTCAACATGGATGTGACAAGAATCTCATCCTCAGTGTAGCCTTTGAGCATTCTATCATCAGATTTTCAATTGGATGGACAGGTGAAGAGTTGGAGTGTGAAGTGGATTGAAGCCTGTTCATTAAAGTATGAAGATTGGCTATCTTAATAAATATCTGAGCACTTATAGCATATATGTGTGGAGATGGTGATCTGGACCAACTGATGATTGCTGTTTTAGCATGAAATACTTATATTGGTGATTATTTATCTTTTTGACATATATGTGTTCAAGTGTACCAGTGTTATGAGATAGAGTGGAGAGTGGTGGTTTGTGTGAAAGTCTGTGCTCATATACCCTATATATAACATATATTTTAGTGTTTATTTGGAAATATTTATGTAAACATGATATATTTTTCCTTGATTTCATGAATTTATCATTTGCAACATTTATTAGACACATGTATAAATTATACTACATATGAAATAAATAAAAGAATAACTAATTACTAATCATATAGCTTAACTAAGAATATTTAATTTGTTCTTTAATTTATATATATTTTATTTATTTATTATGTTTATTATATTGATCATGAAAAAACATGTAAATATAAGTTTAAATTTGATTTTGAAAATGTAAAAATTCTTCATGAAAGTAGAAACCATAATAAAAGAAAAATTAAGAAGGCAATTTTTATAAATAGGAATAAAATGCATTTAATAAATGGACAAGCTGCTAACATTAAAATACGAGATTCATGAAGTTTACTTCCGGGCTTTGTTTTTTTAATTTAATGGCAGTTGAGGCAGGTTTAAGAAATTAACCGAAAATACTTCTGCAGATTTAAGGATTGTTTATAATAATTTGTTACAGTTAAATTTATTATTTTTATTATAATTACAATTTTGTTTTAATTAATGGACATTTTATTTATATTATAAATATTATTAATTAAAACTGGATTTTATGATTATTCATTATCAACTATTATGTTATACTTTAATATTAATTTCAAAAACCGCTATATATTTTATATCTTAAAATATTAGTTAGCCAAAATATTGAATAAAGCAATTTACATATTTTAATAATTTATTGCATTATTTTAGCATTTGATCAATTACATTTTGTTATTACAATGAATACATAATTATTTAAAGTTAAGCTAAAATTTTATTAATACTACTTGATTAAAGTAACATATTTATTTTAAATCACCCCAAAAAAATCAAGTCAGATGTCACATGACCTAATTTAATAAGCTTCTATTACAGAGCTTATTTGCATGCTCTATATATACTATTATTTTAAATCAGTACAAATTGGCTCTCAACATTGTTGATACTTTATCACTTTATATTTATTTGGTTGTTTATTTATAAATACTTTATGCTAATACATTAAAAATCAGGCAGTTGAGGTTACATGATATTTAATTCAGTTACAATTAGCATTCAACTTGAGCCTGAAAAAAATATTTATTTATTTGCTTTATATGTTCTTCTATGGTTACAATATATTCATAATACAAATTAAATGACCATTAATTAAAAACTATTGTAATAACAGTGAAAATAATTAATATAATGGTAATTAACTATTATACATAGCCTTTCAATCTGTAGAAGTATTTCTGTTAATTCCATAATCCTCATCAACAAATTCAAAAACCAAGCAAAAGCAAATGTCATTAACTCAAATTCCACGAATCCTGAATTTTAATGTTAGAAGCTTGCCTAATAATTATATCCATTTTATTTCTATTTATTAAAACTGCTTCTTTATTTTTCTTTTATTATGGTTTCTCTCTTCATGAAGAATCTTAACATTTTCCAGATTAAACTTAAATTTATATTTACAAGCCCTTTTGTGATCCAAAAATACTGAAGCAGTCATTAAATCATTATTATTATTACTTTTCTTGCTCTTTTAGCATTTCCTCAGTATAATCCTACCATTCACCTATATATTTGCCAAAGAAGATTGAATAGATTAACAATATTTTATGTCAATTAAAGAAATTGAAGATTAATAATAAAAAATGACTATCTATTCCATATATTTCAAATGCTCAAGTGAAATATTTTAAGGAAATACATAAGGATGTGTTCAATGTTTCATTTTGTGTTACAAATAATATTAATATGTTAATGAATAATTCTAAGTGCCATAACTGTCAAGCAAAAAAATATTATGTATCAAACTTTTTGTGAATGTATTTTATTATATATAGATGAAACAAGGTGCTGTATTAAGAAAAGATTAAAGGAGCATGAATTGTTATACAAGAGTGTGAAAAGTAAAAATAATCATGATTTAAAGAGTCCTTCAGTTTTTTGGGATCATTAAAGGACATGTAAATATAAATTTAAGTTTAATCTTGAACGTGTTAATATTTACGAAGAGACAAACCATAATAATAAAAAAAATTAAGAAGTCAATTTGAAAAATAAAAATAAAATGAATATAATTAATAGACAAGCTGTTAATGTTAACATTCAGGATTCATGGGAATTGTGTTAATGACATTTGCTTCCATTATGTTCTTTGAATTTAATAGCAGTTGATGAGGGTTAAGGAATTAACACAAAATATTTTTGCAGATTGAAAGACTGTATATAATAATTAATTACCATTATATATATATATAGAGAGAGAGATAAGCCTAACTACATAGTGGTTACTGTGTATTCTTGTATGAGCCATAATCCAGGATTTGATTTTTGGTGAAACTTAAAGATGTTTTAAATTCAAAGATAGCTTAGAATTTTTTTTCATTTGTGCGATTCAAGTTCACATCTTATATGTAACTTTTTGAAATTAAATGATATCCCAATATTTAATTTTACAATAACGAATTTGGAAAACTTCACTCTCACCATTTAGCATTGTCTACTACAAGATATGTTTTGGGGGTCAAATATTTTAACATATATATATAATATTTAATTGATGTTTAGAAAGCTATTTATTAGAATATTGGTCAATCAAAATTAACTGCCCTAAGCTAAGAGATAAAGTATATCTGTCAGACTATTACAATCAAAAAGACAATTCTCTTTTTATTACCTCTCTAGATCTAATATAGAAAATCGCATGCAATATATGTGGAGTTGAGATGAAGACTGCACTAAAATAAGCCCAAAATTTAAGATATATATCTACAGTGTAAAGGTTGTTTAACTTCCATCAGGTATTAAAATAGATAAAACTCATTCCTTATCTTGTAAGAGAGTGATGTAATCAAGATTCCATCAGAGGCGTGGAGAATCAGCTATTTAATACTTTCAAATTATCTAAAGAGCAAATATTGTTTCCAAAATGTAAGCATGGTAAAAAAAGATGATCTGACTTTTATGATAGTCGTAATTGTAATTGTAGTAAGAGTTGCATTGATTAAAAACTATATATATATATTAATAATGCAATGATTATTTACTCTTCGAAAATGCGTTAAGAATAGATAGAAATTAATATCTGCCTTCTATAAGAGTGATATAATAAACGTTATTAAAATGGCAACATGAGTATTGCTGTTGGATCTTTTTAACTCATCAGCAGAACAAAGATTGTTTGTAAAATACATATTGGATATAATGTGAAAAGAGGGGACCGAGTCTATGATATTGGATGTTTGTGCTATAGTCTGAGCTGGGGGAGCATTAATTAAAAACAAAAACAATTGAATTTATATATATATACTGTAATATATTTTATCAATATATAAAAATATATGAATTAGTTTTGACATTTTATGGTCTGACACTAAGTACCAAATATTTTTAACCCTTTATGTTATTCTTTTATTATCGTAATAATGAAAACTTGACATTATTATTCTTTGAAATTTATTACAATTAATTCAAATTAAAATCTGTGAAATATTAAACATAAGGTATTATCTATAAAGCAAAACATTAGTGTATTTATTTCCATATTTAAATATTAAAAAGTTTTATACAAATATTGAATTTAATATACGCCAGATTTTGATTTAAGAGTATCAACATACACTTTCTTTAGCAAACAACTCGTCAAGTTATAATAGAAATCGTATACAGTATTCCGAGACAATACCATTATTAGATGTACATTTTCTTGACTTTTCTATTAAAGACTATTAATGAGCAATAACTTAAAAGTTTAAATATTATGAGTGACACTTGTGGTCACAAGTGTACGATGAAAGGAAAAAAAAAAACTGTTCATTAAAATATAAATGACTAGTGAAACTATAATGGAAATTAAAAAAAGGATATAATTATCAAAAGACAAATTTTCATAAATGATTGACAGAACAATTTTATTTAAACTAATTGAATTATCCTTATATATATATATTGAAACCACATCATAATGATGTGTAATGGATATACTACCTTAAAAGAAAAAAACTAATTTCTCATCATCAACATTATTTCACTTTTAAGATTTTTAGATTTTCACTTTATTATTCTCTCTCTTTATATATATATAATGATTTTTCTCTTTTCTTTTCTTTCTTTCTCCCTATTTCTATATATAAGTATCCGGAATAAAGTTTACAATAATCAAAATACCATTATATAAACTTAAATAATATCTACAGCCAATTTACAGCATGTCTACTGTCCTGGGTAGGATTTTGTAGTTAAAATAATAATAATAATTACTACTACTACTATTACTACTACTACTACTACTACTACTACTACTACTACTACTACTACTACTACTACTACTACTACTACTACTACTATTTGAACAGTAAATAAGTTCATTTAGATGAGCCACTTTTTTGAAAGGGGGACATAGGATTCATTTTTCGTTGATAGCAAGTCATCTGAACAAGTTATTTACAATTCAATTATTATTCAAATACCCTATTTTGGTTATGGTGTTATAAACATTACAAGCTGATCTTGCAATCAGTTCTACATTTATGTCTACTCAGTAGTCGAAAGTATGCTAAGCAGACTATGCTATTATGACTAAATAAAGCTTTTCTCTAGATACTTTGTACCTATTTATTTTTTGAATTACATTGTCTGAGATAAAGTTTACGGAAGTTTTTGAAATTGTATTATTATTATTTTAAAAATCTAGTTAAAGCCACACAACATTAGCATTCCCACAGGATTGGCCAACTTTTCCCATAATTTATGTTTGTTAATATAATTATTCAGTCTGCATTCTGCCATCCCTCTTTAGTGTATTAAAATGGTCTTAAGGTTCTACATATGAGGAGTTAGAATGACTTATGGTCAACATGGGTATAATAATAAAATTGACAAATGTAGGCTTTGAACATGTTATCATCAGACTTTTAATGATATGGATGATTGAAGAGTTGGAAAGGATTGAAGTGTGTCTATTAAAGTTAAAGATATGCTATCTCAATATAATGTGAACACTGATTCTATATATGTATGGGAGATTACGATCCAGACCAACTGACAAGTGCTGATTCAGCATGAAATACATATATTGGAGATCATTTATCTTTTTCACATGTATGTGATCATTTGTATCAATTGTATAATATGGAGTGGATGACTGAATTAAGCTTGAAAGTCTGGGTTCAAATACCCTCTAATTACATCTAGCTTAAGTATATATACTGTACTTGTATTTATTTAATTATCATGTTTATTTAACAAAATATGCCTCTTATTTTTCTTTTTTTTAAATCGATTTCCACATCTAAATTAGAAAACTTGTAAAAGCAAAAAACTTTCATTACTAGTAACTAAACATTCTGCAAATATTGTTAATTAATTGGCTTTTTCAATGCACATTTTAATTCATCAATACAACTGGACCAACAGTGGCACACCATTTTATATATAATATTGAAGTTGTTGGTTTTATCAATAGCACACTTTTCATTTATAGTTAATCTACCAGTCCAACATTAAATGCAATATTAAAATGAGATGAAACTGATGATGTAATCATACTACACTCTGTTATTTATATATGATAATGAAAAATATAATTTTTTCTCAGTATTTTCTTGCTCCATCTATGTGTAAATTTATATAATGTTTATAAAATGTATTTCATTTTATCTTTTATATATCCTATATTCAATAATTTTTTAGTATATATTTCAATATTGGATAATTTATCATTTTAAAATTTACAAAACATATTGATGCATAGTAGATAAGGGGCAATTGCTTATTAATATGGCAAGAACTAGGCCATATGATAAAGATAATTGGCATACTTTATTTACAAATGACTTTATTTATTAAGACTACAGCCTTAAGACTATGTGCCTGAAAAAATAAAAGTAGGGATCTCTGCAAATCTTAAACACAAGATTTGCAGAGGTCCCTACTGTCATTTTTTCAGGTGCATAGTCTTAAAATTGTAGCCTTAATAAATATTACATTAAGTAACGAGTATGTGCTTTATAAATATACTTATTACAGACGACCTTATTGCAGATGTGCTTGCTTTTGATCAAATGAATAAGAAAGACTGAAACTATTCAATGAATAATTTTTTACAATGAATGAGAAATTTTAAAGAATAAAGGCTAGCAATTACTTTTCAGAAACATTACCCTAAGGAAATTTATTTGTTCTCCTGAATACTAGATACTCCAGTTTGAATTTATTGAATTTATCTACACAAAATTCCACAGCGATTAACTCAGGACTGACATGATGTAAATATAGTTGATTAACATATGTACTACTAAATTTTAGCAGAAATAAAGTTTATTCATTAATAATAATAATAAAAAAAATACCAAACCCCAAGCCCTTTCCATTGCTCCTATGGATCACTGAGGTTTTTTTAGGTTATGTAATGCAAGATATGTCATCATTGAACCTTTTCTTCTTTGAATACCGTTTAATGTATCCTAATTTTAACCTTATCATATGAGTTGTAACCAAATTACAGAATAAAATTTTTATATTTTTTTTATTTTTAAAATTTACACAACATATTATTTTGAATAAAAATATTGCTTAAAGAATTACTCGGCTTGGGATATACAAATCTCCTAATTAATAATGATTTTATGAATATTTTATAACTGTATATATTATATTCTCTTCATAAAGTTAAATCAAGATACTACATTATATTTTATTAATTTAGTTAAAATATATATTTGCATCATAGGTTATTTATATAAAATAATCTTTAATACCTAATGAAAAAAAAACTTTTTTATATATTCTCTTCATAATATGATTACATATAACTGCATGTATCAGGTGAAACCAACAACTCTATGTGTCAGTTTGACCCATTTTAATTGTAGCAAATGTTGTTCAATAAAAATTAATAAATCTTAAACAAAGTATTGCATACTCCTTTACTGTATGAACATTTTCCAATCACATGATTAGACACTTTTCTTCTTATAGACCCATACAATTCTATAAAAACCAAAGTAAATAATCTGCTTGTTCAGCTAAAATTAGTTCATCAATTTCTAGATCAAATTAAATGAAAATAATTTAGTTCATTTATCAAATTTTAATTTATTTTGCAAAAATTTGCTAATGTAAACTGCTGCTTAATAAAACATCTTACCCCAACATTAGTCTAATAGGTACATTTTATTTATATACTTTTATGTTTCCAAAAATTTTTGGCATATTAGCAGATGATTTACAAATATAAGATTTAATGAACAGAATTAATAATCTTTATTTTCAATCCAAGACATAAATTTTACTTTTCCAACTTGTTAGTGGATTTTTTCTCTACTTTCATTTTTATACATAATTAAAGGGGATTTGAACACAGACTTTCATGCTACTTTTAGCTAACCATTCTATCTGATTCAACCAATACACATAGCCACATACATGTGAAAAAGATAAATGATCTCCAATAAATGTATTTGTGCTGAATCAACACTCATCAGTTGGTTCAGATCATCATCTGTCCCACACATATATAACCAGTACACAGTTTATATTAAGATAGCAAATCTGCAAACTTTAATGGGAAGGCTTCAATCTAGCCACTCTCCAACTCTTCAGCCATCCATACCATTGAAAATCTGATGATGTAATGCCCAATTCCTTGTTGATGCCAATATTACTATCAAACCCATGTTGACTTTAAGTCACTTGATCCATCATGTATAGGACCTTGCTTATTCCAATACTAAAGATGGAGAGGCAGGATGCAAACTGATATCTGTAATATTTGAAATATAAGCCTAATTCATATAATTATAGGATATTTGAACACATACTTTCAAGCTCCATTTACTAACCAATCTATCTCATGCAACTGATACCCAAGACCACATACATGTAAAATAGATAAATGATTTTCAATTTCAATAATAATAATAATAATAATAATAATAATAATAATAATAATAATAATAATAATAATAATAATAATAATAATAATAATAATAATAATAATAATAATAATAATAATAATAATAATAATAATAATAATAATAATAATAATAATAATAATAATAATAATAATAATAATAATAATAATAATAATAATAATAATAATAATAATAATAATAATAATAATAATAATAATAATAATAATAATAATAATAATAATAATTTTTAAGGTTTGGTTTGAACAATAAGTGTATACTAAGTTAATATAAATCGCATGACTTTTTGATTTATTCTAACATCTTGAGAAGGTTCATTTTGAACGAAAATCGATTTGATGCAAAATAAATTTATTATTATTTATTAATTGAAATATAGTTGTCTATAATATATATATATCATGTTGAACCAGCACTCATCAGTTGGTCCAGCTCAGCTTTCCCATACATATATGTAATTGGTGCTTGGCTTATATTAAGATAGCAAATCCTCAAAGTTTAATGGACAAGCTTCAATCTATTCCACTCTCAAATGCTTTAGCCATTCATACCATTGAAAATCTGATGATGTAATGCTCAAATTGCTTATCTTTATATATTAAACACAATTTTTCACGATTATCTTCTTAATACATGTACTATTCTCAGAAAAAAATGTTTTTTATTAACGGTACAGAATATCATCCCATGGGCAAGGAAAATGCTGCAATCATAATTTTTTTTTTTTTAAATTGCTTTCTGTGTCAACTAATGAGATAATTCATTATTAAATTTTAACCATAAATTTGCATAATTTTAAATGATTGACTTTTTAATTTAAAATATCAAAAGAGGTCAATAAAATTGAATAATGGCTAAGGTAAAATGGTTTAGCTCTCCTGCTTTATTCTCTTTGATTGAGGTATCATGGTAGACATGCTATTAGTGTAGTCATTTTGAGAATGTTTTTAGAATAACTAAAAATATTATTTTTTGCAAATTTATTAAGTTTTGTGTTTATTTTTGCACAATACTTGTGTAATAATTATTGAAAATCAAAAGTATACATTATTAGACTGTTATTTATATGTATATATTTTACTTTTTTTAAAAAAGGTAATAATTTCTAGCATAACATTAACTAAGAAAATTGTGTTGTGCCCATCCCACCTTAAATAAAATTATGGTTAATACATCATTGCTGACGCTCTTTTAGGATAGTATGAGATATTATAAAAATTAGAGCACAATTAAGCAGAATTTGATAGATTTATCAGATTGACTTTTATTAATTTGCATTCTCGACAATTCAATGAGAATAGCAGCTAGTGTTATCATTACAAACTCTTTTTCTCAATATTTGCTAAGTTCAGATATATTTTTTTTCATTTGCATACATATATGACAACCAAACCAAATTAAGTTTATTGAATTCATATATAGAATAGTGATTAAAATCAAAATTCTAAAGCTTACAAAAATTCTCACCAGGGAGAACAATTAAATCTATGGTAGTGCTAGAGAATTAATATAATCAGCTTATAAACAGAGCAAAACTCTCCATACAGTATTGCCACCTGTGCTAAACAGAATAATCAATGGATGCCAGAAGGCTTGTGCATAAAATCCCTATCTAATGCCTACTCATCCAATATCCCCAGACTAGTTTCTGGTTTGTGGCCTTCGTCAGTGAGGAGCTTTGGATCTGAGAGCACTGACGAAGGCCACAAGCCAGAAACTAGTCTGGGGATATTGGATGAGTAGGCATTAGATAGGGATTTTATGCACAAGCCTTCTGGCATCCATTGATTACTCTGTTTAGCACAGGTGGCAATACTGTATGGAGAGTTTTGTTCTGTTTATCAACAATTAATGTGCTAGTATAGGAAATGTGATCATAATCAGCTTATATCTTATATTATCATAGTTTAAATAAGAAAGCATAAATGAGAAATATTTAGTAAATACTTCCATTACTAGCATCATGCATTTTATAAGCACTTTTTATAACTGCAATAAATTTCATTTTATAATTTTTAAATTCTCCATTTAATTTTATTTCTCTATCCAAAAGTAACATATCAAACACATTTAAAGGTCTTTTTATTAGCATATCCAATATTGTGAAGCTTATTCCAGTGTTTTTTATTGTTGTTGTTGTTGTTTTTAGGTTAACATTTTTGTATTGTGTTTGATATATGTAAACAATGAAATATAGGTAGGGATTTCAAGTTTAATTTGATGATAAAAATTAGATGTTTAGGTACAAGTGACTAGAATTTAAATTTTTTATCCAGTTGTTTGTTGATTATATTAAATATTGGTTTATTTCCAGAATGAGAAGAAGGACTTGAATGAGATGAAACATCAGCCAATATATATTTGGGACTGGAAAAAAATGGGAGAAGAAGGTTAATCAGAGTTTAAACATTGGTAGGGGTTTGTCAATGGACATAATTTTAAAAGTTTCTATTATGTGTGGGAATAAGTTGATACATCAAATTATAAGGTTTACTGTTTTTTTTATTCTTATTGTATTAATCATATGTAATCTAAGACAATCGAGAATTAGTAGTCATAATTGATTGACAGAGATACTTGCTATAAATTTTCTCCAAAGCAGCTTCTTAAATGAGAATATATTTTTTATTAAATGCTTTTGTGTAGATTATTATCGATGAGAAATATAACATTCTTGTTATAATGAGGAAGTTTTTGAATAGAGAAATAGATTTAATCTAGAGATTGAGTTTATTGATTTTGACTTTTGTCATAAAATTTTTGTTGCATTAGGCTTCATATTAGTGAGTTACTTAAATAAAAATGAAATCTAATAAAACAATTTGGATTCCTTTCTAAGGCTGTTTATATGTTTTTACTGTATACATTGCCCAAACATGTTTTTTCCATGTTGACTTCTAAATTTGAACTGAAATTGGCCATAATTTTTTATAATTTAGGAATTAGCTTAGGTGTTGATAGAAAAACTGATATATTATCTATGTATGTGATGAGTTGGATACTGGTTCATTGCTGGGATCTATATTCTATTATTATTATCATTGTTGTTGTTGTTGTTGTTGTTGTTCTTCTTCTTCTTCTTCTTCTTCTTCTTATTATTATTATTATTATTATTATTATTATTATTATTATTATTATTATTATTATTATTATTATTATTATTATTATTATTTATAACTACTTCTATTCCTTTTTCCATTATTTTACATCATAATCCCATAGAATTTTATATCAATGTTCAATTTAATAACAAGTCCTTTCAGAACTATTAAAAAAATTACAAGAAAATAAATTATTGAATCTGTTTAAGAAGGTTTAACTTTATATGGAAAAGTTTATATTCTTCATCAGATGTAAATTACTGTATAAAGTTTTTGAACAATCATTTAGTGAGCTAATTGACAAGTATATTCCTAAAGAAATTATTTTAACTAATCATTTTTCTGTCTGCTTTTCAATATGTCTTAAAAACATTATTAAAATGAAGCCATCAGAATTACTGGAAAACAAAAAACTGAAATTATTATAAAATTTTATTAATTATGGAAGATTATCCAAGATTATATATATCATAGAGATTTTCAAAAATGTATACAAAATACTGAAACTCATATTTCTGATAACTCTAAGCAATTTTAATATCTGAGCAAAGATTTAGGTATTATTAAAAGAAAATTACAAAATAATAATCCAAATCTAGTTACAAATGATTTTTGTCTTATACTTTTTAGAGATTTTAAACAATCGAAGTCTTTTTTCTGCCCTAACTGAAAATAATAAATTAATTAATGAAAAGGTATCATTTAGTCCATTTATTGAATCGGCCATTATTTTTGCTATTAAGCAGCTTAAATTACATTCTAGTATGGATATTGACAATATTCTAGCTTTCATTTATAAAGAATGTTCTGAATATACAGCATCTCCTCTTTTTCATATTTTTAATTACTCTTTAATGAATGGTATTTTTCCTATGTTCCTTAAAATTGCTAAACTTGTACTTATTTTTAAAAAAAGATCTAGAAATTCAGTATGTGACTATAGGCCTATTTCAATTCTACACACTATTAGATATATATTTGAAAGATGGTTATATAATAAGATTATCTTTGATGTCAACAATGTTTTGTCATCAGAAGAATATGGATTTTTGCCTAATAGGTCAATCGAAACAAATCTGCTAAATATTTTTGGTCACATTTCCAATTTAATTAAAGAATAATCTATGTTGGATGTTATTTATTTTGATACACCCAAAGCTTTTGATAGAGTTAATCATAAAATACTTATTAGAAAGCTTTATAGATTATATATTCATTAATTATTTTAAACAAAATCAATTAAAATTAGTTTTCTTTTTATTATATTTGCTCCATGTTCTAAACTATGTTTCAATGAACAAATAGTTTTTATCGTTTTAATTTTATTTATTAAAATAATAATTTTAAGCTTTGTATTAATATTTAAATTTCAATTTTTAAAGCATAACAAACATATCTTTTCTGTAGATATAAGATTCAATGTATAACTTATTATACATAAACTTTTTATTAAGTCTGTACAAATAAACTTATAATGTTAATTTTTTCTTCAATTTTAAAAATAAATATTTCTTTTAATATAATTATAAATTTTATATATAATTGTTTTTTTTTTCTCTAAAAGCAATAAATTCTTATATATCTATATTGTATTATATCAGTATACCATGATCACGTATTATCACACACATATATTATCAAATTTTTTTATTTTGTTTTTAGAGCATTGTTTTATAGGATTATTAATTATTAGAATTGCCAATTGATAATTTTGTTCTAAGAAGGCATTGTCTTTGATAAGAATCAAAATGATGTATTGTGTATTTTTTAAAACTTATTTCAACATTTTAGAATATAAAACAATTTGTGATTCGTTCTCCTCTTTATCTTTTAAGTATAAGATAATATTAATTTCTTCGGAAGTTTGAAAGTTATTCATAATTTTAAATCAGAAAATGCATGTGTTCTGCTTTTAATAAAAACAGTGATATATATAAGTCTTTCATAAACATTAAATTCTAATAGATAAATAATAAAATATTTTTTTAGAAAATGTCAAAATAACAATGTCGACTTGTTTTATTTTATTATCTTTTTTTAAAAATAAGTTTGCCATTTTTTTTTATCTTATTTTAATGCAAAAACAATATACAATAAGGTTTAGTTTCTTTCTAGAAAAAAAAAGCCAATCAAAAGAATTTAAAACATTTCAATTTTAAAAACATTTTGCCAAAAATAACATTGCTTGTTTTATATATGTACATTTCAGTAGGGGACTTTAATAAATACATAATAGGTTACATTCTCACATGTCTATATGTGTGTATATATGTAATTGATATTAAAGATGTATTTATTTATAACAATCACTTGATGAACTTTAAAAGACAAGTTATTCAAGCTTATCAAATAATAACAATCATTTAGAAATTATGTCATTCAAACAAATTATATAGAAGTTCATGTTGTCAAGTGAAAGCCCTTTATTACTTGCTTTATTCTTTTTCTTTGGATTGTGTTCCATTTATATATATATTAGTTTACTTTAAGAGAAATTACACTTTTGACAAAAAAAAATATTATAAAATTGTTATGTTCTTGGCCGTAATATCTAACTAAATAATTACACACAGTTAACATAACTAACAAACTTTATTAACGACTCACGTTCTCTGACAACAGAGCGATGTCGCGCGCTCGCAAATCTCAGTTGTCACCGCTAGGCGTCAATCCGTAATTATAGAACTAGCCATAACATGACAACTCTCTCTCTTTTTTTTTTTAATTTTATTTACAAACATAGTCTTTTAAATGTACTGAAGGTCTTCTTCTTCGGTTTGATTTTTCTCTCTTCCCGGAACGTTCAACTGGTATTCTCCTTATTGCTGTGCCATTATCACTTGATGTTGATGGTAGTGCTTTCTCTCTCTCAGGTGCATGCAACTGTGTCTCCTCATCCGGTTCTAGTGACTGTGGAGTTGTTGTGAATCTTTCAGCTGTGTTCATTTTGATAAAATCAGCTTTGACAACTTTCAGTTCATTTGTTAATAAATCAATAGAAGATTTTAATTTGCTGTTTTGTAATCGCAAATCCTGATGAACAACTGTTAAACTGTGAAGATTGTCTTTAAGCTGTTGAATCTGGTGATATAATTCAGAATTCAAACTTTTTTCTTCCTCTAATTCTTCTACACTAGATTGATGTTTGTGAACTTTGATTCTTAGCACATTACATTCCTTATCAAGTAATTCTTTATTGTGAATTGCTAGCCTGGCATTATCTTCAGTTTTTTAACATCAACTTGCTTTTGATTACTTTCATCAATTTTGTATCTTTCTAACTCTTGAATTTTATTTAGTAATTTTAACATTTCAGCTTCTATATTAGTGATTTTATGCCATTCCTCTTCCTTTGCTAATTGAAATTTTCGCTGTATTTCTCTCTCCTTTTCAATTAATTGATGGGATTGTTCTTCACCCAATTTCTTTAATATTTCATGTTGTAAACAAATATCTTCCAATTTTTTAATTCCTCGTGTAATTTTTCATGTATACTTAGTGGAATTAATGTTGAATATCTTCCAATTTTTTAATTCCTCGTGTAATTTTTCATGTATACTTAGTGGAATTAATGTTGGATCTATTCCTTCATAACAACCCACACCTTGAAAAACATCTTTGTTTGTCTCATATATAGGCTTAAAGTTTTCATTTTCTTTTACTTCCTGTGTTTTAATACTTTTATTATCTTTTCTACTCTTTGTTATTTTATCTTTATTGTTAGATATATTTTGATCATTTTTACTTTTATTTTTCATAGTTACTTTTTGAACTGTAATTTTGTTGCATTTAATTAAACCTAATAACTCACAATCACGGCCACTAAGAAGTGTTGGTTCGTCTTCTTTTATTATTATAAAACGTAAATTACGCTGGTCTTTGTTTGTTTTGCATTGAAGTTTTGCTTTTCCTATTGGGATAAGAAATGATCCTCCAAAAGCATGTAATTTCTTCTTTGTTTTGTATATTATTGGTTGTGGATGAATAGTGTTAAGCACTTTTTTAGACATAATGTTTACATCAGCTCCTGTGTCTATTTTTATTTTTACTTTATTGTTGTCTAATAAAATCTGTTCATACCAGCCATTACATGAATGAGTTGAGTCTACATGTCTGACGTATGCAATTGTGTTTTCAACATCACTGATATATGATGAATCCGATGTTGTAGCATCGTGTACTTCGTTCACATAACATCCATTTCTATTAATATTTTTATAATACCTTGTGTTTGAGCATTTTTGTGTTAAAATTTTATGGTCGTAGCTTCTTGTATAGCAATTATTGGCAAAATGGTTTAACTTTCCACAATTATAGCATTTTTTACCAAATGTGGGACACTCACATTTTGGGCGATTACAGTTGCACTTTTGACAATTGTGTATGTTTGTTGTATTTTTCGCTATTACGTTAATACATAGTTCAGACTTTCCCAGTAATTCATTTTTGAGTCTTCTAGTTTCATGTCCACATATTATTTCCAGTGCTTTTTCTAATGTAATATTTCCTTTTTCCAATAATCTGTCTTTTAATCCTTCTTTTTGTACCATTATAATTCTATCGCAGAGGAGATTTTGTTTTTGATCCCTGAAGTCAGCTTTTTCAACTACTACTTTCAAGCGAGTAAGAAAATGATCAATCGATTCTCCCTCATGTGGCTCCATTGTATATGCTTTTATTCTGTCATATAATGTTGTTTTCATGGTGTTAAAATACTTATCCATTTGGTTTAAGATGGATAAAAATTTTGTTTTATCTTCTGGATTCATGTGATCTAATGTTTTTATTACATCTCTCCCTTCTTTTCCAATGAGATGACGTAATATTCCTAATTTTACTTTATCTGATTTCATATCATTTTCTGTAGCTTCTAGGAAATTTAGGAATAATTTTTTTCAATCAGTCCATTTGATTGACATATTTCCTTCCATAGATAGCGGTTCGATATTATAACAACGATCGAATTGTGACGCCATTTTGTATATCGACAAATATGATATGAAAAAAAAATTGCTATAAAAGCTATTTTTATCAATCTTTAACTACTCACTGTTTTATACTTTAGAAATTTTTTTTTTACTAATATTTCATTGATTCACTCCTGACACCATGTTATGTTCTTGGCTGTAATATCTAACTAAATAATTACACACAGTTAACATAACTAACAAACTATTAACGACTCGCATTCTCTGACAACAGAGTGATGTCGCACGCTCGCAAATCTCAGTTGTCACTGCCAGGCGTCAATCCGTAATTATAGAACTAGCCATAACATGACAAAAATCATGATGTACATGTTTATAAAGATGTTTACTGAAAAACTATACAGGATAAATTGTAGAAGGAACGTTTGACATCTACTCCAATGAACAGACAAAACACGAATTTGAGCTTTTGAGACAACAACTGTAGGCAATGACCACTGGGTTTTAAAATGTTTATTTTTTACTAAAAAGTTTTCTAAAATGCATGTCTAGAGTTTAGATATATATATATTACAAAGAAATCAAGTCATATGCCACATGATCTAATTTAACAAGCTTGTATTACAAATGTTATATAATGAGCTTGCAAATAGCTCTTAACAAGCTTTTCAGAATATTCCCAACCTCAGATCAGTTTCAGCTACTGACTTCCTCAGTGAGATGCTAGAATATTCAAGAATTAGATTTAAAATACCAGACCAAACCCAGCACTTTATCTAATGAATAACTATTAAGTAGAAAATCGGAAATTTTCAGACATCTATATGTCTTCCAATCCAGCTATCTAACTTAAATATCCATATGGGACTGAACCAAGTTCAGATACACAATATATTAATAGATTTAGCAATATAAAATTGTCAAAGCCTTAATAGCAAAAAATAAAATTACAAAAAAATCAAGTCATATGTCACATGACCTAATTTAACAAGCTTGTATTACAAATGTTATATAATTAGCTTGCAAATAGCTCTTAACAAGCTTTTCAGTCCCATGTGGTTATTTAAATTAGATAGCTGGATTGGAAGACCTATTAAATTTCAGATTTTCTACTTAATAGTTATCTATTAGATAAAGTGCTGGGCTTGGCTTGGCTTGGTATTTTAAATCTAATGCTTGAATATCCTAGCACCTTACTGAGGAAGCCAGTAGAAGAAAGTGGTCTGAGGTTGGGGATATTCTGAAAAGCTTGTAAAGAGCTATTTGCAAGCTCATTATATAACATGTGTAATACAAGCATGTTAAATTAGGTCATGTGACATATGACTTGGATTTTTTTGTAATTTTGGTTTTTGTTAATAAGACTTTGGTGTTTTGCTAAAGCTATTAATATATGGTGTATCTGAACTTGGTTCAATCCCATATGGCTGTTTAAGTTAGATAGTTGGATTGGAAGATATATAGATGTCTGAAAATTTCAGATATTTTACTTAATAGTTATACATTAGATAAAGTACTGGGCTTGTTCTGGTATTTTAAATCTAATGCTTGAATATTTTAGTGCTTCACTGAGGAAGCCAGTAGTAGAAACCAATCTGAGGTTGGGGATATTCTGAAAAGCTTGTTAAGAGCTATTTGAAAACTCATTATATAACATATATATATATGCATATGACTGGAATATAATGCAAATACTGCTGCATCAATTCAATAATTTTGTTAAGGATTCAAAATATCATATTAATTTATGTACAAAACTGAAAGGATTATTTATTAAGAAATGTGATCTTTTCTATTTATTTGTCATTATATTCTCAATGTCACCTATTGGAATCATATTTATATATATGAAAATAAATATACAAACTAACTAAAAGAAAAGTAAAAACATAATAAACACAATTACTTCTCTATAAAGCTCCTTTAATATTTCAACCAATAGACTGGTTTTTATTAGAAAGCACAGTGAAATGGCTATTTCTAGAATTTAAAAGCTAAAATATTACAAACAGTTATGTATCAGATAGCAAAACTAATTCCTATAGACTAAAAATCTTTACAAAACTTTGTATAAAAAACTTTATTTACAAAATTTTGTATAAAAAATACAAAAAAACTCTGTTACAAAAAACGTTTTTAAAAAACTCAAACCATATATATTATTATGCATTAAAATATATCAAAAAACGATACAAAAATACTATTATATATGTACATACCAAAAAACTGTATGTATATATATATACATGCCTTTCATGCTAGTTCATCTATAAAATAATTCCCTAAGAAACAAAAAAAACAAATCCCTAGAAAACTAGATAATTCAAGGATGTGATAGTATCTATATTAATGTTCATACCATGAGGATGTAATGTCTTAAATTTAAAAATAAAAAAAACTATCCTTCTGTTTTCTTTCTCTCATGGAAGAAAAATTATCTTCCAATATAACCACTCTTAAATCATTAATTGAGTGATCAGGTAAATTGAAATGTTTAGAAACTGGTCTCTCTTCATTTTTATGTAAAACATCAAATCTATGGTTTGTCATTCTAATATGTAGACTGTTTGCTGACTCACCTATGTAACAACTCAAGCATACTTTTACAATTGACATAGTTGAGGATATACCATTTAAAACCATGAATAGTATCTCCCTGAACCATCTTCATAACAATGATATGTTTGCATGTAAGACATTTCTTATTTTCACATGAAAAACATCCTGACACAAAATTAGTACCAAAACTGTCCTTGCAGGTCTATCCCTAAGTGTTCTATGTCTACAATATACAACTTTAGGTGGATAGGGAAAAACAGGTCTCAGATAATTTGTGGAATTTAATATATTAAAATGTTTCCATAATATTTGGATAATATTAGGTAAATCATCATAGAAGGTAAGAACCCATGGTATATTTATCAACTGACTCTTTCTTTTCATAGCCAGAAGTTCCTTTCTGTCAACTTTCAAAGATTTTACCACTGCCCTATCTAACAGGCCTTTAGGATATTTTATATTGATAAATTATTATACAAAACAATGTTATTTTGCTGAAGAAATCCCTCATCACTACAAATTCTTTTAATCCTTAAAAATTGACAGTAAGGCATATTAATATTTAAGTGCTTAGGGTGATTACTATAAAAATATAGGTAACCATGACTATCAGTTGGCTTCCTATATATATATATATATATATATTAGTTCACAGAGGGCGGTACTGGATTTCTTAACCATGTGGGGTGATTTACTGCTTAATATTTGTATATTTATTTCAGTATAGCATTATGCACTGGGATTATTTTCTATACATTTCTGTTGGGTGGTTTAAAGATTAAAATTACTAATGTTTAGTTTGTCTTTATATAATAATAGTAAAACATGTTTGTTTGTAGCAAAAATTTAAGATCTTTCCTTGCTAAAATTTCAAGTTTTTTGTTTGAGTTTGTTCGTACTTCAATATATAACATCTTATAGCAGACAGTTCTAAGCGTATCGTTTTGAGCTGGCTATTTTGAAATACAAACTCTAATGTATTTATATATTAGTTCACAGAGGGTGGTACTGGATTTCTTAACCATGTGGGGTAATTTACTGCTTAATATTTGTATATTTATTTCAGTATAGCATTATGCACTGGGATTATATATATATGTTAAAATGAAGATTTGCACGGGTTAAATATATAAAATACATATTTTGCGGGTTCATCCGTGTTAAAAACTTTTAATATTAATATACTGACATTTCGACTTGGTCACACAAGCCATCCACAGAGTTATAAAAGGTAGAAAGATGGTTGTAGAGGCGCTACAATCACTGATTTGAATAAAATGTTAAAATTCCACCAATAGCAAAAAATGTTAAATTTAGGAATGTTTTTTAAAAAATCTTTCCAAATAGGAGGAAGTTTGCATGTATCATCTTGCTTATTGATACAATCTGGCCTTTTAAGTATCTCAATGGCTTCTCTAATTTTGCATTGGTAGAGATTATCACATCTGGATATGATCCTGGTACTAGAAAAATCAATTTTATGACCTGAATCTATAGTATGGAGTGAGAGTGCTGATGATGATGAGTGTTGTTTAACTGCATTAGCATGCTCATCTCTCCTAACACTGATGCGACGATTACTCATACCTATGTAAGAAGCTTTACAATTTTTACATGAGATTTGATAGACACCATGAGATTCAAGAGGGATTGAATCCTTAGGCTTGGTTATTATATTGCTGATCTTTTGATGAGCAGAAAATGCTGTATCTATATTATAGCATTTTAATATACGTCCGATACTGTCTGTAGTTCCTTTTACATATGGAACACAAATCCTAATAGCTGATTTATCATCTTTTTGTTTCCTATTTTGTCTATTTTGGGCTTGAAATAAAAAAGCCTTATTTCAAGCCCAAAATAGACAAAATAGGAAACAAAAAGATGATAAATCAGCTATTAGGATTTGTGTTCCATATGTAAAAGGAACTACAGACAGTATCGGACGTATATTAAAATGCTATAATATAGATACAGCATTTTCTGCTCATCAAAAGATCAGCAATATAATAACCAAGCCTAAGGATTCAATCCCTCTTGAATCTCATGGTGTCTATCAAATCTCATGTAAAAATTGTAAAGCTTCTTACATAGGTATGAGTAATCATCGCATCAGTGTTAGGAGAGATGAGCATGCTAATGCAGTTAAACAACACTCATCATCATCAGCACTCTCACTCCATACTATAGATTCAGGTCATAAAATTGATTTTTCTAGTACCAGGATCATATCCAGATGTGATAATCTCTACCAATGCAAAATTAGAGAAGCCATTGAGATACTTAAAAGGCCAGATTGTATCAATAAGCGAGATGATACATGTAAACTTCCTCCTATTTGGAAAGATTTTTTTAAAAAACATTCCTAAATTTAACATTTTTTGCTATTGGTGGAATTTTAACATTTTATTCAAATCAGTGATTGTAGCGCCTCTACAACCGTCTTTCTACCTTTTATAACTCTGTGGATGGCTTGTGTGACCAAGTCGAAATGTCAGTATATTAATATTAAAAGTTTTTAACACGGATGAACCCGCAAAATATGTATTTTATATATATATATTAAACCTGCCTAACACTATACTAGCAAAAATAAAAATGCAAAACCATAAAACAATACAATACTAGATTAAATTCAAAAATTTTACCAAAATCCTTTTACAACCATGGTTTCATCTACTACAAATAGACCTTCTCAAGTGAAAATCAAACTATAAGAAATAAATATATACACACAATCAAACCTTCCCATAATTCATTTCAAACTCCACCTTCCCTTAATATCAAAAGAAGTCTTCATAAGATTGATAGCCTCAGAATCAAGAAGATTTATCATCAAAGTCTCCTTTATTCTTCTTTTTAACTCATTCTTTTCATAAAAAATAACCGACATTGTCAAATAATATTGTATGACCTGTATTCAATTCATGAATATATAAAGCTGAGTTAAGATACCTATGTCAATTATGTTTTGATGTGCCTGATATGCTATTTTAGCTAACCTGGCTTTGTTCCTTTTGCTAATAAAACTTAGTTTTTGATTTTGTTTCTCTATTGAAAGTAGTAGTAATATTTCTGATGAAAATAAAGTTTCTTTACTGTTATTTTGAATAGTAATTACTTAAAAGAGAAAAATTTGTTTTTGCCCCTAAGGAAATTAGTTCTGTTAAAAAATTTAATAGCAATGAGTTGTTTTGTTAAAAGAAGATAAAGGTGGCCGTTTTGTATTGTTAAATAATATTGATTTTAAAAGTAAAGTTTCTTTAGAATTGAATAATGGAAAATATGCTATTTTAGATTCTGATCCTGGTAAAAAAATAAAATGTAAATTAATTAAGATTATGAAAGTTATGGAAAATAAAAAGATTTTTGATAGAACTACTTATTTAAATTGTTACCCTAGTGATTATGTGGCTCCAAAGGTTTTCTTTAATTTGAAATCTCATAAAGATAATTTTCCTTTGAGATGTATTTTTGATTTTACAGGAGGAATTGTTGATAAAATATCAAAATTTATTATAAGATATTTTAAGGATTATATAAAATTAGGTCAATTTTGTGTTTCTTCTTCTTTTGAAGCTTTTAAGAAAATAAATGGTTTTGTTTTGGATGATGATTGTGTTTTTGGTAGTTTAGACATTGAAAATATGTACCAATCGGTTAATAGATTAAAAAGTATTGATGTTTTTGTGTCAATTTTAAAAAAATTGGAATGTTTTTCTGCAGATAAGATTAAGGTTTTTCATGATTTGCTTTTGCTGTTAGAGGATTCAATGTATTTTATGTCTAATGATATATTTTATAAGATTAGAGAGGGTTGGGTTATTGGTTATGTTATTTCTCCATTGATGTGTGCTGTCTATATTGATTATTTGGAGTGTAGTGTTATTAATCTGTTTTCATGTTCTATAAAATTATTTGTTAGGTATGTTGATGATTGTTTGTTTGTTATTCAGAAAGAGAAATTAGAAGAGTTTTTATGTGGATTGAATGCTTTTGATTCTAGTATTAAGTTTACAATTGAGGGGGGTAGTTTTGATTTTGTAAAATTAAAGTTTTTAGATTTAAATGTTGAGAAGGTTAATGATGTTTTATTTTGTAGTCATTTTATAAAACCTAAAAATTTGAGGAATATGATTAGGCCTGATAGTTATCAGCCTTTTATACATAAAAAATGTCTTTGTTGAATTTTTGTTGTAGGAATAGAAGGCTTAATAATTTTAATAATAATGCTGATATTCAAAGAAGTCAATTTGCAGCTGAATATGTAGAATTGGGTTATAGTCATGATTTTATTAAAAAAGTTGTATTTAATAATAATGTTTATAGTCATGATTGTGATGGTAAGAATGTTGTTGGTAAGGATAATGATTATATGTCATTACCATTTAAGGCTTCAATTTATAATTTGGTTTATAAGAATAGTCATTTGTTGGGTGGAAGGAAGGTTGCATGGAAGAAAGGTTCTGATTTGAATTCATTACTTAATGGTTCTAAACAGTCTATTGATAGTAGGTCTATTCCTGGTATTGTTTATAAGATTCCATGTAGTTGTGGTAAGTTTTATGTAGGCCAGAGTAAGTTTAGTCTTAATGAAAGGATTAAGGTTCATATAAGTAGAGTTAAACATAGGTATCTTAACTCAGCTTTATATATTCATGAATTGAATACAGGTCATACAATATTGTTTGACAATGCTTCGGTTATTTTTTATGAAAAGAATGAGTTAAAAAGAAGAATAAAGGAGACTTTGATGATAAATCTTCTTGATTCTGAGGCTATCAATCTTATGAAGACTTCTTTTGATATTAAGGGAAGGTGGAGTTTGAAATGAATTATGGGAAGGTTTGATTGTGTGTATATATTTGTTATTTCTTATAGTTTGATTTTCACTTGAGAAGGTCTATTTGTAGTAGATGAAACCATGGTTGTGAAAGGATTTTGGTAAAATTTTTGAATTTAATCTAGTATTGTATTGTTTTATGGTTTTTCATATATATATATATATATATATATATATATATATATCGTAATCTATAAAGTTTGATATCTGTATTTGTTTCACAATATATGTAATATACAAATCAATATATATATCAAAATACAGTACAATTTATATAAATTATAATTTTTAGAAGTACTTTCGACTATACACTTTGTAGTCTTTATCAACTATATAACGTTGAATAATTCAATGTTATATAGTTGATAAAGACTACAAAGTGTATAGTCAAAAGTACTTCTAAAAGATTATAATTTATATAAATTGTACTGTATTTTGATATATATATATATTGATTTGTATATTATATATATATTGTAACGATCCGGAGAAAGGCACTTAACGTAAATAAGCACTACAGGGCGCCATCTAGGCATTTGAACCTAGAAAAATTTATAAAGTAGGCAGATACGTAAGTCAAAAAAAAAAAAAAAATTTTTTTAAATATTTTGGTTCCGGTCGTTAGCCCATGTCACTAGCTCAGGAAGTAGCAGAGATTTAATAATATCATATCTTATCTAATTAGATTTCAACATTAAAAAATAAATAAAATAAGCCACTGCCAGTAATTAGCATACAAACATTTATTTATGCACATATATATAAGATTTAAAATTATTTTAGTATTAGTTTTACATTTTAACATTTAACATTATTTTAACTTTGATTTTTGACTTTAATTTACATTTAATTACTATTATATTCTAATTTTACATTTTAATTAAGTTCGCACAGATAAATTTATGAAAGCTTGTTTATAATGTTGAATATAGATCGGTTACATAGATTTCACGGTCAAAAACATTTCAAAGTAAACATAAACGATCAAAATACAAAATTATTGATTACTGACAATTGCGGAGGGAAATTTATACGTAACCCAATAGTATTCACCATAAGATACTTGCATTGTCACCAATAACTTAAAAGACATCCGAATAAATACATTTTAGATACTCACCGTAAGGTATCATTATTTATCGAATGTCTATATATTTTGATCAAATATGGAAACGCAAAACATAGTTAACCAATAAACAATCCATGCAAGCGTCTATAAACAACTTAAATTTAATGCATTTTTATTTAGGGTCGAGTATGAATAGACCACATAAATTTGCTTTTGAAAATAAACATTCTATCCCTATTTAACCTTAGGCTAAAATTCGTAGTCAAACTGGCATCAATTCATCTGATATATCGATGTATTCAATGTAATAAAATACGGCAGCACAAAAGGTTAAGAGAAGAAATTGCCTCTTATGAGATAGGAATATTACATCTATCTGCAAAGAAGAGCAATAAAACAAAAAACTCCATAGAAAGGAACTGCGGTATCCGACTTATAATTCCTTCCATAGGCAAACGGAAGTGTGCGGCGTATGAAGCGATTCTGCCCATAGCGAATCAATATTACATCTACTAATCACACCAATATATCCAATCCATTGACCCAATTTAACCACGAAACAAATAACCTAAGATTACCCTCCCCTAATATAACTTTACAAATCTATACAGCCATTCACGCCCGACTTAAGTTTAACATTTATATAATTAATTTAACGAAAAACAAAAAAAAATCATGATAAAAACTTAAAGAATAAAAAATAAATAAATGGAAATGATTTTACATAAATAAGGAAAAAAATACATCAAATAACACTATTAATAAAGAATTTAGTTTGGTCAGATAGGATTCTATTGCATTATTTACTAAAAAGTTTTAAAATTTAGAGTTCTTATTGTTTCAAGTGAATATAAAGTTCTTACGATTTTTAAAACGTCCAACTTTATCCGTTGCTTGCCATGAACGTAAATTCCCACGCCGTCCTAAGATTGATATTCTGTTGGCCGATTTATTTATCCATCCGGAGGTTTTTGTTTTAACTGGTCCTCAATGTAGAAAAACGATAGTTCATTTCTCTTTCTTTCTTAGCAAAGCTGAAGGGATTGAATCGTGCGTCTTTTTTCAATCCCTTCTCCTTCACTTCCGCACTAACACATATCTCTCACATCGTAATAATCAATAACTCACTAATTAATAATTTCCAAATTTTCCTTTTATACGTATTCGAAGGATTGACTTAACATTACGTCATCGATGTGATGATCCTTTTCGTTGAGGTCCGATTTCCCAATGGATTTATTTCATTTGCTAAAAGTTTCTATTGTTTTCCTATCTGACCTATGTTTTTACATTTAAATGCCCAAGGCTGGTTTACATTTGACTAATTAAATTTATCATTTCCATTTCTGATTAATTAACCTGTTTTCCAAATCAAAGATATATTTAAAGATAAATTTAAAGATATAATTTTATTTCCAAATCTTTTTAAAATTTAGTTTTAAAATACTTTTTCTTTAATAAAGTTTTATTTTAATAATTTTTCATTATCTGTGCGATTTAATATATAAGAGTTTAAGATGATATTTAATTTCAATTTTTAATTCTAAAAGAAAATTTTTAAATGCGAACTTTTTAATTTACTTTCATGTTTAATAAATAACAAAAAACAACAATGTAACGAACGTCTGTGCTCGTTACAATATATATATATATTAGTACTAAGAACACCATCACTATAAGTAACTTCATACTTGGTTGAGATATATAGATGATGTCTTTATGGTCTGGCCATACAATGAAGAAGAACTTCATACATTTTTTGATTATCTAAATTATTTTAATAAGAATATACAATTTTCAATGAATTTTTCTAAAACAATGGTTCATTTTCTTGATGTTGAGATTACTTATAGTGATGGTGTTCTTAGTATTAATATATATAATATATAAAAATACTCCTACTAAAATTATTGCTCTTATTTTTGTTATTGTTTTTTTTTTATAAATATAAGTTGAAGTTTATTTTCTAAAAATATTTTTATTACTTGAATGCATTCTTTATCAACACATCTGCCACACTATTTTACTATTTCATAAATTAATTACGCCAAATCTTAGCTTCTATCAGTACAACTACCACTGGTTGTTCATAAATAATGTTATTTAGTTACACTACAAAGGCAATGATAAGAATCTGTTTTAAGGATATCTATATAGCTTAATCTCTAATTAAGGAGAGTAACAGCAAATTAAGGATTTACTAAGATTTAAAATATTACTTATATGCTGTATAACTCACGGCTAATATTAAGTAAATATTGATTTTTAAATAACTTAAGCAAAAGATTGCTTTTAAAAATAGTTCACACAAATATTCATTTTAAAATAACCTAGGCAAAATATCCACTTTTAAATAACTTACACAAAATATGTGAGTTAAATAGCTTACACAAAATATACATTTTAAACTTATGCAAAATATGTGTTTTAAATAATTTATTTTGTGCATTATAAGTTACTACTCTAGTGTAAATAATAGTTTGGTTTCAGAAGGGAGTTTTGACTATATTTTTTTATTATAATATTCTAACATAATGGAAAAGTTTTTACTCACCCCTCTGATAATTACTGAACCCCACAAAACTTCGTTCTGATGAATATGGCATATAATATGATTGGATTGAGGGTCAATTCTTATAAATATTAGGCCAAAGTGGAAATTTGCCTTATTATGCCCTAGTTATTTGACAGCATTGTTGTTTTTTTCTCCATCTTGTTATAGATCTCTGTGTAGTAACATTTTTATAAATTTTATTATAACCCCGCTGTGTCTAGTTGAAGAATCTCTAATTTTATCTCTCTTAGTTAATTTACTCTCTTTCTTCCCATCTATCTCTTACTTTTTTCTCTTTTATAATATCTCTAATATTATATTTATTCTTCTCTATTTTCTTTCTTTTCTTTCTTTTTCTACTCTTTCTTCTTCTCACTTATCCCCCCATCTATTATTTAGGTTACTATTGGCACTTCTCTCTCTCTCTCTCTCTCTACTCTCTCTTCGTCTATCCTCTCATTTTCTCTCTTTCTCTCTTCTTCCTCTCACTTACCCCCCATCTCTCTCTTTTTCCTAAGGTTACTATATATATATATATATATATATATATATATATATATATATATATATATATATATATATATATATATATATATATATATATAGAAACAGTTAGATCTAGTGACCTGTCTGTGTCACCTATTATATTCTATAACAGTGCATTTTATTTCACTCAGATTGCATGTAATTCTTTAATTTAAAACTTTGAGTGTGCTTGTAATATTGCTGAGTCTGTGCATGTATAATCACCCTGTTAACTGTAAAATGAAAATGCAGTCATAAATATTTATATATGCATATATTCTTTTACGTTTGTTAAAACTAAAGTAAACATAACAGTGTGTAGTTAGAATTTATGTATATAAGAAAATAATTAGTTTAAATTTATAAAATTATTCATTTAAGTTTTAATATTCATTTTAAATAATTTTCAAGTTCTATTGTTTGTTTAAAATTATACAAGCTGTAATTTGTTTACGAAGTTTTAACATTTCATCTAAAAATAATCTTTTGGCTGAAAATTGACCTCATTTAAAATTATAGTCAAAAAACAAATTAGAAAATCTAGTCAGGCATAAATTCATATTAAGTGAAATTTGGAAACCCAAGGGAATAGAGCTTTTAACTCCAGATTTAGCTGTGACGAATATTTTACTAAGTGTAAATTTAGTTAAAGGCAAAGTTTGAAGCAGTAAACAAGTGATGTTGTGAAAGTAAAAGGGGGAGGGACCTACTGTCAAAAATAGAATATAAAAAGGACCTGTAGTAGCCATCAAAAATTGTTGTTGCTGCTGATACATATTTTCTGAAAGACCAGTGCCAAAAAATAATTAAAAAGCTGTTCCTGCATTACTTTGGCCAAGCTGAATTCTACTAAGCCATTACCAAATCTGTTAAAATGAGAACAATCTCTAAAGGGATGATAGACAGCCATCTATTTTCCCGGACAACTGCCACAGAATGGAAGAAAACATCAACATCAGCCCGAGCCCAGTGATGGAGAAGCTACATCTGAAATACTAGATTTCTTGACCAAAGTGATGGAGGAAAGCTGCTACCGAAATAATATACAAAGCTACATCCAGACTTAAACCTAGAAAAGCCACAGCCAATTTAATGGAGAGAAGATGCACAGTAAAGAATGCCTTGAAAGACTTACTACCAAGTATTATCAGTAAATCATTCTGCAGAATACGTTAATTTCATTACTAAACCCATTCTAAATTAAAAGCTGGATAACTAGTCAAATCTCGGATTTAATTGTATTATTTAAATGTTAAACAAAACTGTTTATATTAAATTTACTTTAAAGCTTAGAGCACTCTCAAAATTCTTGCTTGATCATAAATATTTTAAGTAATCATAAATATTATAAAACCATTCAAATAAATTCTTCATTTCTAAATTATAATTTTATTGATCGTTTTCTGCAATTTGTTCTTATGCCATCTATATTTAGTTTTTAATTTCATGTTTATTCATTTGTGCTATGTTCATCAGAACATAGTTTTGTGAGGTTAATAATTATCGGAGGGTGAGTAAACACCTTTCTATTATGTTAGAATATAATATAAAGAAATATAGGCAAAACTCCCTTCTAAAATCAAACTATTATTTACGACAGAATGAATCAGTTACTTATAATGCACAAAATAAATTATTTAAAACACATATTTTGTGTAAGTTATTTAAAATATATATTTTGCGTAAGCTGTTTAAAATGTATATTTTGCATAAGTTATTTAAAAGTGGATATTTTGCGTAGGTTATTTTAAAATGAGTATTTGCATAAGTTATTTTTAAAAGCAATCTTTTGCTTAAGTTATTTAAAAATCAATATTTACTTAATATTAGCCATGAGTTATACAGCATATAAGTAATATTTTAGATCTTAGTAAATCCTTAATGTTGCTGTAACTCTCCTTAATTAGAGATTAAGCTATTGAGATAACCTTAAATCAGATTCTTATTATTGCCTTTGTAGTGTGACTAAGTAACACTATTGATGAACTGACCCACGTGGTAGTGGCACTGATAAAAGCTAAGATTTTGGTGTAATTAATTTATGAAATATTAAAATAGCGTGGCGAATGTATTGCTAGTTAGCATAAATATGCATAACTCCTTGCTATACCTATAATGGCCTACATCAGGATTGTTTCCACATCAAGTCACACCTTGAAAGTTTAGACAATTGTGACATTTATTTGTATTTGAAGGAACCAAAGTCCAAAGGGCTTGTAAAACTCTTTTTTTTCTTAAAAAAGGCCTCTTCGTATTATAGCAAGTAGTACAGTCTGGGGAACCGATTACTAGATAATGAACCTCAATTAAGAACACATTCAAGACATATATTCTGATACTATAGTTTGTAATGCCCTAGAATCTGACATTTGACTGCCCAACATCAGTTCCACCTCCCATAGAATTAATATCAGCTTCGATTCGATTCGGAATCTGAATTAATGTGTTTATCTGTGTAGCAAGTATATATAATATCATGCAAATATCATTATAAGTTATATTTAACTTAGTAAAAATAATAATATAATCCCCATCAGTTACCAATAAATTGATCACTCTAACTATTACTGATTTCTACTATAGATCATAGCATGGGTTAGGACATAGAAGATGGTATAAGCATATTAAAGTCATAGACTAATTAAACATTTTGTATACCCCAAAAGCCACTCACCTGCATGTGAGCACAATATAATTTGCTTTAGTATATTATTTGTAACCCTGAGTATTCACTCATCTGCATGTGAGCTATCTGTACCTAATTTATTTGCTTTATAACTTATTAAGTGTTACATTAAATTTACGAAATATAAATTTATCTCAGTCTCCATTCTTGATCATTACCTTATGAATCACTAGTTAAGTTATATAATATGGAAGGGGTGGGATGTATCATGTTTTACTGCTTTGCTATTGCTGGAACGTGAATAAAGAGATATTGAGTGTAACCTCAGGCATGCCAGTCACAATGGGTTGGTTTGGAAGCACAGGTAAGAGAGTTGAGGTATGATCAGACATAGGATATTACCATCCCGACTTGGTCAGCTTTTGGTTCTCTGGCTCGGACTTTCGGTCTGTTGAGCAAATGTACAAACCTGACTGTTACAATATATATTATAATAGATGATAAATCAAAATGTTCATTAATTCATCTTGGTTAATGGCCATGAGGGTTGGCAATAATGCCTAATGGATATAGTCTATCTCTATTTGGATCATCCCTCCTTTGGTAAGTCATCCATCACTCACTAGAATTCCTTGGCAACTGCACTTGAAATGATGATGTTTTCATTTTCTGCAGGTCCATTCTTAATATGTGCTTTTTAAGCATCAGTATTTATATGCTTAATAAATGTGAAAGGGTCTTCATAGGTAATGCATAACTTATGGAACCGAAGACCTTACAGTTTCTTTGTTTATAATATATTCATTTTCATTATTATCCAGTGGCTTTCTATACTTTGATCATCCCCTTGCTATGGAGGGACTTCTTAAACACCATAATTCACATTTATGCTGATCACATCTATTGACTTCATTTGTGCCTTCAGAATTGGTCTTTTCATTGTGATAACCTTCTTTTGTTGTAGCCATCATAATCAGTAATACTCTAGTGCAATGATTGTTATTCAATTCATCAAGATGGGGTCTGGGAAACATTTTAACTTCTTTTTGATGGTAACTATGAATGTGTTGGGATGATTCCAACTATACTTACAATTCATTTACCATCACCCTTTTTTTCCACGTATACTTCCATGATGCATTTAGAATATGGAATCATCTCAACTCTCATGAGTTTGTCATTTGACTTGGAGTTAATCTGAAAATCCTGTGAGTTAAATTTCACTTGATATTCTGGACTATCATAATTCCTGAGATCCACAATCTAACTTAAATTCTACATTATTCACAAGCAGGTTTATCAAGTGGTCTGGGCTCTCTACCTGACCTTGTGGATTGTCTTGGTTTTCTGCCAATGCCACTAATGTCTTTGTGTTCTGAAGACATTCTGCTTCACTCTTATCCATCCTTCTTCCTAAGTTTTTCAGATCAGATTCAACCCCCTCAACAATGCTGTGATGTTTCTCTATGTCATCACTCCTCCATGTGGTAGTGTGGTGCATTTTGTTGCACTTAACATTTAATTGACAAACAGTGCTACATTTGGATTCCTTTATTTTCATTTTTAAACTGACCTTATATTACTTGCATCTGCCTTTGAATCTCACCACATATTATTCATGTTACTGGTCAATCTTGCTTCCATACTGCTTAAGTGGTTATTCTATCTTACTTCCATGGTGCTCATCCCTTTCTTCATATTATTCATATTGATGTTCAGGCTGTTCATTTCTTCCTTGATACAGCTCATCAACATTTGGAGCATTTGTTCTATGGCCATGTTACTTCTTGTAGCCTGTGCTATTTTGCTTTCAGATACTTGGGCCATCTCATCGTCAAGTGCTCTTTGAGCTTCAGGTAATAATTGACTTGCAACATGTGTCTGTGGAGGGTGATCAACTTTAGTCATAGATCCCACAGATATTTGAATCCATGAAAACCTTTCCCCACTACTGATAGTATTATCTTCTACATAACTATCACTATTACTTTGTGATTCCTCAGAACATTTCATATATAGACTTAAATATTTTCCATTCATGGTTATCTATAAAGACCTTCTGCTATTCATTGCCATTCAGCACTTATATTTAACTTCTCTCTCTTTATTTTTTTTGTTTGTGTATATATTGTTTTTAATGCCAATTTTTTAGTCTGTCTTTTTTTATTCACCTAACTCACCTATTTAATTTAGTTTATTAGTTAATTATTTATTTATGAACTCAGTTTGTCATTTCATTCCCATCAGTTAACTTATATTCAATGTTTCATATGAGATTTTCCCTTTTTTGAGTGGTTGCTTGGAAATGTTTAAATTTATGAGTATCATCCTTTTATTGTTGGGGTGTATAAATTGGTTGCTACTCAGGCAAATTCATCAGGGTTGTAAAAAAACTTATTTTTTTAATTTACCAATCCAATGGCTAGACCTCCTTAGAAACTTCTGTTTCATGCCCCTAATGTTTGGACTCCATAATGTAACAGTCTAGATTCTTACCAGAAGAGAGGAACACATCTCACTATGATTGAGCCTAGGGTCTTCTGAGAGGATGCTGTGACTGACATGATAAAGTATTTACCTCTAATGGGCTAGCTGTAAGTTTACACATTAAATTTAGATACAATTTGGGCTAGTTCATCCATACCTCACCCCACCCTGGGTTTCCATTATGCCTCACTATTCAAACTCAGGGAGAAATTTGCCTTCGGCTCTCTTCAGGTGTGAATTTACACTAGATAGCAACTACCATACCTCTATATAGGTTCCAATTGATTTAAAAATGCATCCAAATGTGTACTGCATTATTATATAAGAATGAAGTGTGTGTGCATGTATATATATCTGGTTATAAGTTGATGAATAAATGTATAAGCAATTTTGATTAACTAGAGACCAATTTAAGTTAAATCAAACAAAACAAAATTCAAAAACTTTTAAACATGATAAAATTAATATAATTGTGTGTGTCAAGAATGTATTTCTACCATATCAATAATTAATATATTCACTATTCCAACCCTTAGCCATGGCAGAAGTACATAGCAAGGCATTAATTATTTACAAAGCAAAATAAAAAGAAATCTTTTATTAAATTGACCACAAAGCTAACTAATTTATAATATTATACAAGTATAGCAATAATAGCCTTGCCATCCAATTCCAATTATTGATGTTCCATCTTCTTTGGGAACCCCCTACTTATGTATAATTCTCTAAAATTGATAGGAAAGAGAATCCAAACAAGAAGATTAGTTAGTTATTCATATCAAAAGAATAAACTAAATAGTTGATAGTTAACAAAAAAAAAACACAAACTCTGTCCTGTAGTAGTGTGTTCTTAATATGGAATAGTATCAAAAAAATTTAGCCCACTCCATATCACAGTAGTGATGATCAAAGGTCAGGTCATTATTGAGGAAAAGTTGACCTAAACTTTATTTAACACAAAAAACATATTTTGTCTAACTTAATAACCCCCCCCCCCTTCATTTTGTTGCATTCATTCATAATGGACTCTTACAAGTTATACTAGAATTTTTACAAATATATATATATAAAAATAATACATGAGAAATCAAAATTTCATTAGTTGGTTAATGTCCATGATTTTGGCAATAGTGTCTCTTATGGATACAGTTTATCTCTCTTTGGATTATCCTTCTGTAAATTATCCATCAATAGCTAGAATTTTTCAACATGCACTTGGAATGATGGTGCTTCCATTTTCTGCAGTTTCTTCTTGATCCATTTAGACATTTATGGTATGAAATTTGATGTTTCTTTAGGCATTATATAGGAAAGTAGATCAAATCATCATGCTTCCATGGTAGGACTGTAGCTCTCCAGTCCTATGGCAATGTTAATTTAGCCAGAATACATTGCACAGCAGTTCATAATAGATTTACTTTTTCTTAATTTACTATTTGGGATTTAATGGCTTATACAAGAAAAAAAAAGTCATCATTTATATATATGCTGGCAATGTTTTATTTTTTTTTCTCGGTGTTAGAATAATAGTGCACTTTTTATTTTTAAATTTCAACTTAAAATCAGTTCAGTTCTATTGTCAAATCACATGAATTTATCAAACTTATCTCTGATGAAATGTCAGTTATAATTTCTTATAATTTTGCAGTATGAAAATTATACAGACAATCTGGAATGTTTGAACAAGTCAACCATCTTCTCTTGGATTGAACATTTGATCTTTAAAAGTTGGCTTTGTACAATTATTGTATCATTTGAAAAATAACATCAAATCACATGAATTTATCAAACTTTTCTCTGATGAAATGTCAGTTATAATTTCTTATAATTTTGCAGTATGAAAATTATACAGACAATCTGGAATGTTTGAACAAGTCAACCATCTTCTCTTGGATTGAACATTTGATCTTTAAAAGTTGGCTTTGTACAATTATTGTATCATTTGAAAAATAACAAAAGTTGATGGAAATGAACTGAATTTGCTTTTATACCAAGATTACTTCCCAGTGTTTACTATACTAGCATTTCAATTTCCTTTTCCATTGTTGTGGCTGTCTATTGTTGTGAATACTATATTGTTAGTAGTTAGGAAATAAAATTATATAATAGAATTCTACTTTTATATTCCATACTTGGTTGCCTAGAGATTGGTTTGACATTAGGTCATCAATATGTTTACTAAGTCTAAGTCTTTATTCCTGATGTACAACACATTGATAAATAACTCATTGTTGATATATATGTAAACAAGGGAAATTAGTTTATTGTGACATTTGTTTAATTTGATACTTAACATCAAATCACATGAATTTATCAAACTTTTCTCTGATGAAATGTCAGTTATAATTTCTTATAATTTTGCAGTATGAAAATTATACAGACAATCTGGAATGTTTGAACAAATCAACCATCTTCTCTTGGATTGAACATTTGATCTTTAAAAGTTGGCTTTGTACAATTATTGTATCATTTGAAAAATAACAAAAGTTGATGGAAATGAACTGAATTTGCTTTTATACCAAGATTACTTCCCAGTGTTTACTATACTAGCATTTCAATTTCCTTTTCCATTGTTGTGGCTGTCTATTGTTGTGAATACTATATTGTTAGTAGTTAGGAAATAAAATTATATAATAGAATTCTACTTTTATATTCCATACTTGGTTGCCTAGAGATTGGTTTGACATTAGGTCATCAATATGTTTACTAAGTCTAAGTCTTTATTCCTGATGTGCAACACATTGATAAATAACTCATTGTTGATATATATGTAAACAAGGGAAATTAGTTTATTGTGACATTTGTTTAATTTGATACTTAACAAAGCAATCATTTGTCACATATATATATATATGAAAAACAAAAAAACACAAGTTAAAAAACTTGCTAACGCTTGTATTTATGATAACAGATGGCGTTCTACCAAAAACACTGTCAAGCGTAGTTTTCTGTTTACATAAACATCAGAGCGAGCATTTACTATCTCTAACTTTAATTCCATTTTCAGATCATGATTTCAAGCTATTTGCTATCATCAGTGAAAGACAGGAAACTACGCTTGATGGTGTTTTCGGTAGAATGCCATCTGTTATCATATATATATCATCATCATCATCATTATCAAACATTATCAATCCACTGCAGAATGAAGGTCTCTCCAAGTTTAATCCATCTTCTCCAATCTTTAGCTTCTCTTCTCCACATCACCCCTGCACACTTTCTTATTTCATCCATCCATCTCACATGTGGTCTCTTTCTGGGTCTTTTACAATCTCTTGGAATCCAGTTTAAAATTTCAATTGTCCATCTATTATCATCTCTTCTAACAATATGTCCAGCCCAACTCCACTTCAATCTTTTAATTTTTTCAATGAGGTCAGTAACACCTGTTTGTTCTCTTACCCATACATTGCGTTTACGATCTCTTCTTGTTACTCCCAACATACATCTCTCCATACTTCTTTGAGTGGTCTGAAGTCTCTGAATTGCTCTTCTATTAAGTGTCCAAGTCTCAGATCCATAAGTAAGAACTGGTAAAACACATTTGTTAAAAACCTTCCTTTTCAAACACATAGGCATATTTCTTTTTAGTATCAAGTTATTTCTACCAAAAGCACTCCAACCAAGTTTAATTCTATGATTAATTTCCTCCATTATGTTTCCATCTGTATTAATAATCTGACCAAGGTATTTGTAACTGTTAACTTCTTCTAATTCATCATAATCAATCTTTATTTTCATATTTTGAGCAAATCGATTAAACATTACTTTAGTCTTTTTAACATTTATCTTTAGTCCTACTTTCCTACTTTCATCTGATAATTCCTGCAACATTTCCTGCAGATCTGAAGCATTATTTGCAAAAACAACTACATCATCTGCGAAATCTAAATGACTTAAATAATCACCATTTACTTTCACTCCTTTAGTTTCCCATTTTAATCCACAAAATACTTCATGCAGCACTGCTGTAAAAAGTTTTGGAGATATGGAGTCACCTTGTCTTACACCTTTCTCAATGTTGACTTTCCCAGTGTCATTATGTAATCTAATTGTTGCTGTTGCATTTTTATAAATATTCTTTAAAATATGACAATATCCTGGATCTATACCTTGATGATCTAATGCTTTAATCACTGAAGAAATGTTTATAGAATCAAATGCCTTTTCATAATCTACAAATCCTAAGCATAATGGCAACTCATATTCATTTGTCCTTTCTATAACTTCTCTCAATACCTGGATATGATCTACTGTACTAAAACCACTTTTAAATCCAGCTTGTTCTCTTGGTTGGTGGAAATCCAATGTTCTCTGTAGATGAGTAGTAATTATCTTGGTAAAAATTTTATATAAAACTGATAAAAGGCTGATAGGTCTGTAATTTCTAATATCTTCTTTATCACCTTTTTTAAATATTAATATTATTACTGCATTCTTCCAATCATCCGGTACATCTTTATCATTTAGACATTTGGTATATAACTTTGCTAAAAAAATTTCTATTTCTTCACCTGCTTCTTTTAATATATCAATTATAATTCCATCATTACCTGGAGCCTTTCCTTTCTTCATACATTTAATTGCATGTCTCACTTCTTCATTTAAAATTCTGGGCAATTTGGAAGATGTAATAGATATAGGAGGTACTTGTTCTTTATTACTATATAATTCTTGATAAAAATCTTCTACCAATTTCATGATGTCATCTCTCCTTTTAGTAATAATTCCATCTTTTTTTCTTATTGCAGATATAAATTTCCTACCAATACCAAAATGTTGTTTTACATTCTTAAGACTTTTATTTTCTTCTACAGCTTTCCTTGCTAGTTCACAGTTATACTTTCTTATATCATTTTCAACTCTTTTCCGCACCATTTTACAAAATTCGAGATATTCAATTCTTTTTAATGCATCATTTTTGTATATCTTCATATTCCTTCTTTTCTTCATAAATTCTCTAGTCTCAGTAGAAATTTTATTGGTCAATTGCTGTTTCTTTCTACCAGCTATCTTTGTTGCAGTTTTCAAAAGTGTATCAGTTATTTTCATATTAATTTCATTCAAATCTGAATCATGTTCAAAATCTACTAATACTTGAAACCGATTTGTAAGTTCTAATTTAAATTCATTAGAATGTTTCTGAAGATTAGGAATATCAACTGTAAATATTGTTTTTCTTAATAATTTTTGTCTCTCTAGTTTTACATTAACATGTATCTTACACCTTACTAATCGATGATCACTTCCTGTGTTAAATTTATTAAGAACATTACAATCTTGAAATATGTATTTCCTGTTAGTCAAAATATAATCCAATTCTGCTGTACCTTCATTTGGATGCTTCCATGTCCATTTCCTTTTAACATTTTTCTCAAAAAAAGAATTCATAATATAAAGTTTTTCTTTTTCTGCAAACTCCACAAGTCTATGTCCTCTCTCATTTCTATTACCATAACCAAAATTACCCACAGCACTTTCATCTTTCATTTTTTTACCAATTCTAGCATTAAAGTCTCCCATAACAATTTTAAAATGTTGTTTACTCTGATCAAAAGCCTTTTGTACATCCATATAAAAATCTTCTACTACTTCATCACTATGAGAACTTGTTGGGGCATAAACCTGAATTATCTGCATTTGGTATCTGCTATTAAGTTGTATAACTAATCTTGCCACTCTGTCTGATACACCATCAATCTCCACAATATTGTTCTTCCACTTTTTATTTATAATGAATCCTACTCCACTTGTATTTCCAATATTTGTGCCTTTATAATATAGTATATGTCCACTTTTTAAATCAATTGTCTCTTCACCTTTTCTTCTAACTTCACAAAGTCCAATAATGTCCCATTTAATATAAGAGAGTTCTTCTTCTAATTCTTGCAATCTTCCTTCACTTGAAAGTGATCTGCAGTTGTAAGTACCTAAATAAAAAATGTCATCATCAAATGGCAGCCTGGGTCCGCAATCAGGGGATTCTTAGCACCCTCCACCTTCGGCCACCAACCACTGCCTTGGTTGGTGACTTTACAGCCTCCTGGGAATAAGGGCTATGCTTTATTTTTGTCTGTCATAATTGTATATATGTATTGGGAAAATATTTATCATTTACACAAACATTCATTCTGCCTTATCAGGCACTGAGAAGAAAGACCATGGTGTTTCTTGATCTTAAACTCAGAGGTAAAAAGCCAATAAACTCACCACGTTGGCTAATGCATGTTGGTGAGCAGCTCATCCATGTTCATATACTATATGAATAATCACACAGTAATAACAGCTGCAACGACAAGAACGTATGGAGTGGACATTAGGAATTTGCCCTGCTCGGTTCCTTTAAGGCCTTCAAGAGGAATCAAAGGGTCTCCTTTCAGTTAATAGCAAAATTTCTTTCTGCAGCCCATATATATATATATATATATATATATATATATATATATATATAAAGAATGATAGTGCATAATCAATCACCTGTTTGTGAAGCTTATGTTTTAACTGGGCTTGATTTGATAGTGTGGATAAATAAAAGCTGGTTTCAATAAGATTGTGAGATACCCTTACAATATATATATATATATTATTTAGCTATATATCTATTATCAGACAACTCAACCAAAAATATTGATGTTGCAAGAAAAGATAATAGTTTCTTTTAATTGTTTCAAACTTTTATGTCTTTTATCTTTTAAGAATTGATGAAAAATCTTCATTATATATGATTCACATATTTTAAATACTATTACACAATGTTAAATTTTCTCTAAAGTTTGATTTAGTATCTTCTTTTCTTAAAATTCCTTAATATATTAATTAATAAAAGACTAACAATATTTAAACTTGGTTTACATGATTGCACCTATGCTCATTTTATTAGTTTTTATTGCTCACTAGATAACACCAATATTAGTAAAAGATTTTTTTTTTTTCTTGGAAACATTAACATATGAGTTGCTGGAAATAATAGTATGGGTACTATTAACTCACAATGTATCAGTGTTATGAGATAGAGTGGAGAATCGTGGGTTGTGTGAAAGTCTGCACTCATATACCCTATATATTACATATATAGACACAGGTATATAATAAGCCTGTGTTTCAGTTATTGCGTAATAGAGATGTCTGTCCATCCCTTGTATATGTATTAAATGGATTATGTCCTGTACATGAGGGGTTATATAGACCTTAGATCAACATGGGTGTGACAAGAATCTCGGCCTCAGGGTGGCCTTTGGGCATTCCATCATCAGATTTTCAATTGGATGGATGGTTGAAGAGTTGGAGTGTAGAATATATTGAAGCCTGTCCATTAAAGTATGAAGACTGGCTGTCTTAATATATATCTGTGCACTTATAGCATATATGTATAGAGATGGTAATCTGGACCCACTGATGATTGCTGGTTTAGCATGAAATACATATATTGATGATTATTTATCTTTTCGATATATATGTGTTCAAGTGTATCAGTGCTATGAGATAGAGTGGAGAGTGGTAGGTTGTGTGAAAGTTTGTGCTCATATACCCTATATATTACATATATAGACACAAATATATAATAAGCCTGTGTTTCAGTTAATATTTGGATTAACAACCATACACACTTTGCTAACGCAGAAAAATTATATATCAATGAGCAAAACAATGTCATTTAATATATTTTGTTATAGTTTACGAATCCAAACACAAAAGAAATGTTCATATTATAGATTATTATATTCCAAGGTTAAAATATTAGTTGCCCTAAAATTGGTCTTATTTCAATCATATTTACAAGAAAACCTTTTATTCAGACTAAATATCAGTCGCTGTTAAGGACTAAAATTGATAATTTGAATTTTTGGGATTAAAGCATAATATGGATACAAGTAAGTATACTCTCAAGTTCATAAATAAACGTCATGACTACTTTTCTGACTCTACTTTTATTATTAGTGACTTGATTAATAAAATCATATGACATTATCTGTTAATAAATATAGAAATTTAAAATAAATGCCCTGTGACTGAAAAAACAAACTTATAATTATTTCCACAGTAAAATTATAAATACAGATATTTGTACAATGAGGTTACATTAGATATCTTTTTATGCTATATTGAAGTAACATATAAATTTGAACAATAGTATCACAATCCTAGTAAATCCAGCAAGGGTACTTATTATATAATGACAATAATATTTCAATCATGTCAAAAATGTATTTGGATTGTTTGAATATGGATACAAGTATTGTGATAAACAACTTCTAAAAAATGATTCATACTATCCATTCATTTAGATGTGGACACTAATATAGTGAAGCCAATATAATTATTTTTAATATTAAAAATGAAAAGGTTGTAAGTCCTGATGAGATACCTAGAAAAGATATAAAATACAGTGGTAATATGTTAGCTTCAAAAATAGTACATGTGCACTGAGTTTAAAAATGTTTTTATTGTTCCAAAACAATTTGCTGGTAATTATCATAGAATATCATTATTATTCACTACATCAAAATAATTTTCAAAAATTTCATTGTGATAGATGAATGGGTACCAGATGTTCAATGTAATTTTGGAGAATTATAGAGCATACAGGCAAGGAATTTTCCACACAAATATTCAACAAAATTGTCAGAAACAAAAGTGTGATTTATATATTATATATTAATTTTATTGAAATAGTAAGACAATTAACGCAACTAATAAAAGATCATCTATGACACTAACTAAAATTAAATGTTATTTCATCAATGTTTATTTCTTATTATGCGGAATTTAAATGATGACATGAGAAGGTAATTATTTTATGTGAAAAATCTGAGGCATTTGAAATGAAAACTGGTGTTGAAGTTGTATTTTTATACTGGACTATTTCCATAATCTAATATGAGTATTGAATATCTTTAGAAAAATTTAACTTTATTCAAATATTTCAAATACATTCAATTATTAGTAATAGCACATCAAACAGGTTAGTATATGCCCAATGTTTTTAGAGGTATCATTCACCCCTCTTATTCAGGTGTAGCTGGCATTACCAGTGACAATATGTTACTGTACTACTGTCACTGGTCAGGCCAGCAATACCTGAAGAAGAGGGAAAATAATACCTCTCAAAATGCTGTGCATACATTAATCAACCTGTTTGACATGTTATTACAGTCACTGGTCAGACCAGCAACACCTAAAGAAGAGGGGAGAATAATACCCATCAAAACATTGTGCATATACTAACCTGTTTGATGTGCTATTACTGTCACTGGTTAGGCCAGTAAGACCTGAAGAAGGGGGGAGAATAATATCTCTCAAAATATTGGGCACATATGAACCTGATTGATGTGCTACTACTAACAGTTGAATGTATTTGAAATATTTGAATAAAGTTAAATTTTTCTAAAGCAATTCAATACTCATATTAGATGATAGAAATAGTTCAATATAAAAATACAACTTAAACACTATTATCATAAACTTTCAGAAAAACACACGGTGTTAATGTTGTGTAAATGTTTAATTTTGTTTTTTATTTTACTTTTATGACTGTTATCTTTGGAACAGTTTATAGATAAACTAAATAAATCAGGAATTAAAAATACAATACAATTTTGATAGTGGGATTATTAATTTATATTAAAAATAATTTCTATTTATTGGATTTTGAATGTACTGTATGCTGATGATTTTGCCATTTCAAAAGGACACTTATGTAAATCTATTTATGTTTTAATGTGATATATAAAGACTGTGATTTAATAATTAATGTTCAAAGAACACATGTTCTTTATTGACTACATATAGAATAAAAACAAAAACTCTCAACAATATCCAGCATCTAGTTTAGATGGTTATTAATTTGTAAAAGAAATAAAAATAATAAAAATAAACAGCCAATCATAAACAAGTATGGTCATTTCAACTCCAAAAAGAAGAAAGAAGATAAAAAAAAAAACTAATCTAGAAATGAGTTTTGTGATGACTATACAAAACTCAGACTATACAAACTCATCAATTTGTAAAATAAATAAAAATAATAAAAATAAACAGCCACTCATAAACAAGTATGGTCATTTCAACTCCAAAAAGAAGAAAGAAGATAAAAAAAAAAACTAATCTAGAAATGAGTTTTGTGATGACTATACAAAACTCAGACTATACAAACTCATCCATGAGCCACAAATACATGCACATATAAAACATGCTAACCTATTTTTCTCTTTGCTTGATATTTTACAATGTATCTTTTAATTTCTTTAGTGCAAAACTATCTTTTCTGTAATACCATGCATCTATCCAAAATATTATACTCTCTGTTATATATTTTCCACAGGAACAATTGACATTACACATCTTTAGAATGGTTTTGAGAGAATCCTTGTAGCTTAGATGGAATCTAAATCTCCTATGAAAACAATGCTTAAGTTCGCTATAAAACACTCTTTTAAAATATCTTCCATTGTTCATTGGATTTACAATTTCAGTCCAATGGATGTGTGATTTTCCAATAGTGGACTCAATTGTATCATATACAGCAACTGAAGAAAATATTGTTGGGTTTTATGATCTTACCATTACATTTTTAAATAGTTTACAGATCATCTTTAAATGTAACTTTTATAATGCTTTATATTTACTCTACTCAGAAATCCAAGTTTTACTACCATACAATAAGTTAAGTAAAATAACAGCTCTATATGCAGCTAACATAGTTATAATAAAAATCAATCAATTTTAAAATTTATTTTGATGATTTTTTAATGTAAAAATGAGCTTTTTCGTTGATGGCAACCCACACACCAATATATTAATGTCTTTAACAAATTAAAAGATGGGTAATTTATCACACTGCAATAACTACTAAAACCAAATTATCTGTATATAGAGCTGTGATTTTATATAATGTGTAGTATGGATAGATGTTCTATATAGTAACTTAAACACATTTTAAATATACAATGGCAAAATCCTAAGACTAATCAATGTGCACTTTGTCTTACTGTATATTATGCTATAGAATACATTATGATGAAATCACATTATCATCGGAATATTACTTTCTAAAAAAGGGTTTTGTTATAACATGAATATGGTTTTCATGAGGAGAGGACAAGTCTGTTTTATGTTATAAAGATTACCACAAAAACTTTCATTGGAGTCAAGCGTTGTTAGCCGAGAGGTCATCGCAACCGCTTGCAAGCAAGTAGTTGGTTGCGGACGGTTGTGGGTTCGCATCCCGGCCGATGCTATGACATATGAAAAAAAAAAAACTTTCATTGGAAATATATATTAATAGAGAGTTGCAAAAGGAAAGTTTTATCCAGGATTAATAAAAACAGCAGGCAACATAGCATAAAAGCAGAATAATTGGTAGGTAGCTTGAATATTTGAATGTATTTGTGGTCCACAGATCACAGAACTCATCTCTAGAATATTATTTTATTTGATTATTAATTTTTTTTTCCCAATTGAAGTTGAAATCGTCATACTCATTTACGACTGACTGCTGCTAGTTTGAAGATAACATTATTAGCAATTTGTTATCATTTTGATTATAATTAACAATTATTTTTAATTAATGTGTATGTATTTTTTAATTTAATAAATTTTATTTACTGCATAATTTGCATCTTAATCTAAAATTACGTTACATCGTGACGCAATAATGCTGCTGATTCCGAACTTTCAGTCAGTTGTATTTAAAAAAAAAAAACTAATTTATTTCTACCCTTATTTCAGTTAAATGAATTGAACTAATGTTCTCAGTTTATAACTTAAATGCACATACGTCATCTGTCCTCCTGAGCATCTAACCATGCGATTATTATTTTTTATTAGTTTACTGAATGCTTCAATATTGTATCAGTTTTAATTTTGTATGTATATATGTGGGTTTAAATAATGAATCTAGTATATGTTTCATTTATTAAATAATAAAACTAGTAATTACAAATGGCAGATAGTTTTATGATATACTTAGTAACTTCTGATTCAAAGAAACTTGTCAAAGTATAAGAAATATATAATGAATACCAGATTAAAAGTTTTAAAAAGATATAGAAAAGAAACATAAAGCTTTATTAGATTCTTTTATTACAAGTAGATAAAACATTCCAGAGAAACTGTTAATATTAAGATGACAGTTGATTCTATTAGCAATCTCAAACATTTGAATTTGACGTTTAAAGAAACCTGCAGAGCAAGATAGCGGAATCGTCAATTATTTTAGTTAGAAATTGCAACACTTCACTAAACAATGATAATATTTGCCAATCTTCGTATTGTAAATTCAGTTACCGCATAACCCTATCTCCTTGTGTATGCTAATATTAATATCGGCTTTATTTTGTAAATGACATAATCACACAGACACACAAGATGTTGATTAAGAAGATAATAAAGAAATAAAAAAAAAATGCAGATATCAAATTCTTTTTATTTTATAAAGAACCTGTTATGTCCAGAATGCCTTTATAATAGCCTTAAAACCGACTACTTAAATAATAAAAATAATCATTGAATAATTTATTGTATAACACTTTTGGATAATAAATTAATAATCTTGTGGTTAGCCTGCAGATCACTTGAGTGATTTAATTACTATCATATATATATACACACATATGTATATATCACTTAATTGGAAAGCTTAAATAATATGTGATAAAGCATCTCTGGCTAAATAAAAAGAATCTATAGTTAGACAAAAACGGAGGTTTCTAAAATATATAGTACTGATTCAGTCAGATATAAAACAACTTTTTAAGTAGATTGACTTGAGTTCAAAATGTTAGGTTTTTTTAAAACTCCAAGATTTAAATTTGATTATGAAAATAGATTAAAGTAGTTGGTAGTTGTATAATTCAATTAGTTTCAGCTTGGGGTCCGAAGGCCATATTTATAAAAGCAAAATACACCGGTTCTTGTGGTGGTGATTTAAAACTGGACGATTGATTACTTAAGCTTATTACAGACGGTACTATAGTAAAAAACTGCTCTTATTTCTCCTTATGTTGTTTAAGCTAAAAAATCAAAAGGCTTGTTTTACAATTTATCTAAATACATTTAATATTCACAAGCAAGTTTTAAAGTTCATAAATTATTTTTTTTTTTCTAATATGATTTTTAATTTATTTCTAGATTTGAATATGAGTAACAATAAAAAATATCTAAACTGAAAAATAAATCTGATTCATCGAAGAATTAATGTAATATGTAAAAAGTATCAAAAGAAGAATATTTCTTAATTTTCTTTCTTAGTTTTCTATTATTTGACTCATTTTTAAGAAGGCAATTATATAAAATTACTGTCAAATTTAATTTTTGAAAAATAACATAAAACTATCAGCTACAAAATTTATAGAGCTGTAATGTAAAATAATATTTCAAAAAAAAAAAATCTTACGCGCGCGCGCGCACACACAAAACAGTTAAAATACTTCAAAATAATATGGCAAATTATAAATGGAAGTCATTTTTTAAATTTTTTAGTTTATACCAGTGAAGTCTCCTCATCTCTCCTTCATCACAATGCAATAAATTATCAGCGCAGAAATTCAGCCCACCCGCTTTCACTATGCATGTGTTTTGTGAGGAACCTTCAATCATCACTTGAGTTGGAGGAACCAAATATTTGAATCTCTATTTTCATGATGTCAATCAAATGTTTAGCATTTTAAAACATTCTATAAAAGTTTTCTTTTCTTCTATCCTCTTTCCTGAACTTTTTCTCTGATTATAAATTATAATTTATGATCCAATTTGAAGTCTTTTTTTTTATTATAAATATTTCAAAATAATGATCGATTTTCCAGGTGTATAAGAAAGATGAGATGAATGAACGTAATAAGCTAGTAGAAAAAGTGTATTTGGTTTAAAACTTTTATAACAATGTTCATAATAAAAATTTAAAAGGCTAAAGTATAAATGCATATTTTATCATACAGATAACTAAATTAGGTGGCATATCTTAAATAAGAAATGAGTGTGGAAAATGTTTTTTTTTTAGGAATAGATCAACTATTTTTAATCAAAATAATGGTCAGTGTTAATCAGTGGATGTCAGATGGCTTATGCATAAAATCCCTATCTAGTGCCTACTCATCAGTGCTCTCAGATCCAAAGCTCCTCACTGATGAAGGCAACAAGCCAGAAACTAGTTTGGGGATATTGGATGAGTAGACACTAGATAGGGATTTTATGCACAAGCCTTCTGGCATCCATTGATTACTCTGGCTTGCATTGAGTGCCACTACTGTATGGAGAGTTTTGCATATTTTTCAGATCCATAAAATGCAAAGATTCTTTCTGATATAAATTGAATAGTGATTTATCAGTCATATATTTCTGTCTGATTAGTTTTGATTGTACTTTGTCATTAGTTTTCTACAGCAAATAATATTCAATGTAAATCATAGCAACCAAATGTAGCATTTAAATGCTTTTGGACTTTTTATGCTCAACTGTTTTTCATAAATGTTTGATCACTTAATGAACTGCACTTATTATATTAATGTTAAAAAATTATAATAACGTATGATGTTAGAACATGAAATGTAATACATTAACAATGCTCAATCTTAATTTTCACAACTTTCCAAATTTTTTGCCACAATGAAATTTTTGAAAAAAAATTACTACTATGTGATACTATACTGAACTATTTCCATACCAAAAATTTTGAATTTTATTTAAACTTTTTAAATATAAACAACTTGTTAGTTATAATACACAAATAGGCAATACAGATTAGTAATTACATAATGTTTTGAGTAGTAGTATTCTCCATTCTTCTTCAGGTGTTTCTCATCTGTCTAATGACAATATTAGTGTAGGCATCAAACTTACACTTGTGGATTCTCAAATTGAAATCATAACTCTAACCAACTGAGCTTTAGTATTTACGAATCTAAAGATATAAGTTTGACTGCTATGCTAATTCTGTCACTAATCAGGCCATCAACACCTGAAGAGGAGTGGAGAATAATAACACTTGAAATATTGCATAAACTACTAATCTGTGTTGTCTATTTGTGTGTTATTACTAACAAGTTGTTTGTATTTGAAGAGTTTAAATAAAGTTTAAAATTTTCTATACATTCAAGTTTAATGATAGATGATGGAATTAGTCCAGCATATTATAACATCTAATATACCATCATACAAACCTTTAGGCAAATTACTTTTATTTATTTATTTATTTTTCATATGTCATAGCATCTGCCGGGAGGTGAACCCGCAACAACCGTCTGCAACCAACTGCTTACAAGGCAGCTGCACTGACCTCTTGGCTAACAACGCTTGACTTTTTTTATTTTTGAATATTTTTTAAAACAATTGTAGGTAATTCTTTTACTATTAAGTAGTCCATGACATTTTGACTTATCATGATGCAGGATCATTTGTTATTTCTACAAGTCTCATAAATTTGAATTTCAATTTTTTGTCTCGCAGGCATCAGCATTGTGGTCAAGATGAACTTTTTGTTTTCCAAATTCAACAATTTCAAAATTTCTGATATTATTTTCAATAAATATATTTTTTTATTGTCTTATCTATGTGTTGTAGTTTCCCTTGTTCTTTTGAATTTTCTGAGATGCATCTGCCTATCTCCTGTTTCAACCTTCTTTGTTTGGGAAATAATTCTATTTTTACTGTTTCTGAAATATATTTTCTCAATGTATCAATCTGTTGCCTGGATTTACAATAATATTAGAACTGTAAAAAAATATACCAAAAAAATAAAAAGTACATCTTTCACCGAATTTTTTAAATGCTAAGCATATTCTATTTAATGATTAATTTATATCTGTCATAAAATATTAAGCACCCTTCTAATATACTTATTAAAAGAAACAAACTTGATTTGTACTATATTATTTTTGGGTATGCATAATATACAATTATTATATCATTGGAAAGTCTTAAATTCTTGAATCTCAATATAAGTGTGACCTAAGTCAGTGTTGGAAATTTTGACAAATTAAAGTTTCTTGTTAACCATTGGATTTATTCAAAACTATTATATGTTTATCATTTTAAAAGATTAAATATAAAGTCACTAGGTATATACTCTTATCAAAGTGCATACATGTACCATAGCAATTTAATCACGATTTTGTTTAATTAAATAAGAGTAATACAGATATCTATATATTTAAAAACTATTACATTCAGATTTTATAGATTTTTTTATACATTTCAGAAAAATATTTATTTTAAGACATATAATCAATTAACATCTTTAATTCAAAAATCGTAAAAAAATTATCAAAATATGAGAAGCATAAACAAATATGGCTGACAAATCCATTGTCAAGCATTGATGATCGAGAGATTAGTGACAGCTGCTTTACAAGCAGTTGTCCCCCTGGGTTAGCAGGTTCACTTCCCGGCTGATGCTATGACACATGAGAAAAAAAGTCCATAAGCTAATAAAATCATTGCTGGACTAATCTGTCCTAAAGCAACTACCCCTAGGGTGCCTGGAGGGTAGGGGGAACTGTGACTTAAAAGTTGATCCTACTTGAAATATAGGTATTTATTTATTATACTGATTATAAAAGTAATCTGATAAATAGATTTTTATATTACCATTCTCAATACTAACTCACAAATATGTTTATATTTTTAATAAATGTTTTTTTTATTTATTAAGAATATATTAATTGTTATTTTTCAAATAACAATTTCTCTTATCTATAGAATTGTTTATATATTTTGTCATCCAGTACTTATTTTAAAGAAATATATTGTAATTTATGCTTCATAAATTTATATAAACAAAAAACTATTTATGTGACTTAAGATTTTTACAAACAAATGTAAAACAAGATGTGTAGATCTTTTTTTTTGCGTTTGCTTAATAAAACTTTTTATAAAAAGATCTCAAAATATGATGGAAGATATATCATCTGATGTATTAATGAACCAGTATTGCAGTTTTGGTCGAGTCTTAGAAAGTATCAAATAGACTAGAAGCTCTTTGGACATCTAGTTATTGGTGAAGTTAATGGCCATTACAATGCTTATTAACCTGAGAATAAAAGATGCAAAAATATTTTGAGTGGGACAATTTGAGCATTAATAATGATGGAGATATATTTCCAGATGTAACTGAAGCCATGCTTTAACTTTATATTTATATTTTTGAAGATTTCATCTTTCCTAACTCTTTAAAATATCTCAATTATTATAAATGGTTCTTTAAGAATTCATCTAAATATTTATGATTGCAACTTTATCAGATATTTCTACTGAATTTTATATTTCTTTTTTATGCCAATCATAGTATAAACACACCATGTTATTAATTATGTGTTCTATAACCTGCCATAAAATATTATTTACAAAGTTTTTTATAACATACAGGCAATTATAATCATTAGAATGAATGTAGAAATAATATCAATTTGAATATACCATTTTTAATGAAAATGCTAAAAACCTCCAGTATATAACCACACAATGTTTATTCTCATAAATTTATACAAAGTTAAGACTTTATTATATTCATTAAAAGCCATCTGTAATTACTAAAGATTACTCTCTGAAATTTATTCCTTTAAGCTTATTATCTTTAATAATTTTGATGATATACATACAATTATATCTCAATATTTTGTAAGGTTTAATATGCTTGATGTATATAGTGAAATTAAATTCATAAAAAATTACACTAATATTTCTTAAGGCTAAGCACTTTCAGAGCATTCAACTCCATATTCATAGCCTCCAAATCTAATAATTTATGCAAATCTATGCAAGCTCATTTATATTGTCCATCTCTTTGATTTTTTGGCTAGAGATCTTATGAAATTATTATAGCCCTATGAACTATAATTATTCTATCTTTATTCTTATACTATCATAATATTAAAGTAATACCTCAATTTTGACTCACCAAACATAGTTATTAGTATCTTTCATGATATTTGCATCTTTTTCATTGATAGTTTGTTTTGATTGTTTTAGAAAAGTTATATTTTGGCATATTCTCTGTGATATTAGTTTATATTATCATTTAAAATTTTATATTTTTTTGAAGTCTTAAATATTCATTTACATGACGTCTATTTAAACTCTATGTATATTTGATTTGACTATGTATTATATAACTAAAAAAGATTATTGTGGTGTTTGAAGAATTTTTCAAGTGATTATGAGCCTTACTTTCTTAGAAAACTAAAAAAAATCCAGATATTGCCAAGTTGTTGGCATGGATATATCATGTTAAATAAATAAAAAAATCAAAAACCTTTTTCTGTAAATAGTTTCAAATATATGCAACAGTGTAAAAAAGTATATATAAAAATTGTAATATTATAAATAAATAAAAAAGCAATTGTGGCATCGAGTTGCATATTCTAACTTGAAAAAAATTATATGTTGATAACAATGAGCACCTTACAAACTAGAATGATATATTTACAAAAATACAGGTTCCATTCCTCTAACCTGTTACAATGACCTTACAGCCTGTAGTAACTGTGTAAATACACAAGATAAATGTAGATCAATTGTTTTTTGGGTTGACTATGAATTATTTTTCATTGCATAGCGATATTTTGATGAACTAGCATCTGCCATTTTCAAGGTTAACTTTTTAAAGAAAAATTGTTAGATCTCAAACAGTAACATGACTGAATGTGAGATAAGAAATGAGATTCAGCTTAAAGTAGTTTTGCATTCAAAATATGAGGCTTATCAAAATGTTTATTTCCTTCAGTTTTTTCATTTATTAATTTTAAGTTAATATTAGAAGACAAAGATAAAATGAGAGTTTTCCACATAGCTGGAATATGTTGTGCTTCATCAGCCCTATTTAAACCAGTAGGTCTCCTTAATATTTCAATTGACTCTCTCATGATTTTTAAATCATACCTTTCCAAATTAGCAAGTATTTTTGCATTGTCAATATATATATATATATATATATAGAGAGAGAGAGATAGATAGATAGATAGATAGATAGATAGATAGATAGATAGATAGATAGATAGATAGATAGATAGATAGATAGATAGATAGGTAGGTAGGTAGGTAGGTAGATAGATAGATAGATAGATAGATAGATAGATAGATAGATAGATAGATAGATAGATAGATAGATAGATAGATAGATAGATAGATAGATAGATAGATAAATTAAAACTTTTTGGGCTATACTGTGTTATAACTTATGTACATCATATAATCGTGAAAACATTAAGTATAACATATATATATATATAAATATTAAGTATAACATATATATATATATTCTATTTTCTAATGATTATAATAGAAACATCATATGTAAGGCTTTACATAGCATTGATACTAAAGAGAAAAAGAGGATAGAATTGACAATTCATCTTATAATAGAGTGGTTTTACCTCATATTAATGGAGTTAATGATAGGATCAGTAGAAGACTACCTTGTTTTTATATAAAGACTACTTTTTCTACTGGCAAGAAAATTGGTGATTTTTTACATAAATCTAAAGACAGATTATTTTTGGAACACCAGGGGATTTATAAAATTCCATGTTTGCAGTGCTCAAGAAGCTATATAGGCCAGTCTAATAGATGAATAAATGTCAGAATTAAGGAACATAAAAAAAAAATCAACACATCAGTTTTTACATCCCATTTTTTAGAAATTGGTCACATACCTGATTTTGACAATACAAAAATACTTGCTAATTTGGAAAAGTATGATTTAAGAAACATGAGAGAGAGTCAATTGAAATATTAAAAAGACCCACTGGTTTAAATAAGGCTGATAAAGTTCAACATATTCCAGCTATGTGGAAACTTCTCATTTTATCTCTGTCTTCTAATATTAACTTAAAATTAATAGGTGAAAAACTGAAGGGAGGAAAATTTTTTATAAGCTTGAAATTTTGAATGATAAACTACTTTAAGCTCAATCTTATTTCTCATCTTGCATAGTGATTTTTTTTTCAAAAGTTAACTTTGACAATGGTGGATGCTAGTTCATTGAAATATTGGTATGTAATGGCAAATATTCCATGATTCAACCCAAAACACAATTTATCTACATCATTCAACCATGAAAATGTCAAATATAACATAACACAAATGTTTAAAGTTTTATATTAAAATTTTTAAAATAAGAGTAACATAATGAATAGATGCAACAAATTCAATACAACATCCATCACTGACAGATTTCACATTAACTTTAAAGTTGTAATTATAAATTTATTTAACACACATTGATTATGTAAGTAATATTCACAAAGCATTAAAACTTTAAGCATGTGCACTTGAAAATACAAAGGTAGGGACATCTACAGGTCTTACCACAAGCTTACTCTTTTCTTCTGAAGAGTAAGCTTGTGATTCCAAAAAATAAGCTTGTGGTTAAGACCTGTAGAGGTCCCTACCTTCATATTTTCAAGCGCACATACTTAAAGCTTTAATGCTTTGTAAATATTATTAACTTTAAAGTAAAATTGAGACATAAATAAAATTTTAAAGTTAAGGACACCATAGCAATTGATAACAATACTAACATTATTATAAATAAAATACAATATAAATATGACAATCAAAATATTAAAATAATAATAAAAAAATTAATTGTTATACACTATAAATTTTACAATCTTTAAAATGATATTTAATTTCTGTTAAAATATAAACTTATGTAATATTGTAAAATAATATTATTTCAAACCCTTATTATTATAGTTTATTGTTATACAATAACTGCAATGATTTCACATATTCACTCACCTTATTTGATTTAAATTAATTTAAATTTAATTATATTAGAATCATGAAATAGAACAGAAATGTATCTATAAAATATTAACACTACTTAAGTTTTGCCACATGTAGAAAAGATAAAAAATATTTTTCTGCTCTTTCTCAAGTTGCATAGCAAAAAATTAATATTTACAATTATTTATTTATTAAATATTTTATATATCCATCATATAAACAAGAATTAATATTTAACTAAATCAAAATGTATCCCTCAATATTATAATAGGTCACATCTGCATGTATAAATCATGAATAAATACCCATTCTTTTAAAAATTAATATTTGTTAAATAAAAAGTGTTTTTAGTATTATATTTTTATATAGAAAGTTTTGGAAAATAATATATATATTTTTAAAGTGAACATAACATAACATTACCATTTTTTATTTATTTAATCTCAATGGTGAAATATTGAATAAGAACTACTAATTGTTTTTGCAAGTTTGTTTGGCATTTATGGATTATTTTTCAAAACCTTGTAATATATAAATAAAATGAAATTATAAATTAAACCATCAAATTAATATTTATTTTTTAAAATATATTTTTTTTAACTTTATTAATAAAAAAAAAACAAAAAAACAAAAACATGTGTTTCTACAATTTATTTATTCCATGCAAGCTTTTTATCCAATTCCTTGGAAAAATATTGTAGCAAATAAGGGTAAATCCTCCTTCAATCTTATTATCTTAGAAATCCATGTTTTTTTTTATTTCTGAGCTATTAAAATATATAATTAATCTCTTGTTAAGTTTCTAAATTAAGAAATTTGAAGAGTTTATTTCTAGTTTTATCTCAGTTCAATGTCTGTTTCCCTGTTTTTTAATTCAAAAATCATTCATTTTATAAACCAGACAATCATTTTAAGAAACTTTTATTGATTTTTGCATATTCTGCCTAACATTATTTACATAAATAAAAATATAAAAAATAATATTTTATAAGCTGTAATGATAATTATTAACAATCAATAACAAACATAATATTCTTTTTATTTATTATAAATAATAACTAACAATAATATTAATTTTATATGATAAATTATTGAAATATTGATGTGTGTAATTTTTAATTTAATTAATTATTTATTATAATAGTCACAAACATCGTGTATTGATCAGGTTGTTTATCAGTACTCAATGCAAATTATCTTTTATTAACCATATTTTATATAATTTTCTGAAATAATACTAGAACTTATATGGCACTCCTAATTACTTATATAATTGAAGTGATATCAGATCTTCAAAGACCTTTTCTGATAATTACCAATTAAGGTATAAAACTTTTTAAGTTTAGTTTTCTAATTACCCAAAATTCAAAATAATCAATAAACAATAGAGATATACAAAAATAATTATGTTCAAAGGGGATTATTCTAAACTTATTTGAAAGTTTTGCATTACAACGTTTGAAAAATTATTACTTTATATATACATATAAATCAAATGGGCTATAGCTAAACTGGCATTTATATATATAAATTACTCAAGTTCTTACACTTAAATTCACCACTTTTAATGTTTCTTCTTTTAACCTTTTTTCTTATCACGTGAATGCACAAATAATTAAAATCTTAATATAAATATTATCTTCAGAAGATGAAGAAAAAGCAGAAAATAACTGAAAAAGAAATCAAATATTTCCACATTATTACTATACTATATGATTTTTAGAAAAGGCTAAGTCTACTAAACAATCCCCAAAGAGATAACATTATCTCCAATATTGCAAAGACAATATGACATAAACAAATGTATGTGAGATTTGCTGGCTGGAATATCAACATTAAAAAGACTAAGCATTTCCTAGAAACTAACAATAACATATGTTTTAAAGAAGTTAAAGGCAACATGTTTGTTGTATTTATGGTCAACAAGGATTATAAAGAAAAAATGACGTCTCATATTAGAAACTTAAAATTCAATGTGGTGGAAAATTTCAATATTAAACTCAACAGAGAGAAATTTATTTCATGTATTCTCAGAACTCACAAAGATAAGGGTATTTCCAGGTTGGAATATTATCGCATAATTCATATGCCATCAGACTGCAAAAGTTGTTTGCCAACACAAAGCTACATAAACCTGGTGAGCCTTTAAGACTGATGCTAGACTTTGGAGAAGTCCATTACTTTGAAACTTTCAAGTTGGTTAGCCAGTATTTAATTGATGGTATAGGATTTGGTGACTATACAATTAAATTTTCCTTTGAATTCATTGGAAAAATTAAAAATACTGAAATAGTTGATGACTTTGAAATTGCAGCTATTGATGTGACAGAATTATATGGATTGATTAATAGGAAGTGATCAATCAATATTAATCATAAAGAATTAATAAGTAATCATTGTCCAGATGAATGCATGAACTTCATTCTAGCCTTCCTGGCATGGTTAGACAATCATATTTTCACAATGTTTGAGGGTAAATGATATGGCATGAAAGATGGTTGGCTTATGGATCTTTTATTAAACAGAGTAATCTCAAGCATATTTTTTAATTTCTTTGAAAAGCAAATCATGTATAATACCATGCTAATATTCTGGGACTAATATACTCTCTTTATGTTGATGATGTGTTCATTGCAGCCTCAAGAAGTACAATTATAAACATCCAAAATGAGATACAGTTGCAAACTAAATTAATTGTTAATACCACCTGTGAAAACAAAATACAGAAACTAAAATATTTGGATTTACTTGGACACAGAGAAGGTGGAGTGCTGAATTATTGTATGACCATCAAACCACTCAAGGTCAGAGGGTTCATCCATCCAAACTCTAATTTGCCTACTTCACATAAATTCACAGGTCTGAATGCATTTTTATTTAGGAATCTACATTTATGCATGTTCAAAGCTGATAGAAAAGCTAATATCTCAAGCTACATCAAAGATCTATTAAATGTAGGCTTTAACTACAGATCGATTACCAATAAAATTCATCAATTTTATAAAAAATCAACAGCTAACAACACAGCTAAAGACAGACCTCAAATCACCCTTTCTTACATCCCTAAAGCAGCTAAACAACTCATTAAAACTTTGTCTAATGAATTTAAAAGTTGATTTTCACACACACACACCCAACACTAACAGAAATTAGTCAATGACAAGATTGATCCAACCCAAACACCACAGGTTGTATATAGAATTTCATGCCATCAAACCAGATGCAGGACCACATGTTATGGGGAAACTAAGACCACTGTCAATAATAGACCCACTCAGCATATGTATGCATATAGGAAAGTGCAAAAGAACCATGACAACATTTCAATATTCCTTGAGCATCAGAAGCAAGCCGGTCATAGGTTAGAACCCTCCAACCCCACAATTGTGTGCACTGAAACTAATGACGGCAAAAGGAAAATAAAAGAGACATATTTTATCATCAACAATAATGCAATTAATAGATGTGACATATGCTTCACTATCTCCAGAAAATGGAAAAGCTGATTATTTTACATATACATTTTCATATATTACAATTTAATAATATCGCAAAAACTATCAACATTTTGGCTATGATTATGAGGGATAACACCTTGAAAATGCTTAATCTGGATTAACTCATTTTGATTGTTTTCTATTGAAAACTTCTTCAACCAGTGTTTTAAAGTGCCTATATATACTACTAAGTCAATATATATATATATATATATATATATATATATATATATATATATATATATATATATGCATAGATTTACATAAAGTATGTATATATATATATTGAATTGGATGCTTATCTACTTCAAAAATTCCATGGCTAAATTAAAACTAACTTTCATTTTTATGTTTTTTTTTAAAAAAAAAACTATTTAAAAGTTTGGTATATTATAGTGCACATACTCATTTATATTTTTAAATTCTGTGATTTCACTCTTCAGTAGATTTTAGTTTAAAATAGTTTTTTTTTGTTGCTTGTTTTTTTCCTCAAAGCAATTAAAAGCAAGCAATGTTTTAATCTTTTTGAAAAAGCATTTTAATTTTAAAAAGCTTTGATTGCGATCAAGTCTCTTTTTATTTTTGATTGTAATCTATTGTTAAAAAAGCGGAAACTTATTTTTGCATTAATTTTTTTTAATTAATTTTGAGTAAGATAAGAGCCCTGGTCAGATGTTTTTTTTTAAAATTAAGATTAGGCCGGAGATAGAGATTTACACTGATCAGAAACTTCTAATTAAAGATGACATGAGAGATAACAGTTCACATAAATAACCCTGGGGTTTTTAATTTTTATTATTCTGCTTATTCTCATTATGTTGCTTGTTATAAGTATTCAGCTGATTATTATTATTTGGCTTGCTGTTCTGAATTTTTTTCTTGTATTATTCAATGTGGATCACCAAATTGGAATTTTTGGGGCTAAGAACTAATTGTGTAGCTACATTCTAACATGAGTAGTGGATACTCTACAATATTGCAGGTTTATCCATGTTAAAAATTTAAATATTGATATACTGATGTTTCAACTTGCTGATTTAGCTAGAACTGAGATTTGCAATATTTTAAAAAAGCTAAGTTTCCTAAAAGTAGATCATAAAATTGATTTTTCTAGTACCAGGATCATATCCAGATGTGACAATGTCTACCAGTGCAAAATCAGAGAAGCCATTGAGATACTTAAAAGACCAGATTGTATCAATAAGGAGATGATACATGCAAACTTTCTCGTATTTGGAAAGATTTTTTTAAAAAACATTCTTAATTTAACATTTTTGCTATTGGTGGAACTTTAACATTTTTTTCAAATCAGTGATTGTAGTGCCTCCACAACCATCTTACTACCTCTTATCACTCAGTAGATGACTTGTATGATCAATTCAAAATGTCAGTATATAAATGTTTAAATTTTTAACATGAATGAACCTGCAAAATATGTCTTTTATATATGCAACCCATGAAAATTTTCATATCAACATATATATATATTATAATGGTTGGGGTATATCCTGAGTCTTACCATATCTGCCATACATGGTGCATCCAGGCCACTTGGACCTGGAATATTTATATAGTAGGCAAATACATATTGCTAAAGATCCAACTTTGTTTTATTGTGACTGTTAGCCATGCCACTAGCTCAAGCAGACACAGAGATTTATAATAAATATTTCTTTAAAATATATTTTCAATATTAAAAAACTAAAATAAACTACTGCCAGTAATATCACACACAAAAAAAAATTATTAACGCCCTTATATAAATGTTTAAAATTGAGGAATAAATTTAGACTTTATTATTAATTTTAAATGTAAATTATTTGAGTAAGTTCACACAGATGGACAGTTTATAGAGTTTGTTTTATAATGTTGGGTATAGATATGCTACACAGATTACTCATTTAAAAACTTTTCAAAACAATCATTCAACCTCAGATGAAAAGTTGATAGCCAAACCAATGCCTGTTTCCTGATATATGGATGCAACTAATGCAATATGAAGATGCTAGCATAAAACCACACTGTCAGGAATGTGTGTCTGCAGCATGATATTATTTGAAGGACATGATCCTTGTCCAGTACAGGAATGTGCATCTGTCTGGCAAAGGAACCATGTATATATTTAAGAGAAATGCTACACATGGGGGAAACTGATCTATTTGCTGACTTACAGTCCCTATCCATAGAGCTAAAGGGGTCAATGTCACAGGAAATACATCTGTATCCATTGCAACACAATGACCACATCTTTGGGTCATGCATTCAATTGGACTTTGCCCTGTATGCTAATCACGCTTCACATTACATTAATATAATCACCCATATATCCATCCACCAGCATTAACCTAACTATAAAACAAATAACCTGAAATTAAACCCCTTCAAAATAAACATAAATGATTAAAATATAAAGTTATTAATTGAGAATTGCTGAGGGAAATTTACAATAAAGTAAACCCAATGGCACTCATCATAAGGTGCCACATTGACAACAATAACTTAAAAGATATACAAATAAATACGTTTGGACACTCAGCATGAGGTGTCATATTTACCTATATATATATATATTAAGCATATAAAAATAAAATAAAAAATAACTAAATGTTAATCCAACTTAAATTTAATACATTTTAGTTAACAGATAAAAATAAATAACATAGTTAAATACAAAAATAAATAAATGAATAAAATGAAAAAATGGAAATGATTTAAATAGCAAACTTATATAAAAATAAATATTAATAATTGATTTAGAGTTCTATTTTTGGTCAGATGAAAGTCCATTTATTTATATTCATTTTTTTATGGATTGATTACTTATTGAAGATATATTTATTTAAAAGAAAGTTCAATTGGTAAAAGTTTATACTTCCCCTTTGATATTGATGACTCCTCCAGATTTCATTCAGTTTATGGAAGTTCTTGCTGATCCTATTGTTTGCTAATAGTTTTTTGGAGACATAACCACTACTAGCCATTCATTTGGTCAAGGAATGTCATTGGGAGGCCTCGGCCAGTACAGGCAAAGGAAATTCATTTTTTTATTGCACAACCTCTACATCACGGAGTCCGCAATACAGCTGCAAGATTATATCTAGATTATTAGTCAGCATTCTAAACAAAAATTATTTTGCCTTTTATACTTTTATTTGTCCTTATCCATTAATCTAACATGATGTAACTGACTCTAATGTTCCATTTATGGTTAGTGCTGTGGCTTCATGATTGCATTGGTCAATCTAATTTTTTTTATTCTCTTATCTGACCATTTTAATTATTTAAGTGCCCCAAGATCTAGTTTGCTTTAAAACAATCATTTAATTAATAAAACAATCATTTCCATTTTCTAAGATTAAACATGATAAAAATCAACATTTATTTCTATTTTCAAAAATATCAATCTTTATATCTTTACCTTTTTTACAAAAAAAAAAATACTTTCAAATACTTTTTTTCTTAAAATAGTTTTAAAATTTTCCATCTGTACAATCTGTATACATTAAACACAACTCTTTTAATTTTTTTTCAGTTTTTAATAAAACACTTTTTATTTAAGATTTATTTTCCCCTTTATGTATTAATTTTAAAATAATGTAATGGCATATGTATACCATTACTATATATATTAACTAACTTTATGAAATTCAATTTCTGTATAAACATAAAAAAACATTACAACAGTTGCATGTAATTTTATCTTAATATCAAAATCCTAGTAAATTATTGATGCTAGAAGTGTATAACTCTTAAAATTAATTAACTACATTTAAAAACTACATTCTTTATTTATCTGATGCCTACTATTGTTCTGATTCATCAAGTGTCCAAAATTTGTTATAGATTGTTAATCATATATATATAAATAAATATATATATATAACATCGATGATGTACAGGAAAGCCACATTATGTAATATTTTGTTTCATGTTTTATTGTATAATACCTATACTAGTTCATGTTTTGCTAATAAGCGTTGATTCCAATAGAATGTGTATTATTTTACTGAATTTTAAGTGCTCTGGTATTTTCATGAACAAATACATATATAACATAAATGTTTTGGGTGTGTATAGTATGCATATATAAATTAAAATTATGGCATAAATAAAATTAAAAATAATATAAATTGCAGGAGCATATATGTGTGTTCATTCATTTGCATTACATAAAGATAAAAATAGTAATAATAATTTTATACCACATTTTTATATTTAAATAAAATGAATAGCAGAGTGTTAGACTTTTATTGCAATCAAACATGCTATGGATGATATAATTTTTCAATAACATTTTTATATTTTTATATAATGCTATAGCAGTCTTGTTATTAGAAAACTACACAACTCAAATTGTTTTGATGTTTTTAAATTTGTATTGCTAAATAATCTATATGGTTACTCCTATTTGCCATTACTTATTTTAAATTCTCAGAGCAATTCTTTAAACTTTAAATTTTCTAGCACAATTCAAGTATGTTTCATAATTTTTTTTTGTAACTGTCAAATGCTTGTTTTTATTTTATTTTATGATTGTTCTTAAATCTCATGGACTTTTTTAGCTTTACACTTAAAAGGCATTTAAATACACAAAATATTATTCCACATCATATAAACAACACAAGCAAATCATAAAACATATTTTCTTTAACCTGAATAAACATTTTAATAAATATGATAACATGTGATGCTACAAAATGGAAAATTGTTGCTGCTATATAAAAAAAAAAAAATTAATTTACAAATTTTAATGTTTCTATTTTTTATTTTTTTACTTTTTTGTTTTATTTACATTTTTATAGATTGTGTACAATTGAAGTATCATATAGTAAGATGACCTATATTGTGGTTCCACTATATACAAAACATAAATTATAACCTCTACTATAGAAATTTTTGCTGAACAATTTTGATAAAAAAAGTTCAATTCATTACACATATTTATGAAGAATGCTACATTTTATTTTTTTAATTATAATAATTACATGAAATAATTTCATCATCAACAGTAGCAATTTTAAAATGAGTATAGTCATTGCAGCTTCAAAAACTTCTACTAATCTGCTATTTATTGATACTGCTACTGCTCCTTCTTCTACTCCTACTACCATTGGACACCACTATCACTACTACTACTACTGCTACTACTAGTGCTACTACTACTACTACTACTACTACTACTACTACTACTACTACTACTACTACTACTACTACTACTACTACTACCACTACCATTACCACTACTACTAATAATAATAATTAGTGAAAGATTAATAAGGAATGCTAGTTTTAGATGCTTTCTAATTAGAACTGTTGTTAAATTTTGGCTAATGCATTGGATGTTGGGTCCTTTTGAATTGTGTACTGCTGAAAGTGATTTTTTAATTTTTCTGAAAAGTGATTGGTTTTCATGATATTTGATGAATATAATCTGATTGATTGTTGATGTTGATATTTTGAGTATCAATTGTATTTGTTTTTTTTTCTTTTGTTCTCAGCAGGGGTATTGGGGGTGTTGTTGACTGGTGAAGACAATTATTTGTAAAGAGGTTTTGTTGACAATTGAAATTTTTTCTTACATTTTATTTGAGGATTAACTGGTTGAGAATGTGGAGAATGGGGGGAGGGGTTTCTGAAAAGAAAAAATACACACCCATGGTTATACAGGTTGACATTGAAGCAGCCTTTGATTCAGTTCACATTAAAACATTAATGGATATGCTTGCTGAAACTACAATGCCAACTACATTACTATATCTAATCACCAACTTAATACTAAGTTGTGAGCTACTGAAGCTGAAAGTTTACATATTTCTGCTTCACCTAGTGCCAATGTCATCAGCACTAGTATAGGTTTGAACCCAATCTTTATATTAACTGACACCCATCTCATAATAGGTGGTAGTATATATATATAATTAATATTATAATTTTTTATCTAATTTATGTTTCATTAATTTATATTTTATAATTCAACCTAACCTTTTTATAATAGTTTATTTATTTTATAATATTTGTAGAAATGTATATTGTGTTTATTTTATTAAATTGGCAGAGTAAATAATTGAATTCTAGTTATCGATAAAATGTTACAAATATTTTAAATTATTTCATTAAAGTTCTTTTTTTTTTCAATTAATCAGTTGGTAACATTTTATATTTATCTTTTGATAAATGTACATAAAAGGATCAATTATGTTAACAATCTAATATTTGTTAGGAATTTTGTAAATTTGTATTTACATTTTATATCTAATATCAGGTTTGTTAGTCATCATATTATTTATAGAATGTATCAAATTCCTAAAATTTTTGTGAATAAAATTTACATTTTCTTTAATCTAAATCTTAATTAAATGGGCTTTGTTAATACGATGACTGATAAACTTAATCATTTGTTGCTGTTTTCTTTTAATTAGCAAAATGAACCCTAGGGGCATGTTTAATGCAAGATTGTAGATTTCTCACCCAGAAAGGCACTGACCACAGAGAAAATCACCAGCAAATGTCATGTAGATTGAATCCTAATAGATAAGACTGGATCAGATAAATGGTAAAAATTTTGATAAGGGATTATTGAAGAACAGTTCACTGAAGAGAGTATTTATAGTACATCGTGCCTAAAGAATGAGGGGGTAAAAAGATTGGCTGTTTGCTTTTCAGAGCTCTGTTTCCACCAGCTCATCAATGCCATTCCAGTGCTCTCAACACCTAGCATGAGACTGTACTGTGTCAAGGAAGCCTGCTAAATGATCTGATTTTATAACTGCCTGTTTCAAGCCATGGAATGTGTATCGATTGGTTGAGGTAGCCTCCAATTTGCTGCAAGCCTCTGATTCTAGCTTATTTTGTTTTTAAAATCACCATTAATTTGTATTTTATATATCTGTAATTTTTATACAACTTAATTTTAAAATGCGTCTTTAAATTTTTTTTCCTTAAATTTAAAATTATTAATTCTTATAAAAATCCCACATTACTTTGATGTGGAAAATTTACCTTAAATTTTTGTTGGTTTATTTATAATATTGATTTACTGAAACTGCCAAGTATAAAACTCAATGAGCAACTAACTTTAAACCCTCTCCCTTTTATTTTCTCCATTTAAAAATCATTACAGGAGACTTATTTCCATTAAATTATTTAATAGAGAAAGCTAGTTTAGTTTTGTACCTCTTATAGTATAAATTTATTTTTAAATGATTGAAATTATTTTAAAAGTTAGGTATCTTATTATTAGCTCCAACTTAAAAGTGCCCTCATAATTATCTCTGAGAGGATAATATATTTTATTAAATCATTTAAGTAAAATCTGTCCCAATTTCTGTAAAACAAATGTCTTGAAAGAAAATCATTGAAAGCACATCTATTATAGCATTTTATCAGTATATGTTTCATATACATATATTTTTATTTTTCAGTAAAATATTAAGATTGTGATCAATCAGTTATTATGCTATATGTTGTCAAACTTCACCAGAAGAGAGTTTGATATTTAATGCGCAGTCTGTCTATGTTAATTAAAAGACTGACTTATTTTGTAATCTTCGGTGATGAATTATTTGATAACTTACTAATACATGAAATACTTAGAAACTGTGGAAGACAATTTATTTTAAGTTTAGTTTTAATGCTTGCCTTTCCTTTTTATATTATACTTTATGATCAATTCATTAATGGCTCAAGGTTTCTGTGGACATTCTATTATGTCAGAGAGCCGATTATTTTAATCAGGAATTAATTTATTATGATTGTTAGTGATACAACCATTTTATTATTATTATTATTATTATTTTTGCTTTGCTACATACCTCTCAGGACCTTCAGAAGTTTAAATATGACCAGCCCAATCCTTCACTTTCCCTTAATCCTTAAACCGCTAATTATATTATTGGTTGTATGAGGTAAAAATCAAATCTTTTAATTGGCCAACTCACAAACTGAAGACAAAGCCTATTGTTAAAACATATTCGCCTATAATATTAAATTCAACTCAGATACGTTTATAAAAAGTATATTACTAATTTTTCAGGTTATGAAGAGAATGAAAGTTCTTTCAAAAATAAATTGCTATTTATTTATTCTAAAATATTCAATTTCGGCAACATAAAAGCTATAATATAAACAAAAAGGTCGACTTTTACGTTATAGAAAAGTAAATATTTCTTTTTACTAAATCTTAAATATTTTTACTAAAATCTTCAATATTTTTCGAAAATAATTTTGTTTTTTTAGTATTCTCTCTGAAAATAATTTGTAATTTCTCAAAATATTCTTTTATAATAATTTAAATCATATTCGAAATAAAAATCTCAGCGTTTTTCTTTATTTTCTTTGATCAGGCGGTTTCTTTGTTCTTTCCAGCCAATCAGAATGTCTTTTTTGGATGAGAGCATGCTAAGAACAAATCACAAGTAATGTTCTTTCTTTGTTTAGGTTTAAATGCGTTTTTTTTTATTTTTTACTTGTAAAATATGGCACCATCTTACAGAACTTTTAAAAACCTATTCAATACCTGTCTAATGAATATTTTAGCATAAGAACTGGCAGAGTTAGAGTGATGTCAGATGTCAATGAGGAGCTTCATAAGAGGCGGGAAAAGGGTTAATAGTAGACGTATTTTCCTACTAGGGATTCCTTTCCAGGCATTGCCATTAAGATGTGTATGGGAAGTCCAGCACTTCAAATCTATTATTATTATTCAGAGACATGTTTTGGCTGGAGGGCTAGCATTGCTCATCATCTACCTGTATTTACTGGGAATTTCTTTTAGCAAAGCCACCCAGAGGTTCATGACAGATCTCATTCATTCTTGTTGTAATCTATAATATCATACTGCCTTATATATATATATATATTTACAAACTTGAAATGCTTCAGCTGTGATGGCATGTCCTTCACAAACCAATCCTGTTAATTAGTTAAATCTGATTATCTAATTTAAAATGAACTATTTTGCTTTCCACACTCATTATAGACAACTGATTTAAATGCAATAGTGTTTTAAATACACATCGATCATGTCTTGTTATTCATATATAAAATAGATTTATTTGTAATATCTTAAAGAGGGCTAATGATATTTTATTGCTGATTGATTCTTGGCAAATCAATTAACAAATTTTTACTTTGTTATCAAATGCCTTGCATTTAGCCGCATCAAAACGAATTCAAGAAGCATAATAACCTAGTTGTATAAACAAAACTCAACTTATTTTGTATAACAATAACTCAATTTCTTAATAAATTCCTGTAATATTATTATTTTAAATTAGCTTAGTTTGTCATCACTCCGAATCTCTAATATTAATTACCCTAGTTATTTATATTTCTTTGATTTAAATTCAATTTTTTGTAATGTTGCCATAAATAATTATAATTATTATGGTTCAAACCATTAGTAATCGATATCAAATCACATTTGTACCATTCTGAAATTGTCAGAATTCACTAAATCATTAATTTCTCATATAAACCCTTTATTATTTTGAGTCTCTTTGTGAACTGTGACTTCCAGCTGGGATAGAATAAAACTAAAAACTGCTAGTGTCATCACAAATGTTATCCATTAGTCAGAGAGGCAATAGTTCAGGCAAATAGGTTAGAATTCATCCTTGCCCTGGCATCTGTATCTTGTGCATGGTTGGATTCAAGGTACTTTTGCTTGGATTATTGGGCTTGTTGAATGAATACACGATTTTGACCGACACAATACACATTACTCTTAATGGAAGAATATTAAATTCATTCACTCCTACTCAGTCTATTTCCCAAAAATTCATCACTAAACTCACTTTTATTCGCTTAGTATATAAATCCTCTTCTAACACAAATTCAGCAGAAAAAAATTGATATCCATATCCTCCACACAGAACAGTTTATCTTATGTATTGCATATATGGATGATATATCTGTTTTCCTCCCTTCATACAACAATTACCAATGCTTCAAATAAATTTTTAAAAATTGTTTCCCACTCATGGTCACTATATACCAACAAACCATATCACCCTAAAAATTACTACTTCTTTATTCAAAGTATACTTTTCCATCTATTCAAAAATCCAACTGTGCAATATACTTTTTCTAACAAAGATAAATTATTACACACCCATAATTAAATTCACAAAAGTATTTACATTTACCATTTCCTTCTTTTGCAATAAGCTTCTGTGGGGAAGGAAAATAGTTTCCATATCTCATAAATAGCTTGGTCAACCATCTACAAAAAATAAATTGGGATTTCATAATTTTGAAACCTTCAGAATTCAGAAGACATTTAATCTACTTGTCTCTACTCTTAGTCCCTTCAGCAAACTTCAATGTCAACTTTCCATAACACCAACTGACAAACCACCACCAAGATCTGGTTACATCATATTTCTTATTAAATCAGTACAGTGTACATGCAAATACCTCCATATTTTGTTGGTAAATACATCTACTGGCAAATACACACTTTGCTATAACCAACACTCTTTCTGCTCTAAATTTCTCCATGTTAGTGATCAAAAATGAACAAATATTATGCAGATTTTGAAAATGATCACTTGAGCCAAAATTATTTGATTTTCTAATCTGACTTAACCTGCATAGTTTGCCTACCTCATACCTTATTAGGTATTGATGGTTGTACATCGCATTGATCTATTCTCTGGACCATGCCATGCAGATGAAAAAACAGAGTAATATATTTTCTATTCATGTTAAGCCTTGAACAAAATTTGAAATATCACCTTAAATATATACACACAACCAAAATTCAATTCAGAAAATAACAAGTTCATATCAAGAGTCTACCATACCCACAGTTCAGGCTAATATATTTATACTATTTGCATTTTGGTGTATTGATATAAATTTATTTTAGAAAATAATACCAGGTGATATCCATCAACATTTATAAACAAACATAAGCAATTTAAGGATAGGAACTTCAGAATTCTCCTTCAAACGTACATGGGGCAACTTGGTTCTTTCTCAAGCAACCAGTGTGTCTCTAATTTAAACAGTATAAACAACTGTTTAGCAGTTAGTGATATTTGTTTTTATATATCAAAATATGCTCTAGCAATCTAAAGACAGAACTTAAGTTTTTTGCAGATATATTAATAATTAAAAAACTTTGATACTTAAATATAAATTACAAATGATTGATGTAACTTTAAGTATTGAACTATTTAAACCCAAGGAAAAAAAGTATTGTCACTGTAACTCTTGCGATCAAATCTGTGTAATTTTTGTAAACAAAGTTTAATAAAATTATTGTTGTTGAAACATCAACATCATAATAATGATGATGATGATGTAATAATAATGATAATAATAATAATACTATTCTACCACCACCACTACTACTACTACCACTACTACTGCTACTACTGCTATTGCCATTGCTACTACTACCACCACCATTACCACCACTACAACCACCACCACCACTATTACTACTACTACTCCTACTACTGCTTCTGCTCCTACTCCTACTTCTGCTCCTGTTATTGCTACTGCCATTGCTACTACTACTACATCACATCCACCAGGGATAAATTTTGTGTGACATACAAATAAGTCAAAGTATAGAACATGTTGATCCATTGGTTTATTTATTGTATATTTTGTATGTAGGCTTTTAACTTTTTCTGTCACAAACATCCACTTAACTATATATTTTGATGGAAGCAATGAATATTGCACTTCTTAAAAGTATCATTAAAAAAATCTTTATAATTTTCCACTAAAACTGTATGCATATATCTTTCATTCATTTTACATTACATGAACACCATTTCTTATAACTGTTTTAAAACAAGTAAAAAATCACTATATGTATTACCAAGCTGCAAGCTAGAGTAATCAATGGATGCCAGAAAGCTTGTGCATAAATCCTCATCTAGTGGCTACTCATCCAATATCCCCAGACTAGTTTCTGGCTTGTGGTCTTCATCAGTGAGAAGCCTTAGATCTGAGAGCACTGCACCTAGATCTTAGGATCTAATGCAATCCTGCAGCAGCCACCTTTTATCTGTACTTAACTATAAAAATTACCAATCCAACAAAGATCTGATTTTACAATAGAATACTTGATACTATCACATTGTGTAAGATAACATGTTGATTAATCTTATGATTTTGTCACCATAATTTTACAGTTTTATGGAACATATTTAATATTTTTTTCTTGTGCTAAAAATATGAGTTTAATTTCATACAATAAATTAGATAAAATAACAGATTAATATAAAAATAATTTAGTAGCAGTTATTAGATCACTGTGATGAATATCCTGTATTTTAATTTTATAAATTCAGCATCACAGTGTAATTTTTATTGCATCTCAACAACTTTGTCTAATTTTTAATCTAATAAGCTATCAATATGTTTAAATAGGCTCACATTTTCAAGTCAGTAACCATTTAAACTAAAATTACAGAAATTGTTTCTTTTATTAATAACTACCAAATTAGAGTTTTAAACATTAATTATTAAATCTAAATTTTTATATGCTGGATTCAAAATAGTGAATATAATTTGTAGATCACTTTTTAAATTGTCAAGAAATATTCTCTGTTTAATATCACTTTTATTTTCAAATATCTCTGATTGTCTATGTTTTCTTATTAAACAACTAATTTTGGTTCAGTATATTGAAACTAATGTCCTTGCAATTATCTATCTATCTATCTATCTATCTATCTATCTATCTATCTATCTATCTATCTATCTATCTATCTATCTATCTATCTATCTATCTATCTATCTATCTATCTATCTATCTATCTATCTATCTATCTATCTATCTATCTATCTATCTATCTATCTATCTATCTATCTATCTATCTATCTATCTATCTATCTATCTATCTATCTATCTATCTATCTATCTATCTATCTATCTATCTATCTGTCTGTCTGCCTGACTGCCTATCTATCTATCCATCTACCCATCTATCTATCTATCCATCCATCCATCCATCTATCTATCTATCTATCTATCTATCTATCTATCTATCTATCTATCTATCTATCTATCTACCTATCTATCTGTCTGTCTGGCTGTCTGTCTGCCTGCCTGACTGCCTATCTATCTATCCATCTATCTATCCATCTATTTATCTATCTATCCATCCATCCATCATCCATCCATCCATCTATCTATCTATATATCTATCTATCCATCCATCTATCTATCTATCTATCTATCCATCTATCCATCTTTCTATCTATCTATCTATCTATCTATCTATCTATCCATCCATCCATCTATCTATCCATCTATCTATCCATCTATCCATCCATCCATCCATCCATCTATCCATTGTTAAAAGGTGATTGCATTGACAATAATTTGAGATTGTCGATTGACTAGATTTGTTCGAAACTCTTTTTTTGTATTTATTTAGCAACAAAAACCATGTCTATAGTTGTTCGCGATTTTTTTAAAAATTACATTGAATACTAACAATTTATATATGACTAGAAGCAGCCTAATCAATACAATTTTTGAAAGTATTTTTGCTGTAATAGATAATAAAAATATTGTATGGCAATTACTGTAATATGATCACATTTTTTTATTTTAAAAAATGAAACAATAAAAGTAATTTAAGATCAGGGTATACAACTTTATGAGTCCATATAATCTTTTAAAAAAATCATTATATTTTATCCTTTTCCAGAAAGTTCATCAGATAACTAGCCCTTCCATTTTTAAAATTATAAATGAGAAGTTAAACTGCAATAAGATAAATATATTTGTCATATTTAAATGAGTAAATAAAAAAATAACATATTAAAAGACATCATATTGACATCATATTAATTTAGTATCATTATTTAATCGCAAATATACGAAGACCATATAAAGAAAAGCTTTCACAAAGTCCGTTTTTTTTTAAAAAAACAGTAGGTGTTCAGCCGACTTTCAACTATTACTAGTCATAGAAGTCTATAACTTGTAATAGTCAAAAATCGACTAAGCACATGTTGTTGTTTTTTTTTTTTAAAAAAAGGATTTTATGAAAGCTTTTTTTTATACTGTCTTCATCTCAGCATATTTACGATTACATTAGTCTGAGTATTTTTATAATATCATTATTCTAAAAAACATTTGAAATATTCCTTAAAACTGTTTCTTGTTTTTCTCATGTAAGAAAGTGTAATTAATGAACTTTGTAAGATTGTAAAGTTACTTTCCATTCATCAAAAATATCTAAAATGACTATGATCAATGAATGTCTAAATCTTCTTTGCAGTTCTGATTGGCCAATCATTTTTAATCATTTTGTCAGTCATTGAACTCCTGTTATAAGTCTTAATGTTGATTGTGAAACTCCACATTTAATTTATTTTTCTGTTAAACAGAAAATACTGTTTATTTTTACTTAAGTCACTGATAATAGTATCAATTTCATAGAACCAATCATAATACTTTTTAGTGATCTTAAGAGTAGATTTATTTACATTCACAATACATTCTATGAGAGAATTTTAAGACTCATTAATATGGCAATCATGAAATTTCAAATTAGTACTTTTAATGCTTAATAATTGTTGAAATTTTCATAAGTACTAAATGGTTTTAAAAATAAATATCATGTTCCTGTCAATATTATTGGAGTAAAATATAATTTAATAAGCCAACCATTATTTTAAATTCTTAGAGTGCATTATATTCTAGGTAGATCTATCCAACATACATATGTATACTTGCTTATGTAATAGAAATATATTTTGTATTGTAAATTTTACATATTGTGTATTAGACGTTATGGTATTGAGCATAGATGCTTCATTATTCTTTTATAGCACATTTTAAACCTAAACAATCTTGGCTGTCGAGAGGTCAGCACATCTGCCTTACAAGCAGTAGTCCCAGGTTAGTGGGTTCACTTACCAGATGATGCTATGACACATGGAAAAACAATCTGTTTGTAGCAATCAATTCACATATTATATAAAAATTCAATAAAAACAAACTATTTTAATTTACAGTACCAATAAATATTGTTTTTTAATTTTTAATATCTGTTGGTCAAAATTTATTGTACACTAAGATTTTTGAGAAGGACAATTTTATTGATGTGATTTTTTTAAAAGGTCAAAGTTTTCTACAAATTTTAAAGCACTATAAGAGTGAACAAAAATGCTTTTTTATTATATTTCAAATATACGCTGTAAAAAAATTAGCATAAGTTCTATTCATACCAATAAAGTTTTAACATTATTAGGCTTTCTTTGAACCCAAGGTGTTGTAAGAACAATATTAAATTAGATTTAACATCAAATCTAATATTATGCAGTTCCCTTTCCATTGTTAATCTACCTTGCAAAATACTTTCCATTATCTACTTGTTCTATTATATATGTTTTCATTTGAGTAGCTTTATTAGTCTTAAATTTTGGCAGTTCTTGATAATTATTGATTCCTGTCTTGAAGAGTGAAAATCAAGCAGTGTTTCCTATATTTAGAAAAAAAAAATAGAATATTATTTTTTACTATTACTGCCTTTTTTGTTATTATTATTACTGATATGTAAATGATTTCTATTGGTTAATAAAAGTAAGCAGCTAATACTATATATTATTCCAGACTGCATGACATGCCATTTTTATACCATATTTTTTAATTCTCTTATATATTCTCAGAAGGCAAGATAAGTCTTAAATATCAATGTCTAAATGTACACTCCTTACTAAAATGAAACTCTGGTTTCAAATATGGTAATAATGGATCATTATTATAAGTAAAAAATTCAACAAAAAATCCAAGTCTCCTAAGTCTTAAATACCATTGCTTTCTTAGTGCTCTACTGTTAAAGTAATGTAAATGACAAAAAAATTAAAAAGGAATGCTCTAAATTTATCATGGATCTAGTTCAAGGATGTAAACATGATGACACAAATACACCTATGATTACTTTAGATTTGCTCATATATAAACATTTGAGTCATAAGAGTAAGAGGATTCCTTTTTACTCTTATACAAATACTATATCATGTGGTTGTTCGAAGGTATTCATTTATTAATAACATTCTCACAGCGTCTGCGCAATTAGCTTAACAGGCTGTCATTCTATTGTAATTATAATCAGTATAGAAAGAGGATGATTGGTAACATAAATTACTTATTATGGTTGGGCCCTATGCAAACTTATATGATTGAAGGCAGCAATAAAGATGAAAAAACAACAACTATATTTTGATAAACTTTTATTTTATATATAGAGCTTGCAAAATAAACTCTTAACAAGCTTTGGGAATATCCTCAACCCCAGACTGGTTTCTGCTACCGGTGTTGTCAGTGAGGTGCCAGGATATTGCGAGCTCTATATATAACATTTGTAAATGCAAGCTTATTAAGTTAAGTCATGTGACATCTGACTTGATTTTTTTGTCAAATTTATATGATAAGATAGCAGCAGTTATTCTTGACAGATATTGTTAATGATTATTCACAGTTAGCAATAGATTCTGACTGTAGTTTAGTAAAGTGCATAGCCTTGGTATGTTTTAATGTATTTAAATACCGAGGATGCCAAATAAATATATATTATTAAGAAAGAAAAAAAGCTATTTTATATTATTTACTTGATCTACTAATTTTTATCTCATGGACACATTGTTTGGTAGACTTTTGCAGCATGCTTGTAAAATGTTCCAATACCATAGCAAAACAAAAAACAAAAATACGGCTTGTTGCTGTGCAATGCCTACCAGATCTCTTTTGCCAAATCACATACAGTATCAATCATCTCAAACTTATCATAAATGTATGCAATTATTAGGTGGAAGTGGTTCTGTTTCATATTCACAATTTCATTGTTAATGTGCTTCACAACACTCTTAAATATTGAATATGACTTCAGAATAGTATTGTGTTCTTTAAATGACAACTATGTTCTAACTGTTACATGAGAACACTAGAATTCATTTGCCAATACCATCTTTTGGGTAAATGTACTACACATTGTTATAGTAATTCAATTCAACTTCAAAAAATAATAGATAGATAGATAGATAGATAGATAGATAGATAGATAGATAGATAGATAGATAGATAGATAGATAGATAGATAGCATATCTTAAATATGTACACATTTTGGCACACCCAGCATATATATATATGAACAAAACCAAAAATTATATATGTATATGCATTTTTAAAGAGTTATGATTTGTTTTTTCTTTCTCTCTTGAATAGAATCATGCATCTCTAATTAGAATATTGTACTTCAAGATGCCACTATATTGCATGAATGATATTATATTTATTTTGGGGATCATTTGATAGGAGTTTTCAGTTCTAAATGTAATAAATAGCATATAGTGATGAGAATGTTCGTTTTTCTCCATACTTTGATAGAGATTACTACTTATGAATTAATTTAAGCGCTTGCATGCGGTTTAATGAAACAACTTTAATTCATTTATGCATATGTTTTTTTTTTTAAATCTTTAGTTTTATTTTATCTGACACCATTAATAACTTATAAGCAAAAATTATCATTTATCATTCCAGAAAACTTCTACAACGCTCAAAATTTATATCACCTTCATTATGTGGTTGATTTTTCTTATTTTTTTTTTCTTCTGAATTATTTCATAATAGCATAATATAAAGCATATCTTTTGATAACATATTCAAATCAGGTCTGCTTTTTCTCTTTGGATATATTTAATGAAATTAACTACTCTTTAGTGGGTGTGATAAAAGTTAAAAAGTTAATAAAGAAAAAGTATATGGCTATTTCAGCCCAGAGAAATTATGTTATTTGCCTTTTAACTATTTTTTTTTCCTTTGAAATTCGTTTTATTTCTAATTGCTGCCAATACAAATTGTTTAAAAATGTATATGTTTTTAACAGTCCGTTTGAAATATGAAATTATATTCTCTAAATATTAAGCAATCCCGTGGATTTTTTTATATTTATTTTCTATGTATTGTTTTTGTACACAAGTTTACCTGAGAATAGGATCTTTCAAGTTTACATGTGCCAACGTATTTTTACAGCAGCTACTCGTAAACGAGTATGGCCATTCTATCCCCCCCCCCTCTATTATCTATTTACAGGTGGGTTTTACGATGACTATATGACAATCTATGAAACACAAATACGTCCACTTATATATACACATATGTACGTAATTCGTATGCATTTATAAATTTGAAAACAGTAGAAATAAATAAAAATTAAACAAATATATATTAAAAAAAACCCACATCTTTTGTATTATTTATGTGATTTTAAAAGTTAGAACTATAATCAAGATTTATGGTAGGAATTATGTTTTAAACATTTTTTTTTTTTAAAAAAAAAAAGAACATATACTTTTTTTTCTGCATATTAAAAAAATGATAATTTAATTCCTAAATTATTTAATATAAGTATTAGCATAGATTCGTAATTATCCCGGCCTGTATTATAGTATTTAAAGATAAATTCAAAGACAAATGATTACGTTTTTCTAAAAATTTAAATATTTAATCTTCTCAGTTAAAGCTGCTGCATGTTAATGTTTCAGTAACGTTTACTGAAATGGAGACAAAAAAAAAAGCTGATCATTATAAATCATGATTTGGATGAGTGAATCTGACCCAGGAAAAGAATAATAGAACTGATGCGAACTGATTAGGTCTTCTATTTTCAGATATAAGAAGTAATATTATTATAACTGAACAGTGAAATGTTTATTACCTAATATTTCATAAGTGATAAAGTTATTACAGAATTGTGGATAATATACACCCTTCCCCCTCTCTCCTTATATACGTAAATATTTATATTCATTTTTTAAAAGTTAGTGAGTGCTTTTAAACCCTTGAACAAATTGAAAATTAATTATGTAAGTGTACTGTGGAAAAATTAAGAATAGAAATTGATAAACAAGATTTAAATAAGTACATGATATTATATTACGAGAACTCAAATAAAAACAAAACAAAAAAGTCACATGTTTTATTTAGACTATAGTTCTACATCAACGGAAACATGAGGGGGGGGGGTTAAAAAAGAAATGTGATTGCATAAATAGTATAAGAAACAAAAATTAAAAGGGGAGAACTCAGACTTTCTTAAAATGTTTAATAATTATTACTAATCATTTATTGAAGCAGGCTTTACCCTAGAATAGATATTATTTCCTTGAAATTAATAATGTCAAAGTTGTGAGTGCATAAAGTTGCCACTTGTAAATCAAGAGTAAAAATTTGGTATTGATATTGTACAAATGATGAAATCATGTGTAAGAGATTGTGGCGCTGTTGACCTGTAGGGTGTTGATTTAGAATGAAATGCATCTTGGAGACTATATATTGTAATCCCATTTCAACAATTATTTTTATAATCTTTATATTTTATCTCTTTTTTATATAACTTCTGCTCTCTCCATAATTATTCAATCTCTTCGCATATATCATAAACAATTTTATCATTATTAATTTTTCAATCTTTGATATCAACATTATGGTCTGAAAGATTCACACTTATAAATCAAAGTTATATATATATATATTCAGTATGTTTTAGAATTAATTTATATCTTAGTACGCGTTCAGCCCATCCCTCTACTATTAATATATATGGAATATAACTGTCTGGTAATATGAGTGATTCGATTGACTTAATGTCTATGGATATGACTAGAATATTAAATCCGATGAGGGTTTTGAGCATTCCATCAATGAAAAGGGTGTTTGAATTAAGGTTGAAGAAATTGAAGCCTGTCCATTAATGTTAGAGAAATTACTGTCTTAATATAAACTAAAAACTCATTGTATATATGTGTGGGAGATTATGATCTGGACCAACTGATGAGGGCTGGTTCTACATGAAATATATATATTTATATTGGGGATCATTTATCTTTTTCAAATGTATATGGTCATGAGTATTGATTATATTGGATAGAGGGGTTGAAGTCTGGGTTCAAATCCCCTTTAATTATATATATAACGAAGATTTTCAAGATTATAAGATGAAAATAAAAAAAACTTTTTTGAAGTGTACCATGGGTTAATTTCTGCATAGAAAAAATACTCCATTCAGCACATAAGGACTCCTGTTTAAAGCTTCTGAAATTTCTTAAAATGTTTTCCTCCAGATAAGTGAAAATTCTTTTGCTTAATTAGATTGCCAATTTCTTTGTCAAGGCTAAGATTGAAATGGAGAACTGCTGTGTCTAAGTAAAAATGAGCTTGAAAGCAGATGTGGAGAAAAATATATTCCACATAAAAAGTGAAAAAACAATGTGGACATTGACTATATATCCAGCAGAGGGACCAAATTAATCTTAATGAAAGATACCAAATGTAAAAAAAAAAATCAGATCAGTAACCCAAAAAGTTGGCATTGTCATGCAGAAGTAAAGTCTTTTTTATATAAATATACAAACTGTTTGTAATATATCAAACAACTTATAAAATTGGACTGGGATACTTTAATGCTAGAATTAAAATCTGATTGCAATATAAATGTGCTATGGACAAATTTGGGTTTTGTAACAGAAGTGCAATAGGATACAAACTTGGGGAATTTTCAGAAGTAGAAAAATTGTATAAAAATGCTAAATGAAAATAGACATAGTAATATGGGAAAGGAAAGTAATCACATAGATTACATTTTGACTAACATAAAATATATATTCAGGATTATAATGTTTTTGTTAGATTTAATCCTAAAATGATCATTGATTAATAAGATGTATTATATGTGGTAATATTTAAATACAAGTATAATTTAATCTATTTGGAATTTAGATGTAATTATAGGGGATTTGAACACAGACTTTCAAGCTTGAAAGTCAGTCTTTAAATTCCCTATAATTACATCTAAACATCAAGAAGATTAAATAATGTATTTAAATATTGTAGATTCAGTCTGTATTCTGCCTATCCTTCTTCTGTGTATTTAAATGGACAAGGTCCAAAATGAGGGGTTAGAGTGACTTAAGGTCAACATGGACTTGACAATAATATTGGTATCAACAAATTATTTGGGCATTCTGCCATTAGATTTTCAATGGTATGGTCAGGTGAAAAGTTGGAAGGCAAAGAAAGTTGAAGCCTTTCCATTAAAATTTGAAGATTTACTCTCTTAATATAAACTGAGCACTGATTATATGTGTGTAAGGGAGGTATGATCTGGACAACTGATGAGTGCTGTCTCAGCATAAAATACATATATTGGAGATTGTTTATCTTTCTCACATGTGTGCTGTCATGTTTATCAGTTGTATGAGATAGAATGAATAGCTATAGGGAACTTGAAAATCATGTTCAAATCTCCTATAATTATATGTGGTAATAACAAAACTGAGAAACAAAAATAATTACAAAAGACAGCATTGGTAGTTAATATTAATAAAACTTGGGACCCACTTTAAAATATTGACAGACTTACTTGGTATGATAAATGAGATTCATAAGGAGTCTTATTTAATAAAAAAAAAATAGTATTCTTTTAAGAACTGAGCAAAACAAATGGTACAAAAAAACCAACAATAATCCTCCAGCAAAATTTCAACTTAGATATGAGAATATATGAAAACATTTAAACATAATCTATTAAAATTAAATTGAATATCTGGCGTTCTTTAAAATGGTTGGAAAAAAAGTAATAATTCTGAATTGGCAAAGAAAGTTATAGAAGATAATACAATTCATTCTTTTCATAAAAAAAATAACTGTTGCATTTGTCAAACAATATTTATGACCAGTATTCAATTCATGAAAATATAAAGCTCAGTTATGATACCTATGTTTAACTCTACTTATATGAACTTATATATATACAGGATATTTTTATATATGAAGAATTCTTATCAAAATAGTATCATTGGTTATTGTATTACATGATGATGCTAAGTAGATTAACATCAATAAGTATGCATGATCTATAACATTTTTTACATCAATTTGCTTTTTATTTAAAATTTAAATCTATTATTATAAAGTGCTGAAAATCTTGAAATTGTTAGATTGGAAGTCAAACTATGATCATGTGCTATTACTTTAAATATTATAAATTTCCATGATCTCACATGTCAGTTAAGTTTAAGTTTTTTAAACTCTTTCAGACATGTGAGTGTGTGGAAATTTATAGCATTTAAAGTAATAGTGCATGATCGGAGTTCGACCACCAATCTAACAACTTCAAGATTTTCAGTGCTTTATAATAATAGATTTACATTAATAAGTCATGTTTATCTGATCGTGGGTGGCTAAAAATGAGACCCTGTCTTTCTCCTGCAATAGGTTAAATAGATTTGTACAATTCAAAATTTGATTATAACATCAGGCACACAATAGACTCAAGCCCTGATTTAGCATGGTCAGTGAAAGTTGATGTATTTATAGAAATGCACTCTAAGCTTAAGTGATTCACTTAAGTTTTTTAAACTCTTATTGATGTGTGAGTGCACAGAAATTTATAATATTTAAAGTAATAGTGCATGCTCGGAGTTCGACTTCCAACCTAACAATTTTTATTGTAAAATAAAATCTAGTAGAATAAAAATATATAGAAATTATATCATCTAGACCATGCATGTCAAACTCAAAATCCAAATAAATAAGGTTTGAGTTTATTTGGGTTGCAAAAAGTAAAAAAAAATTCAATTTTTATATAAATTTAGATTTATTTAAAAAAATGTATATTTGATGAGAAAACAAATTGTTTTAGTGATATCATTGAAAAAGTTCAAGAAAATAAAATGGAGCTGAATTGGATATATCTAAAACAGATGATAATACATGATAAGAGTGCAGTGTTAAACTGGATCCTAAGAGAATATAAAAGATCTAAAAAGATACTGTATGTGAGATGGATAGATGAAATAAGGATATTTGTTGCTGTATTGTGAAGAAGACAAGCTAAAACTAGATTAAACTTAGAGAGACTTTTATCTTCAATGAGCTGATAATTATTGAAAAATTTATGATAATGACTGTCTTATGTTTCATTGAATGAGCTGAGTGAAACACTTTTTTTTTCTTCAGATTTTAATCATACTCTTTTTTTAAATGCATGGTCAACAAGCAACTCTGATAATCAATCATTATTTATTAATTGAAAAATATTGATTTGGTATTATTAAGTGGGATAAAAGTAAAATATTTTAATATTTTCTTCGTCACAGTATTTCTATTAGAAAAATTCTATCTTTCTCTGTACTATTTAAATTCTAATCTACACAGAGACTAAACTCTCCATACAGTAGCACCACTATAAACAGTTTGTGTAAGCATAAAGAATAGTGATCATGTTATGTTTAGCTGTTTAAATTCTAATCTACCCAACTATATAAATATATATGTAATTGAAGCAGATCCGGCTGAGTTATGCGAGATAACTACCTTCACTGAGTTACGTGACATCAAAACAATGAAAGAAAAAAATGCTATCACTCTCTCTTTATCTGTTGTTACATACGCTTTGTTTTTGACATAGTTTTGAAATTATAGAGTAAATTTTGTCTATTGTTTTAATTTATTTATAGACTAAATAATCTGAAATCACCATTAATATATACAAAGAATGAAAAACAATTCTTACTTTTAACAACCACTGAATATTAGTTGAAATATTAGTTTTAATAAATGTAATAATAAATAATCTTTTTTTTTTTAAAAAAAACCCTCTGTAATTGAAGTTGAGTTACTGCGATGTCAAATAATGAAAGAGAAAGTAGTAGCATTCTCTCTTTAAGTTTCTGAATAGAAAAATTATGGAAGTAAAATAATTTTAGCTCATTCATGTATTAGTTTTCTGTGGCAAAAAAATATTCTATCCATTTATATAGTATACTTTGAGTAAAGGAAACTTTAATGATTAAACTTCTTGAATCTGAGGCTATCAATCTTATGAAGACATATTTTGATATAAAGGCAAATTGGTTTTTGAAATGAATTATGGGAAGATTTGTTTTGTATATATATGTTGGTTCTTTAGTTTGATTTTCATGAGAGGTCTATTTTTTTTAGTAGATGAAGTCATGATCATATAAGGATTTTGGTAAAAATTGGATTTTTATCTAGTATTGTATTGTTTTATGATTTTGTAATATATATGTATAGATTGATAATCCAAAGCTTTAATCACTGTGAAAATACTCATAAAAATCAAAGGCCTTTCATAATTTATAAATCCAAAGCACAATGATGATATGTATTGATATTTTCTATACCTTCATTCAATACTTGGATATGATCCAATATGCTAAAACCACTTTTAATTAAAGTCAACTTGGTTTTTTTTGTTGGACTAAATTTTATTTATATTTAAAATTTTAACACTCATAAGTGTATTGGTGTGTCTCTGATTTAGGACTATTTTTGGATTGGATTAAGGATTGTTACACCTATTTCTTGATTGCTTCATTTTTTTATTACAGCTGATTTGGAGCATTTTAGTCATCTCTCATATGGCTAGGCCATATCAATTGTGGGCTGATCTAGATTTAGGGGCTTTGATGGTTTTATGGTTGAGACTAATCCATTAATTTGTCTCTGTTATATATAGCACATACATTTATTTACTAGCTTTCTTCTTGCTTATTTTTGAGACTTACTGGATTCATGAATGTCTAGCTAAATATCAGAGCATCCATTTATTGATATGGATTGATCCATGTGTCTTAGTTAGTATCAAGGTATCTCAGTGATTGTATTTGAGCATTAACTGGGGAATACCCTCATCAAACTTAATATCCCTAGTCATGTATTATTTATTTTGCATTCATTGCATGTTGTTTCTATTTTTCTTAGATGTGATTTATATTGTCTTTATATTGTTACTTTCTCTATCTGTATGATTAATTTGATGGGATCATCATAGGTTATTATGAGCAGTCAAAGTAGGGTTTTAAAATGTCGGCATTATATGTGTCATGAATCTCTCCTTCCTGGTTTATCCAAAATGCATTGGAACCTGTTTGCTTAACAATGGTATATGGTTCTTCATACATATTATAGAACTTATGATATTTATTTTTCTGTAGTCTACTTGGGTGTATTTTTATCAGAACTTTATCTCCAATCTTAAATTTGTGTGGGGAATTTCTTGTATTTTGATTATAACTTGCCATTGTGATGAGTCACTCATAAGCCTTTAATATATCATTTACTTCATCTATTTTAGTTTGAGTAGCCATATAAACTATACCCTTACTGCCTGTAAAACCAATTCAGGTTCAGGTGGCGAATGAAATGTAAAAATTGGTGGATCTGAGTTTTGGACATGTCTTCCTAACAATGATTGATCTCATTCATGAAGTTATAATCAGTTCCAATTTCATAAATTTAAATAAGTATAATATTGATCTTAAAAATAAACTTTTTACTTGTAATAGTGATATTTGTCATTTTTATGATAATATAAATGTTCATTTAGGTCATTTAATGGTTGCACTTGAGACATCAGTTGACTTAAACATAAAAGTTAAATTAGATAACTCCAATATTTTGAATCTTGATTGTAAGGAACAATTATATCGACTGGTGCTTCAGTACAAGTATATATTTTCAAAGATATAGGGCATTGTGGGGGATACATCTATTGAATAAAACTTAGTGTACCTCATTCCATACCAGTGCCAGGTAGAGGTACAGCAACAAATCAATAAAATAATTGAATTGTGTATCGTTAAGAAAAAGTCCCTCCCCACTTATGTAAACCCCCTCGTAATTGTGAAAACAAAGATGGATCAGTCTGGGTATGCCTAGATGAATGTATACTAAATCCATTAACCATTCAAAAATGTAATGTGCCTCTCATCTTTCCATGAGCTTTTGACCAAGTTCAAAGGTAAATGGATTTTCTCAACCTTCAATCTGACTTCCAGTTATTGCCAAATTCTACAGCATATTGATGACTAAAAGTACATTGCTTTTCAGTTTGAAGGCCAATCCTACATTTTTAAAAGGATGCCTTCTGCTTTAGTCAACAGTGGAGCTGGCCTTATCATGTGCTTCAATATGATTTTTTCCAGTCAATTAAAGAAAAACATCATTATGCATGTCAATGATATTGTTACCGCATCTGTAAATATACATGAACATTTAGATTTGGGTTTTTTTTTTTTTGAGTGCCACATAAATAACATGAAAATTTGTTATACTTTTGCTTGAGTGCCACATAAATATCATGAAAATTTTTTATACTTTTGCCATCACTGAGATCACTTTTCTGGGGCATCTGGTAGGTAATCAGGAGATTCAACTCTATCCTGATAAAGTTGCAGCCATTCAAAGCTTTCCCATCCCTAAAACTAAAAAAATGTTTCTCATTTCTTGGTCTATATAACTACTATCACAAGTTTTATCAAAATTTTTCCAATGATATTGTTTCACTATCATTATTGTTAAAGAAAAGTGTAAAGTGGAAGTAGGATATCAAGCATAAATTAGAATCCAATAAGAACAAGGCCACATTTCTAGAAAAGTTCATTTTAGCCTATCCTGATTTTAGCAAGATATTTTATCTACAAACTGACAGCAGTAACTGTGGGTTGGAGTAGTTTTGTACCAATTGGATGATCTACACAAACCTCAAATTTTGTACTTTTTGAGCAGGTATTTAAAAGGGCTTGAGCTAAACTAATCTGTTACTGAGAAGGAAGCCTTAGTTGTAGGTTGGGTCTTCTAGAAACTCCATCAGGTTTTGCTAGGATCAAAGGTCATGGTCTCACATGTCACAGTAGCTTAGAATTCCTTAATCAAAGTTACTTAAACAATGAAAGGTTGGTCAGATGTAATAAACATCACATGATACGTATAGGGAGTTTTGCCTGTTTTAATAACAGTTTAGGTACAAAATTCAATATTATGAGGGAATTAAAATGTTATAGTGGATATCCTTAGCCATAACCCTGTAGATCTAGTATGCCAACATCCCAATCTCTATAACATTATGGTTACAAACAGTGAGCTCATTATGGATGAAACCATTGAAAGGGATTACAAAAAACTTTGCACTAGAACAGACTCAAGATGTTAGGTTGGGGAGAATAATTAAACTCCTGTCTAATCCTGCTGCATTGATAAGTCAGAATAGTGACATTACAAGAATTGAGAGTACATATAAGTTGTATCAAGGCATGTCAATGTATCAGACTATACCTAACAATGATAATTCTTGGAGGGTAGCGATACTTAATTTATGAACAAATGATTAATATATTACACTTATTGTAAATATGGCCATTATGGCTCATAGAAAATAGAGCATATAATGAAAAAGTAGTTTTTTTACTTGAATAGGTATGTGTCAATGTAAATCGATTGAGATGCTATGAGATTTGTCTGAAGTGTAAACACTAAACATCACATGATTACCATCTCATACTAGCACATAATTGTTGTAAACAAAGGCACCAAAATGTATGGGTGCTGAATTGAGTTCAGACCCATATGACTATATAAGCTATTGAGCTTAGATTGAAAATATTTTTTGTGTTTTCAATTTCATTCTCATAGTTTTGTAGTAAAGTAGAGTTAAAAGGTGGCTGCTGGAGGGTTGCATTAGATCCTAAGATCCAGGTGCAGTGCTCTCAGATCCAAGGCTCCTCACTGATGATGGCCACAAGCCAGAAACTAGTCTTGGGATATTGGATGAGTAGGCACTAGATAGGGATTTTATACACAAGCCTTCTGGCATCTATTGATTACTCTGGTTTGCACAGGATGGCACTACTGTATGGAGAAAAGAGTTTTGCCTTTGTTTAAGTGTAAACACTCTTGTAAATTCTATGCTGGGTTACTTCAACCCATTCTCTTAGAGGAATCCAATGAGCTGTTATCATTGGATTTTTATGGGTCTCTTCCATTTTTTTTAATAGGCAAAAATTCATCCAAGTCACATTTGACCTATCCTGTCCCTAAGACTGATGCAAAAGATGTCATTACATTTCTCAGTAGTAATCATTCCGTCTGGTAGGCAAACCTATGTCTATTCTTATACAGATAATGCTATCACTTTTACTTACATCATCTGGAGGAAGTGGACTAGAAAACATAATATCTGACATATTATGAACTCTATAAGAAATCCACAATCCAATCCATATGAGAGGGTGATGAGGGAGTTGAGTAGACTATTTTGAGTTTATATGAAGGATAATCATCAGTTGTGGGTCAAAGAGCTGCCTGATGTCATTAATTACATAAACATCACAATGAAGGAGTCCACAAAATTTGCTCCTGTTCAGCTTCAATTTGGCAGACTATCATCCCAGAAGAAATAAATAGTGGTCTTACTATAGAGAAAGTGAAGTTTAACTTATGGAAAATAATCTAAAAATGCTCTAAACAGAATAAAGGTAAATCACACCCATTTAAAATTGGTGATTATGTATTTGTTCACAATCCTCATGTTAGCAACCCACAGAAGAATGAGTTTAGTTTGTTCTTGAGCCTATGTGATGGACCTATCATAAAGTGGGAGGGAATGTCTTCATACCCTCGACTCTTGAAGGAACCTGAGAAACCTACAATGCATGTAGTTTAAAGTCCACACCTTCATCAAATTAATGTCGCTTATATGTTATCCTAATGTGACACCATATTCATGTGAATGAGTAAACAAACAAAATAAAGAAAAGTTATTGGTAGATTATGGATATGATCATGAAAGATGGCAGGTTAGATTGTAAGTTTCATAAAGCTTGATGAAATAATTTCAAAAGAGAGAGAAATTTTCTCTGGAGGGGGTGTAACCTGCAACCATATATTTTGGTACAAAATATATAGCTTGGTGGAACTGCTTTAAAATTTCTCTATCTTCTTCTAGATGACATGATTATCATAATTAGCACTTTATGTATAATTGATACTTGTATTCAAGTTGAGTCAATAATGAGATTATGTAATTTCATTTTTTTTTTGGTTACTATTTTTTCCCATATCGATTTTGACCTTTTCCAATCACTGAGTTGGACAAGCTGTGTTTAACATGCAAAACCATCAACATATTATATCAAATTTAGTAAAATATAATAATAATAATAATAATAATAATAATAATAATAATAATAATAATAATAATAATAATAATAATAATAATAATTTATTTTTTCTCTTTAACTATCCTAAACAATAACTTTAGTTTAATTAAAATGAGTTAGTTAATATATCTTGTATAATGGTCATAGTGATTGTGTCTTACCATATCTGCTGTACAGGGTGCCACCAGGCTATTGAAACCTGGAAAATTTATACAGTAGGCAGATACACACTGTTAAGATGTAACTTTTACATATATATTTTATTGTGACCATTAGCCCTAGTCACTAGCTCAAGAAGCAGCAGAGATAATTTATAATATAAATTCTCATAAATTTTAATAAAGATTTATATTCTAAAAATATATTAATATTTAAAAAAATAAAATAAGCCACTGCCAGTAATTAACACACAAAACAACATTTATTAACGCACATATAAATAAAATTGAGGAATAAAATTTCTTTAGATTTTAATATTAATTTTTAAATTTAAATTACTATTTTTAAACAGTCTGCACAGATGGACATTTTAATAAATTTTACTTTACATTGTTGAGTATAGATAGGCTACATAGATTACTCAGTTAAAAATTTTTCAAAATAACCGTTCAATCTCAGACTGAAAGTTTGTATCCAAACCAATGCCTGCTACCAGATATATAGTCACAACCAATGCAATATGAAGATGCTAGCATAAAACAACACTGACAGGAATGTGCATCTGACAGTGTGATATTATTTGAAGGACATGACCCTCGTCCAGTACAGGAGGGTGCATCTGTCTGGTGAAGAAATCATGTATATAAAATAATGAAAAAGAAATGCTATGTATTGGGGGGGAGAGCAGTCTTACTGCCGACTTATAGTCCCCATCCATAGAGCTAAAAAGGGGTCAGTGGTGCAGGAAATATATCTGAATCCAATGCAACACAATGACTACATCTTTGGGTCATGCATTCAATTGGGCTTTGCTCTGTATGCTAAACACATTTCACATTACATTGATATAAACACCCATATATCCTCCACCAGCATTGACCTAACTACAAGACAAATAACCTGAAATTAAAACCCATTCAAAATAAGCATAAATGATCAAAATATAAAGTTATTGATGGAATTGCAGAGAGAAATTTACAAGAAATCCAATGGCATTCATCATAAGATGCCGCATTGACACCAACAGCTTAAAAGATATTTTAATCAATATGAAAAAAAATAAAATAAACGTTAACAAATCTATGCAGTCATCTATATCCAACTTAAATTTAATGCATTTAAATAATTTAGTCACTAAATATTAATAAATAAAAAAAATGGAAATGATTAAATTAGCAAACTCAAAATATTTAAAATTAAACATCAATAACTGATTTTGAAATCTTAAGTCAGATTAAAGTTCATTTTAAAAATTAGATTTAGCTTGTCAAATCTTAACGAAAGTTCTTAATTACTTTTTTTTTTAAAAATTTCAATTCATATCTTACAGTAAAAGAACGAACCTGCTGCCAATTCCCACGAAGACTTTATTAGTTATAATTTCATGGAAGACTGGGTTGTTGTTCATACCGTAGTTCTCAATCCGGAGGATGCCTTAGCTGGTTCAATCCTGGTACTATTTAATTGCAGTACCCATATGATTTGGGGTCTGCAACAGTACCATTCATAATTCAACAGTCATTTCATTTGAAATAAGTGAGAGAGGGTGACAAGTGCGTCTTATCACCCTTTTCAAAAAAATCAAGCTGGAACTGTTTTAATTTAAATATTTTTTCCTTTTATACCAATTGTCCGAATTCACTGAACAATGGTTTCCTGTTTCAAATTTTCATTAAGGTCCAAGCATTCATTGCTGCTTCTATTGGACATCTAATTTTTTTGTTCTCTTATCTATATCTTTCATCTGACTTTTTTATTTAAGAGCCCCAAGGGCTAGTTTGCTTTTTGTTTAATTTATAAAACAATCATTCCCATTTACAGAGATTACATAGGAATCTTTTAACAAAAATATTTTATCTTTAGATCTCATACTTTTTTTATAAAAAGTACATTCAAATACTTTTTTTTTTATTTTAAAAATAAAATAATACACCTGGGTCTCATTTGACGCGGATTTATTTAACACGATTTTGAAGTTACGTGATTCACATTTCTCCAGAAGTTGAACTCTAATAATGCGCTATTACTTTAAATAATAAATTTTGCATATATTGAAAGTAATAGCACATTATTGGAATTTGACTTTCATCTTAGTAATTTCAATATTTTCAGTGCTTTATAATTGTAAGATTTTATGCCATAATGAAATTAAAATCATGATTTCCACATTTTATGTATACACACATTAAATTTTACAAGATTATAATGTAAATTTGTTCAAACATTGTGCATGTTAATTTTGCATTTTAAATCACATTCCGTTTTTGCTTTTTAAAAAAGAACGTAATCAATTATTAATCATTTAGTGTCTGCAAGTTTATTTTTAAAAGGTGAGTAATAGCAGTGGGCACAATTAAAATTGAAAATTAAAAAATTAAAGACAAAAATAAGAATTTAATTTTTAGTTGTTAGATTAATTACTAATTACGTTGTCACCAGAAAACCATTAACACAACGTGAGAGTGACATTGGCGCTAGTTGTATTTCCTTTTGTGAAGAATCTGATTTTTTTCCAGTTTGCAAATGAACCTGTTTATTGGCAAATAGTGATAATAATTAAAATGTGTATAAAAAATGTAAATTACTGTAAATTATGCATAAAAATATATTGTTTTGAATAAAATTAAATATTATAATTAAAAAAAGTTTGTCTTGTATCAATTTTTTTCAAATTTGAAATTTTTTATTAGTCATATTTTATTTCCTTATTTTTTTTTTTTGCGCGAATTTTAAAGTAATTTTAAATTGGTGCTTTGCTTTTATGCGACTTTTGAAAAATCACAGTCCGTATCCCCCCTTTTTCAAGGTAAGTTACATCTATTTTTGCGTGATTTCATTTGCACGTGTTTTCTGAGGAACCTATCTATCGCGTAAAACGAAACCCAGGTGTACTTTTAAAGTTTTCATTCCATCTGTGCAATATATTATATACATTAAACAACTTTTAATTTTCAGTTTTTAAGTTAAGTTTTTTCTTTTTAATAAATTAATTTTTATTTATAATCTTTTATTTTAATTTAAAATAATGTAACGGCATATTATATACCGTTACACTTGAATTAGTTGATAGAATGCAATAAACACATTTTTTTCTCTTTTTATCTTTCACTTTTAATAGAAATATGTAAACGAGGAGAAATATCATTGGATAAAAATGGACAGAGAACATTCAGAGAATTTTTTTTATTAACTGAAATAGAGATGATAAGACTGTAAAAAAGTTTCTACTGTTAAAAATGTAACAAATTTGAAAGTTGTACCTTAAAATTAAGAATAAAGAAAAAAATTAAATTAAGATTTTTCTTATATAATTCAAATTGCAATGTTATTATGTGCTAACAACAATAGGAGTAGCTAATTTAAGCAAATCTGTTTGAGCCTGCTAACCAAGGTTCTAACTGCTGATTATCTTCCAAAATGGTTATAATTGAAATGTACTTATATTATCAACCACGACAATAGGAATAACAGTCTTTAAATGTCAGTCTACCTGGAAATATTTTGTATTTGCTTACAGACTATACTATTATCTTGGATATAATATTTTACTTTTATGATACGTCATATATGTGTGGAGCGGAATGTCATAACAATTCTAAAATGACTGAACGATAAAGATTAGCTATATCGCTATTTGAACCTATATTAGAGATAACATTCCTGCTATGTGAGTCATCATTTTATTGTTAAAATAATAATATAGTCATTGAAATAAAATAATAACTAACTATACAGTCATTTTATAATTGTCATAGCCATTATGGGATAATTGTTTGCTTGGACAATCATTCCTAGTTTATGACACTAACTAGATAAATTAAAAGTAATGAAATATTTAAACTTTGGTGTAATTATTAAATAAAAGTATGTTTATTAACTTTTGAGGGCTACTCTAATTATAACTAATGAAATTGGTTGGCGTGGAGGGATGCTCTATATTTGTGTGATACTGTATTAAAAGAAGAAGGATTCGGATTAAACATTCATAAAGAGATTATTTAGATGGAGTTAATATATTTTCCCATGACCACATTATACATATCCTATTTTTAATTATCCCACATATTCAGAGAGCCTACATGTGAATCAATTAATTATGCAGTATTCATTATGGGTAAAAATAAAAATAAATACAATCAAACTCATAAAATTCTATACATTGTAATTGAAAAACTATTCAATTTATATGCTGTACATTAATTTATAAGAAAACATGTTATTGATTTCATTGGTGAATATTTCAATATTCTTGAAATATTATATATTTTAATTTAGTGTAGTTATTTAAACGAATGTGTATTTTATTTTGTTTTCTGATTATGTGTATGAAATCTCACAGTATACATTATATTGTCTAAAATAATTATTTATTAAAGTAAATTAATTGGATTGAACATAAGGTAATATGGATTGAAGATAATCAATTATTAAGGAACAGCACTTGCGTAAATATTTAATGATTATTTAATGAATCTATAATGTGCACTAACACAACATGGCATAGTCCTGTATGTCTTTCCAGGGTTTTATGCCTATGCCCATATTATATTTACTATGTATCATTATTCTACCCATGTTCTATGCAGGAATGACCATTATCTCAGTTATTCCCCATACTAAAATACTTTTCATTTTATATTTTAATTCATGCTCATAAGACTAGACAAATCTTCTAATATGGCAGTTTTATAGATGTGGGTAATTTTATGTCTCTTTCACTTGGGAAGTGAGAGTCTTTACTACTTTATAATGTTATATGGCACTATTATATGCTGGTGGTTAAATCAACAGAATGATCTCTTGCCATTTTATTATATTCTTTATACTCATTTCTGCAGTGGTGGTTAATCTGCAGAACAATCTGTAATAGTGCTTGTTGCTCTGATGATGGTGAGAAAACCCACAGGGCATGTAATGCTTTGCTATTTCTTTGTGTAGATGAATACATCTGCAGGGATAATATTGGTAGTTGTTGTATAAATGTGTGTGGGAAGTCTCCATGCATTATGATGTCAATGTTGTTTGCCTCATTTTTAGATTGATATCACATGTTCAGTTATCAACTATTAAAAAGGCATTTGATAAATTGTTTCCATGATTTATTACAGATCAGTTTATGTGATATTTCAAGCTGAATTGAGATTCAAATTTTATTTTTGATTCATTGTCCCCTCATGGCCAACTTTTGCATGTTATCAATAATAATTTTTACTACTACTATTATTATTATAAATCTGGGATATAGGTGCATTAGTTCTGGTATTGACATATTAGAGATGTTATTGACTAGGTAATTGAACCCATCCTCTCCTTTATAAGGGCTGAAATCAAATCCATTTGTGAGAAAATCTTATATTGTGTTTGTTTTGGAATTTATGTACACTATCCATGTATAAAATAAAGTACATATGATGGTATTTTATTTTTATTTATTTTTATTTTTGATCATTGTATTAATCAATTATTTATTGGTATTGATTGAGTTGTAAATAAATGTTAATTTTCTTATTTAACCTAAGTGTATTGTCACTATTTATCATGCATAGAACCATAAAATCCACTGTATTAAGTAGATTACATATTAGAGCACATATTGTCACTGATGATGCATATAAGGTTTACTAAAGTTCTAAGGGAATATGTTACTGCTTTTGGTACTTGTACAGGGTATAATAAAATCCCATTTACCTCCATCATCACTTTAGCTTTGCTTTGTTAGTTATAGAATATAATCCAGAATTTGTTACTTTTATTGGTGTTTCTGATATTGGGACCAAAACTAATAAATAAGTTTGCCATCCAATATTTTCAGTGAATCTATTTTCTAATCTTGTAATATACATTTATAACAATAAAAGTCTCATTGCTATTGATTTGATGTGACAATTTAAATTAATGATGAAAGAATCTAGTTTATGTTGCTTACCTTTAATTGCAAAGCAAACATCCTACATAACATTGCTGTATTAAAATCTTGAGTATATCTAAGTAGCAATTAATCATGTTATGATGCTAATTATAGTTGTTACTGGCTTGTTAAATGGCCTGTATTCACCATGTAACAGTTAATATTGATGTAATGGATCATGTATTCAATTCTGGAAATCTTTAATAGTTTCATAGACCATACCATTTTGGCCATGGTCGGCCATAGAGTCTCATGTAAATAAAAAATTCGTAGTTTAAGGTTTTGAAATGTAGTTTTAAGATATAGTCATTAGTGAGAATAGTTACTAAGAGAATAATCACATAATTTATTTGGGGTAATTTAATATACCTTCATGTAATGCTGCGATGGGTCTTCACAGTATACCCTGGATGTGATTGAATTATATCAGAAGTCTTATGTTATACCATTAATTTTGACTGTTACAGTCTGGGTGGACCTTTTGTTTACAATATATATATCAGTTTAAATGAAGTAAATATATGCATTGATCAATTATTCATTCATTCTAATCAATAAAATATAAATCAGAAAATTTTTAAATAGTACCATAAAATATTAAAATATATAAATGTTTATTTAATGTTTTGACAAATTGAATATTTAATATAAAAATGAAATATGTAGAGACACTTTAAGGGTTTATTAATATATAATGTGATCAGTAAATTACAAATAATCATGCGATTCAATTTTAATTAATAAAAATTAAAAGTTATTGATATAAAAAAACATAAAATAATAAATAATAAAATATATAAGTTAATAAATGAATGAAATAATCTTGATGAGAATATTTAATTATAAACTGAATATCAATAGTATGATTACATATTTTGTATAAATTTATTATTTATGTATGTAGCAGATTCTGTGAGTGATATACTAATTAACCAGAAATATAATATTATATTTGCATAAGCACTTATAAATAAATCCTTAAAATATATTTAAAAAAATAATTAGAATGTTTAATTTGTGTTCTTATTTTCTGTACAATCATAAATGTAATATTAACAATTTATGTACAAAATTATATGGTCATCAAAGTGTACAAAATATATATTATCCTAAGTATAATCCAAAAATACTTATATTTAAAATCTATTGATTTTTAAATATATATAAATAATGGAAACAAAGAAATATACTATAAAATTTTAAATCACATTTAAAATTAGTATTAAGAAAGATATTATATTTAAATTTTTGTTTTAAAATAATCTAAATTTTCTTTTTTGTTATATTATATTTAATGTAGGATAAACAAACGCATACATTCTACAGCAAATAAATATATAATGAAAATATACAATCTGACTAACTTTTTCAATAATCAGCAGATATTATTTAACTAAAACCTTCATTACAAAAGCATATTTATTAATAGTTATTAACAAAACAATAACTGTAAAAACACTATAATCTTAAAAGTTCATAAGTCCGGAGATCCCTGATTAGTATTATTTGTATGAAGATATATTACATAAGTATTATATTTGAAGTTCAATCATGTTTTAATCACATCATTCAAAACAAAATTTTATCCTTTGGAATGAATTATGCATTTTATATAAGGTAATCCTTAATAAAACATTAAGACATTAATATTTTCATTTTTATATGAATAAAAGTATTATTTAAACCTTTGATAATTTTATACTAACACTGTCATAAAAGTTAATCCATTATGAATTCCAATTTCATTGTTTAGTTATATTAGGGCCAATAACATTGTAGCACCAAGAGTATTCCATGAATTTCCATATCCTTATGGTATTAGAAATGGCATTGGACATTGAAATTATTTTATTCAAAGATGTTAATATATCTCAAAAGATAGAAACCTTTTAGAGCAAATGTTTTTTCTTTGTTTATCCATCCCTTTTTATAATAAAATTCATCTTATAATATTACTACATATAACATATTGACTTTATTTTTGAAAGCAGATTAAGAGAGAAACTCATTCTTAAATTAAAAGCTTTTTATAACTTTTTTCTAATGACAAAATAATTAAGTCATTATGTTAGATATTGTCCCTATAGTCTCCATTATAAAAAGGTAAAATTTCACTCAATAAAAAGTTTTTAAAATGCAAAAGCATTAGTTAAATAAAATATTTCTTAATTTCATAATAACTGAACAGTTTTTTTAATATAATAAAAAAATACTAAAATAAATCTGCAAATTAACATATCCTTTTTGTAAAAAAATCACAATTTAAATAAAATATTTTTATACTGGACTATTTCCATTACCTAATATGTGTGTTGAATGTCTTTAGAAAAGTTTAATTTTATTTAAATATTCCAAATACATTCAACTGTTAGTAATATCACAACAAACAGGTTAGTATATGCACAATATTTTGAGAGGTATTTTTCTCCCCTCTTCTTCATGTGTTGCATATACTAATCTGTTTGCTGTGATATTACTAACAGTTGAATGTATTTGGAATATTTAAATAAAGTTAAACTTTTCTAAAGACATTCAACACACATATTAGATGATGGAAGTAGTCCAATATAAAAATACAGCTAGAACATCATCGTCACAAACCTTCAGGAAAACACTAAATAAAATATGCACATGCTATTTATATACTTTATTCTATAATTTTTTAAATACTTATTAAAATAATTATATATAAATAATATTTTAAAATTTGTATGATTTCATATTATTTTAATGATATAAACACAATGCGCTCTATACATGCATACACACACTAAATAATAATTGACATTTTATGCTTATTTAAGTTCATGTATTATTTGTTATATGCATGCAATAAATATAAACAAAATACTAATAAACGAATATATCAATATGTAATCTAGTTAAAAATAATATTAGCTTTATTATGATATACAATTTAATATACCATCTGTTAAAAAAAAAAAAATTAAAAATTCATGAATGTTATATTTATTAATAATGTAAACTATTAATTTTTTTAAAACAATTGAAAGCAAATAAAGTAAGCCAACAATTTTTTTTTTTTACTTTTTTTTAGGAACATAATGATTCCAGGTTTAAATCTAGACCAATATGGTACAATATATATTCATACTGTGATGTACTATTTTACATATAAATTGTTTAAATGTTTATTAAAAAGTTTAAAATAAGAAGGAATATCTTTACTTTATTAAATAAATATCAATCTGTTTAATAAACAAAGGCAAAACTCCCCATACAGTAGTGCCACCCTGTGCCAAACAGAGTAATCAATGGATGCCAGAAGGCTTGTGCATAAAATCCCTATCTAGTGCCTACTCATCCAATATCCCCAGACTAGTTTCTGGCTTGTGGCCATCATCAGTGAGGAGCCTTGGATCTGAGAGCACTGCACCTAGATCTTAGGATCTAATGCAACCCTCCAGCAGCCACCTTTTAACTCTACTTTACTACAAAACTATGAGAATGAAATTGAAAACATTGTTAATATCTTCAATCTAAGCTCAATAGCTTATATAGTCATATGGGTCTGAACTCAATTCGGCACCCATACATTTTGGTGTCTTTGGCTCTCAAACAACCATAGCCACCACTATCCTTTTAGGCAGGATTGGTGTTAAACCATCAAACATCACATGATCACCATCTCTATACTAGCACATAATTTGTTGTAAACAAAGGCAAAACTCCCCATACAAGCCTTCTGGCATCCATCGATTACTCTGTTTGGCACAGGGTGGCACTACTGTATGGGGAGTTTTGCCTTTGTTTACAACAAATTATGTGCTAGTATAGAGATGGTGATCATGTGATGTTTGATGGTTTAACACCAATCCTGCTTAATAGGATAGTGGTGGCTATGGTTGTTTGAGAGCCAAAGACACCAAAATGTATGGGTGCTGAATTGAGTTCAGACCCATATGACTATATAAGCTATTGAGCTTAGATTGAAGATATTAACAATGTTTTCAATTTCATTCTCATAGTTTTGTAGTAAAGTAGAGTTAAAAGGTGGCTGCTGGAGGGTTGCATTAGATCCTAAGATCTAGGTGCAGTGCTCTCAGATCCAAGGCTCCTCACTGATGATGGCCACAAGCCAGAAACTAGTCTGGGGATATTGGATGAGTAGGCACTAGATAGGAATTTTATGCACAAGCCTTCTGGCATCCATTGATTACTCTGTTTGGCACAGGGTGGCACTACTGTATGGGGAGTTTTGCCTTTGTTTACAACAAATTATGTGCTAGTATAGAGATGGTGATCATGTGCTGTTTAATAAAGATCTTACAATAAATATTTGTTTTGATTAATATTTACACTCTCTGTCTTGGATATTTAGCACAATTTTCTTTATATACAAAGAGAACAGAAAAAAATGAAATCACTTTGTTGTTATTATAGCACTGAAATTAAAGTGGGTGTATATAATTTATTATAACACATTTACCATTTAAAAATGATTGTATTTAATGTATTGTATATATACCCAAACCTAACAGTGAATAATTACAGTTTATAATATGTATAATATTGAATAATTACTGTGCCTAATATGTATAACTGACAAGGGAGAAAACTTATTTATATTAACAGTGCAGGAAGTCATTTCACCTGTTCTCTACCCACTTGTTCAATTAAAAATTTATTATGCAGGGTAAGTTTTGTTTCAATAAGTATCTCAATCAGATTTCATTCATTCCTTATTTGTATATAATTCAGTAAATAGTGATGGTGCACTATACTGGAAAAATTATAAATTTTGGAAGAGCATAGCATTGCTTTTGACCAGGTTGGTCATTTATACATTAAATAAGTTTATATATTTAAATATATCATTTTCATGATAACGCAATGCACAAGGCTTTCTTGTTTGTCACATTGATGTTATTTGCAATAAATCATACCTCTTTATATTTTATTTTTCGATCATTGCCCTCAATGCAAATGACTTTAATATTAAATGGAATGAAATTGGGGCCCGATTCTAACACATGTTCTAAAAATATAGACTTGATTTGGGGTCTGTTTTAGCTTGTTTGTATAGATATTTGTACTTCACTAATCTTGTAGTACTGTTATCATGAGACTCACCATAATAAAATGCTTTGCATGTTGATTCGTTGCATTTAATTTAATAAATTATTTGGAAAGCCTAATTTGGAAGTAATTTGTCTTTGGTGTTGTTCAACATTTAGTTGTGATTAGGGAGTGTTCTAGAACAAATATTGAATTCATTTGAGCAGATTGTTTTCATCTTTTTAGATGGACCGGGTGTAAAAAAAGACTGATTCATGTAATAATGTTATTATTTTTGTGTCTGATATTTAAAAAAGAATAGATTTTTTGGGAGCTTTATTTAATGTATTATGATCATATCCTGAATTGACTAGGTCTTTTATATAGTTTTCAATGTTGTCTCTTCTGTCTGCTTCAAACTTTGCTCCATTTATAGATGTCATACAAAAACATTTGAAGCCAGCTAATTTGTGAGAAATTGAAGTATATGAATGCAGGTGAATTATTAATCTTAAATCTTTAAAATAAGTTTTAACTATACTCAAATTTTGAAGAGTTCACAACTATTTCATGTTTCTTTCTTTAGAAAAAAAATGAAAAAAATTATTTTATGTAACAGACTTACATTCATTTGAAAATCTTGATTCAAAGTTGAGTCCAGATTCAGAATACTTTCAAAAAGATACAAAATTATTCATAAACAAATCTGTATTTATAATGGTAAAATTAAAAATGTTTAAAAATTAAATGTAATAACTTAAATGTAAATTAATACTAAATTTTGCTTAGGTAATTAATTTTAAAACAATATAAAAAATTAATTTAATTTAGTACTTATATTTATTTGCCTATGAAATAAAAAAGTTTTTTCCTCATGTCATAGCATCAGCCAGGAAGCGAACCTGCTAACCCGGGACAACTGCTTGTAGCCATCGCTGACCTCTCGACCACCAATGCTTGACTATGAAGAAATTTTGCATTGGCAAATGCTGGAAATTAGAATTTTGTACTACAATAAATGTTCCACAAATTTTATATATCACAAAACTGAAGGTAAAAAGAGAAGTTTTTAAAAGTTTAATTTATTAGAAAATATGTATTTCTTTTTTGAATTAATTTAAATATTTATCTATTTACATTATCTTGAAGTTTTGCATTACTAAGTGATAAGAAATTTTTAATTAAAGCTTCATTGTACTTTTTTTAACAAGTGGTGAAATATAAAAATATTTACACATTAATTGTTTTTCTGTTTATATTCTAAAAATTAACATTTAGCATAGAAATTTGAACATTTTGATTTTATATCATGTTGATATAAATAGTGAATACCCTTTTCATAACTTTTTAAGAATTTATTTTTTAAATAAAAATGTATTTTGAGAACATATTATATTAAATGTAATTCTTATAAACTCATTATAATGGAGTAATAATTGAAGTTCATTACGTTTATAATGCACTAAGCATGCTTTCTGCAGATTACAACCAAAATGGTAGTGATGTTTAAAGATTAGCAGTTTGAGCTACGTCTATTATCAATCCACTGCAGGATGAAGGTCTCTCCAAGTTCAAACCATCTTCTCCAATCTTTAGCTTCTCTTTTCCACATCACCCCTGCTCACTGTCTTATTTTATCCATCCATCTCACATGTGGTTTCTTTCTGGATCTTTTACAATCTCTTGGAATCCAGTTTCAGATTTCAATTGTCCATCTATTATCATCTCTTCTAGCAATATGTCCACCCAACTCCACTTCAGTCATTTAATTTTTTCAATGAGGTCAATAACACATGTTTGTTCTCTTACCCATATATTGCGTTTTCAATCTTTTCTTGTTACTCCTAACATGCATCTGTCCAAACTTTTTTCATAGTTTGATATGTAAAAGGGGCTTAATATATAAATGCAGCACTTAAATGACATGAATCCCTTCTGTTGATAGAATGTGGATTCTTTGTGATTACCCTTCCATTGTCAAAAAAAAAAGGAACATTTAAATGCCATTTTATATATTAAGCATCATTTATATATCCAACTACATCTATAAATATAAGTCATAGTTTTAACTTCTATGATTCTGGCAATAATCTTCTGAAAGCATATTTGGTGCATTATAAAAATTTTAAACTTCGATTTTACATTTTTATGATACTCGATTATAATGAGTTTATAAGAATTATATTACTTGATGAAAAGAGAAGTAAACATTTAGAATTATATTAAATGAGTAATATATAATCTTGAATGAAGATGAAAACTGTAAACATTTTTTTTAAAAAATAAACTTTTAATATAGAAATTTCAAAAGTACTGCATTTACAATTGCTAATATTTAAATTCTTAGGGATAAATTACAATTCATCATAAAAAGTGTATTAAAGTTATTGTACCACCATATTATGTGGATGAAATAATACTGAGCAGAAATTAAAACTGCCCACATATTTTGTCAAACATTTTTAAAATTAATTTTTAATGTAGAAAATATTATTACAGATATTAAATTTTGAGTACTGTTTTTTTTTTAAATTTTGTCGTTAAAGATTATTACTGGTGTTCATTTTTGATTTAATATTGAAAAATAAACTTTTAATCTGAAAGAATTCGTTGTTTCTGTATTATATAAACAAATAGAAATTTTGATAAACTTAAAGGTTAATTGTTGTTGCTTTTTTTAAATCAAAATGTACTGTTGTTAAAACAGGCAAAACTCACTATATGTATTGCCACACATTGGATGAGTAGGCACTAGATGGGAATTTTATGCACAAGCCTTCTGGCATCCATTGATTACTCTAGCTTGCTGTGTGTGGCAATACGTATAGTGAGTTTTGCCTGTTTTAACAACAGTTATACACAAGCATAAGAAGTAGTGATCATGTGATGTTTATTGGCTCAAAATGTACTGTTGATAGAAGAGTGATCAGATAATGCTTTTTTATGTCTAAAAAATAACAATTTGAAGTCACCAATGCATGTTATGCTTTATTTATTATTGAAAACAAACTTTTAATGCAGAATAATATTTTATTAATTTTAGGGTTATACATATACTTGAAAATTTTTCAGAATTTAAATATAAGTTTATTTTTATTTTTTATAAAATATGTATTACAAATAAAAAAAAAACTAATCACATGGTTTTTCTTCTACTAAAAGAGTAAAAATTTGACACTGCAAACTGCTATTTTTTTAATTTCATTTATGAAATTACTGAAAATAAATTTCTAATGTAAAAGTGAAAGTTTTTCTGTGTTTATATGTCATATTAACTTAAATATATATATAATGAGAAAGATTTGAATTTAGGATTTTTTAGTCTCTTCATCCTCCATTCCATCTCAAATAACTGATAACCATGACCATGTGAAAAAGATACATGGTCTTCAATATATGCATTTCATGCAAAACCAGCACTCATCAGTTGGGCCAGATCATAATATCCCACACATATATACAATATGTGTTCTGTTTATATTAAGATAGCAATTCATCAAATGTTACTGAACAGGCTTTAATCTTCTCACCCTTCCAACTATTCAACCATCCATTTCATTAAGAAGTGAACAATAGAATGCTCAAAGCCATTACTGAATTTGATGTAATGGTTATACCCATGTATATATATATATATATTGGACTATTTCCATCATCTAATATGTGTGTTGAATGTCTGGTTAGAGTGTTACCTTAAATTTCAAAAATCAAGAATCTAAGAACCCAGGTTCAAATCCCATGCTAGTACTGTCGCTGGTCAGGCCAACAACAGACACCTGAAGAAGAGGGGGAGAAAAATACCTCTCAAAACATTGTGCATATACTAACCTGTTTGCTGTGATATTACTAACAGTTAGTGCATATACTAACCTGTTTGCTGTGATATTACTAACATTTGTTTGCTGTGATATTACTAACAGTTGGTGCATATACTAACATGTTTGCTATGATATTACTAACAGTTGAATGCATTTGGAATATTTAACTAAAATTAAACTTTTTTAAAGACATTCAACACACATATTAGATGATGGAAATAGTCCAATATAAAAATACAGCTAGAACACCATCATCACAAACCTTCAGAAAAACACAATGTATATATATATGTTTACATAGCTTTCAGATATTAACTGATAATTTAATGATTAAACTTTCTCAGTAATATGTACAATAGAGAAATTGTAGTCTTTGTATATCTTTGTGATGCTTTATTAATTTTCTAAAAATAAAAAGTCTCTAATTCATGCATCTAAGAATAATACTAAAAATGTACTTATATTTATACAAATTTGTCATATAAATTATAACAATCAATTTACTCGATTGATAAGGATGGTGTATTCAAGAGCTACACATTTGTGGAATATTTTTTATTGAGAAAGGCGAAATAAACAGATGTTACTTAATTAAGTAAAATTGTTATGTTTAGTATCTTATTTTGATTCAAGAAAGTTTCGTAAAATAAGTAATTAGATTATAGAATAAATCATTTTAACTTAATACAACTTTTTTATATTTGTTAAAACGTTAGAAAAAACAGCTTCCTGTAACAACAAAAAAATGATTTCCTTTCTATAATTAAAAAGATTTATTGAATACTTAATTTAAATTTATATACAATCTTGTAGTCACACTATAAAACTCATTAGTGAATTTGAGCCCATTGAACGTTATACATATATAAATGCGAATATATCTATATCCTTTATATTATTAAATCACGCATATATATATAACTACAGCATTGCTATAACGTAGCTAAAAAAATATGCATATATATATAAAACGTAGATAATCATGCCCATGAATACATTTTCTTTAATAATTTAAAAAAGAATATTAAAGCAATTTCTAATGTATACATACTAAAAAATAGTTTGTACTCCAAAGAAATTAAGTTTTAAATAAAAATAAGCACGTGTCCAAAACTTAATTTAAATATTATTGTATTGTATTTATAAAAGTATTTCTAAAGTGGAGAGCCTATCTATCTATGCAGTCAATGTCAACTTTTTTTTCTTTCTGGGGGCCGCTTAATTCTTTTCTTTCAGTTTTTTTTTTTAAATAAAATGATGGACTTGAGAAGAATAAAAAAAATATTTTTATTTTTAATTCATAATCAAATATGACCACCGTCTGTTCAATACTATGGCGAGTCCAACCTTTCTACGGCAGGATTATACAATTAACTAACGTTGTAAAGTTTTCCAAAGCGGTATGAAATCAACGTTAAGGCACGTGTCATAAACTATTTAGCAACAAGAGATCTTTTATAGGCACGTCATTTATAAGAACAGCTAGATAAACCCTTAATCTTCTATTATCACATCCTTAGATAAATATTTCATCAAATCAGAAGCGAATTTCCGTTCTCCTATAGCAACCGGAAAAAATAATCTCAATCTGTCTATTTTATATTATAATAATGTTGTAAAATTAAAGCACACACACACACACAGTATCTTATTGTTATCTAATTATATAGGCCAAATGCTGAAAGTCTTATTGAATTAATAAAATTGCTTTTTAGTATGAATACCAATTTCACTTTCTTAAAAAACTACGCCTACTAATCTGTGATTTGTTATCATTTTTCATTATATATGTATATTAATTTATTCCATTAGCAGTCACTTCTAAATGAGTATGACTATTTTTAAATCAAGAAGAAGAAAAAAGTGCTTTGCATCATTTTTGTTACGATAATACAAACTAAACGTAATATTAAATATATATATTAAAACAAAAGTTTTCGTGGTAAAGGATTTAAACGTTTGTCATGATATCCATTTATGTAATAAATTGCTTGTGCTGATATTTCAGCCATATAATATCTGACGTCATCCAAGTTGAAGAAGTAATTCAAACATTTATTGAGGAGTGTTTTTTTTTTTTTTCCTGATAACTTTGCAACAATGCTCGAGTGGCCCCTGCTACCTGAACTACGGTTGTGATAATTTGGATCAAAGTGGTGGTACCATTTGGCTAGTAATGACAAAAATTACATACCGATTAAACTTGAGATATATGTTTGCGTATGTATAGAAAGAAGGAGAAAGATTTCATTGTCTGAAAAATAATATCGTACCATAAATGGTTATACAACTTTAAACTATATAGATATAAAAAAAAAAATTAAAAAAAAAAACATATGGAAATCTCTGGAACCAGGGTAGATTTGAATTTGTGAACTTTTTTGGATATTGCCGTAATTGTTAAACCCAATCTGCTCATATATAACAAAAAAAGCAGTTCTTTAAAATAATATTTACACATGTTTTTTTTCTTTAATTTTGCTTGTAGTTATTTATACAAACTAATTTATTTATAGTAAATAGATTAAAGATGTTTGAAATTCTGTCTGGATAAAGTAGATTCTGAATAATATTTATTTTAGATTAAGAAGTATTCTGTCTGTTCCTTATCAATATTTTACATATTTGAAAATTCATCTTTTGTTGCAATAGGATTTTATTAGAATGTCTGTATGATAGGTTAAATATTTTATGTCTCTTTGCCACTACATAAGACTGCAATCATTTCTGTTCTTGAAAATGTTTATAGGTGGGGTTTTTTTATGTTAAATATTTTTTGACAGAGGTCTATTTAAAGATGTATATTTTTAGATTTGTTTCTTATTTTTAATCTTTATTTGTAGTATTTATATTAAAATGAAAAGATATAGTATGCTATTTGTGAGAGTTGATGATAAGCTATCTACAGTGTAATATTATTGCAAAGTATGCAAAAGAAAGCAATCTAAAATATTCCTTATTTGATAAAAACTTCTTGAATTGGCAGAGATGTTGTATTTATAATCACCAAAAGTTGATGTCAATTTGATAGCCTTTGCTAATAGTAATGTTCTTCATAATAAATATTTTTTTCATTTACATTATTTATAGTTAAATGAGATATTTGTAGAGTATCCCTTTGTTTTTTTCTGATAATGTACTTTTAAAAGAACATTTTGAGTCATTTTTTAAAACTGAATGTATAGTTTCCTATTTGCAATATAACACAATCTAATAAAAATATTTTAACATTGTGCTACTTAGAATATTGTTTTAAATATTGACTAAAGGAATAAATAATAATAATAATAATAATAATAATAATAATAATAATAATAATAATAACAACAACAACAACAACAACTACTATTGATTTGTTATTATTTAAAATTACACTTGAAACACAGAAATAAGATTTTCTATGTAAAATTACAAAATATTTGGTACTATTTTTAGTATGTATCTTTATTCAATTCTCATTCAATTTCTGTTTTTATCTACTGTATGGTTTACTGAAGCCATAGTAGGAAAACTAATTGATAAACTAAAGATTCAACATAGATTACATTGATGTATATTTAAAGATGTAAATAGTGGAACATAGATTTCATAAAGTAATCTATATCTGTATTTAAAGAAAATAGGTTTTTTTAATAATTTTCATAAAGTAATCTAAACATGTAAATAAAGAGGCAAAACTCTCAATATGTATTGCCACTCAGTGCAAGCCAGAGTAATCAATGGATGCCAGAAAGCTTGTGCACAATTAAGAGCAAGCATAAGAAATAGTGATCATGTGATGTTTATTGGCTTCAAAAAATGTAAATAATAGTCAAAATTGAATATATGCATATATTTTATAATTGAGAAATAAAACATATTACTATAACATTAAATAGTTTTTTGTTGTTGTAGTTGTTGTTGTTTTTTTTATAAAGTAATCAAAAAATAAATCTATTTGTATTTTTAGATTAATAAAATATTCTTTATTAAAAAATGGAACATTTTCCCATAATAATAACTAGACGTGAGGCTCAGCATCAAAAGTATTATGTCATTTTGGTGGAGTAAATATCCAGGCAATTAAATATTTGAGAGTTGACACCAAATTCTGATAAAGTTGAGAAGCACACTCCTGAACTATTACTGCCTCATCTGTGTCACATATGCTATCTTTACAATAAAACAGAGGTGAATGCAGTACCTACTTCTAGGCTTTCTTTGGAAAGTTCACTCTATTTATCACTAACAATCAAAATATTAAAAAAAATTCACTTTACTTTTCTATTTTATTTTTTGTTTCTATTCCAATACGTATTTATTGTATTATGGATTGATTAAGTAATGCATTTTATTTCATGAAAAAGAAACAGATATGTAATTTACAATTGATGAGTTCTTTACTAAAGTATTCATAATACTCAAGATTTATCCAGTTGACCATATTTTTTTAATTCAATTTGAAAGACAAATAAAAAATTAAATTTTAAGGACAAATAAAAAAAAATACAATTTATAAGATTTTTTTTTAAAAATATGTGATTTACAATTAATTTGCACTTTAGTATTAAGTACTTTTATGAGAATCATATTTTCCACAAAATATCTAATTTATTGAATATGGCTTTAGTCACTGCACATAGAGGGTAAAAATGGAAATTAAAAAAAATGTGGAATCTCTAATATACTGCTTCATAATTTTTTTAATATTTTTCAAAAAAGAAAAAGATTGCTAAAAACATGGAAGTAGTTTGGCATATAATTACAACAGGCAAAACTCTCCATACAATAGCGCCATTCAGTGCCAACCACAGTAATCAATGGATGCTAAAATGGTGATCATGTGATATTTAGTGGTTTAACATATAATTGCAACATAATATTTCTGTTTATCAATCTTGGAGTCAATTATATTTATAGTCTATATTAAATTAAGCTTTTTGGTAATGTAAAAAAATAATACTGCTTTTGGGCACAAGTTGATTTAAGAGTATTTGTGCTATGTTGTTTAACAATAAAACTAAAGTTTTAATAAAAATTCAAAACCATGACAATTATTACATAATTTTATCAAATGAATGTACTGCTACAAAATGAAAAGTCAGAAAAGATTTGATTAATGTTTCTAGGCCAACATTATAAAAATATTAATAGATAATGTTACTACCACATTTATAAATATTTTGCTTCTTTTAGTATACATTCTGAATTTTTATATGCTGCTTATGCAGAAAATAGTATAGCTATTACATATTATGGATTTAGAGATGAATTTGGTCCTATGTAATTAAAAAATTGTTAAATCAATTAGTGTTTATAAAGTAAACATATGATTGAATCTTGAAAATAAATAAAGATATATTAGTCTCATGTTGGTATTTTTTTTTTTGGTTCTTCATTACATGAAAATACTTATCAGAATATTTAAAGATAATTATTGTTTTACCTATTTTTATAAGAAAAAATAACACAGTGCTGTTGCAAACTATGGGCTTATGTCTTTGTTGTATTCCCTTTTATCCCTTTCACATTGTGATAGTTTTTTTTGTTTATTTGTGGTAAGTTTTTGGCTTTAATTTTAGAATATAATCAATTTGATTTCATTTGATAAATATTTTTGTTTAGAAATTAAATAAATTATGAAAATTCAAATATGAATTTTGCAACTATTTAAAAGTTAGGTTGTAACCAAAACAAAATAATATTTTGTCATTCAGCAATCAGAAGAAGCAGATTGAGTTCAGAAAATGATCAAAATCTTTTTTATTTGACATTTATATGTAAAATATAATTGAATACATATAAATATGTAATAACTCTAACATACTGTGTTTTAAATGTTTAAAATTTTTTAAGAATTTTTCAATGTTGCAATATATTTTAACAGCTTGTCAGGATGACGTGTTAGTAAGTGACTCATAATTTGCTTCTCCATAATTTGAATTGATAATGTTACACAGAAAAATATAGTCTTTTATTTTTAACAATAACATATTCACATTGTTGTGCAAAAGTAATCATAAAACTTAATAAATGTTCCAAAAAATCTAGTTTTTAGTCATTCAAAACATTTTGCAAAGTAATATCACATAACATCACATGATCACCATCTCTTATGCTAGCACATAACTGTTATTAAACAGGCAAAATTCTTCATACAGTAGTGTCAACTTGTGCCAACCAGAGTAATAGAGTTTTGCCTGTTTAATATCACATAGTTTGAGACTTCCAAAAAACAATAGATTATCAATGGAGAAACTAAGTCTTTCATGTTGTCATATGATCAATTCTCCTGATATTTGTTGAATTTTTTAAAATTAAAATATTTATAAATATTAAAGTTTGGGGTAAAAATGTTTGCAAAATCCCTCAATATATGGTTAAACATGCTAATTGATTTGTTTTGATTTCTCATATGAGATCCATTGTCTGCCAAGGCAGTGGGATTAAAGCTATTTGATTCATTATAAATATGATTTTTGATAAAAACTATTTTATTTAAATTTCAATATGAGTTTACACCAAATAGTAATATTGTAAGAGCACTTTATAATCATGTTAGAATTCATACTGTCAGCTTAAAGACATATTTTTATGTTTCTAAAAATTTTAGTGCATACGTAATACATAATACATATGACGTAACAGTGCATAATTATCAGGTTTAATATATCAAAAAACTGTGCTTAAATCTAATTTAGTCAATAGTGTTGCGATAGAATTTACTTTTGTTGACGTTCTTTTTCATCACATGACCACCATTTACATTGATCATTTTATTCCATATCTTAAGCAAGCCGTCTTAGTAAAAAAAAAATATCTTTAACTGATATTCATCCTTAATATGGAGTACTTTATGAATTCATGTAAACAAAAATATGCATTATGTTTGCTATTTGCAGGATGCTTAGAGTCTGAAGTATTTTCCATTCTTATTTTTTATCCTCTAGATAAGATTAGATAGATACACACACATACATTAGTATATATTTTTGTCTAAACATATTGATTTCTTATATATTTTAGTGTAGACGTTATCATAAAATTTGCATAAATTAGCAGATTTTTCTTTCTTTTTACATTCCTTTTTTATCTTTAATATCATTTAAGGCAAAGATGTCAGAAATTCTTCTTTCGTATCGTTTTCAAATTCTGAACAAGGGATTCTGCTTACCTCCCTCCGGGCGATTGACAAGACCTGTAACACGGGAAGGTCTGAAGAAGAGTGGGTATTCAAGCGAGTAGAACTAAATTTTTTTCGGACGTAATAAATGAAATCCTATTTGAAAACTTTAGATTTGTTTTAGGTATATTACGTTATATCTATAAAGATTATTCTTTATCTCAATTTCATGTTTTATAAGCTTGATAGATTTCATTCGAATGCAATTGTGATCGGCAGATAATTCGGCCACATTATTACTGAAAATTTGAATGAAGTTCGGTCTAGCTCAAGACCATTAGTATGCCGTTGAACAATGACCAGTTCATAGAAAGCTGATTTACGGTGCATAGCTATTATTCTGACTCACCCTAAAACTTTTATTGTCAATAACGTTCAGTTTTATTTCAAAAGATTGATTGTACGGATTAATGAAGTCTAAAACGCACTTCTTCATTTACTTTTTATCTTTTGCTTCATTTCGTTTAGGTTTATTTAAATAAAATGCTTTTTTAAAAATAATCATGTCCAATTTTCAAAAGAAAATTCGAACAGGCAAAAAAGTTATCGGGATTCGTATGTTTAATAATACGTATATAGTTGGATTAGATATGTGCATGTGTCTACTTCTAATAATTAAACAAACTTTTCTTGCTTTTATATTTAATATGATTACCGATTTAAACGCTATTAAAAATGTTTTCATTTATAAGTAAAGAACGCTTTGTTGTTGTTTTCAATTAGACCTGATAAAAATATGACACGCACACGCAATATATGTGTGAGTGCTTGAATGCTTGAGTCGCATCTCAATTATATTTTTAAGATAATTATGTTTAGAAGGGAAAAAAACCCAAACTATTTAAATATTTCATTTTTTCTATATGCGTCTATAAGCATATACATGTATACACTCCTACACATATTTACCGTGTGTGAACAAAATTATATATCTGTGTGAGAAAAACGGGGGGGGGGGGAGGTTATATTTATGAACTTTATACTTATAAATAAATTTATGATTTTGTAAGAAAATTAGCAATGAATATTTTAATAAATAAGCTTATACTTTATTTAAAAATTTTAAATAAAATAAAAAATTTACATATGAAATAATAAATGTTTTAGACAATATACGCACGTTTTATCTCTTTTTTAAAAAAAGTTAATTAAACGGTATATTTTTCAAAATTAATTATTTTAAAAGTATAATGTTCTCCGAAATGAAAGCTATATAGCCAGTAGCGTAAATTTAATCTTATTTCTCAAATCCTTTAATGATTTTAGGTAGATATTTCACAAGGGTCACTAAACAATAGGGAATTTAGTTTCTGCCTTAAATTTTTTTAAATTCAGTAGCTGAAAGTATCTTAAATGTAATCTTAGAAACAAAACGAAATGAAATAAAACCACTGGATTTACTTTCAAAACCTAAAGGCAATCTGTTCACTTTCTTGAGTTTTTCTTTTATTGCGGTCATTGTATTTGGAGGTCTGGTTCACTTTAATTCACTGAAGCAGTGGATATTAAATAGTGACTAAAAGAAGTTTTATGTTAAATAAACAACTCTTCAAATAAGGTATTGAAAAGAGTGATTAAAGGAAAATATTTTTCTTTGACCAGTTTTGCTGCGCAATAAGAAGAAACTTTTTTCAAACTAATAATTACACTTGGGTTTACTGTTTCAGGCTAAAAATGAAATGTATTCCAATGCACGTGCAATAAGCCTTTTGTACTCTTTAAACTTGAGTACAACTGTCAATTTATGCGAATTTTTAAACAAAATTTTAATGCATTTGTACTGACACTTTAATATATTGCTTGAAATAATATCTGAAGAACTATCCAATTATTAATGTAATAAACTGAACTTGGAAACTTATTTTCATATTCCTTTTTTTTTTGCTGAAAATGTAATTTATATTTTGTCGTGTTTAAAAACAAAATCCCTCTGCGGGAACATTTTTTCCACCTGTCATTGCAATAAATGTCTGAGCTGATTAACAATCAACCGCAATTTGTAGTTTGCTTTTAAAAAAGAAAACCTGCTGACGATGTATTTTTTTTTTCCGGAGCTTCGTCTGGAACAATTATTTTATATTAATTGTATGTATATGACTTTGAAAATATTAATGTATCTGCATTTGATGCATTGCTAACTATATTACTATTATTTGTACTATTACAGCTGTTACAACAAAAACTGTTATACGAATAGCAATGATATAATTAAGTAGTTGCTTTTTGAATATAAGACGATAAAATATAATTCCAAAATAAATCAACGTGTTTTTACTTTTATTATTTTATAATGAAAAGAGAGAAGTAGAAGGGAAAAAAGTTAATAGTTGTATTAAGAAATAGGTAGAACAAAACAAAAGAAGATTTAGATTAATATATGGTACATACCTGCATATAATGTTTAATTATTAAAAATATTAAAATTCGTCTAAATTTTCAATTTGTTTGCTGGTATTTTTTAAAGTTCAAAGTGGAAAAAAGTGACAATAATATATAAAAAATAAAAAAACAAATGCATTAACCAAACAAAACAAAGCAAAAAATTTTGTCAAGGATTGGTGGTGGAGAGGTCAGCGATAGCCGCTTTACAAGCAGCTGTCTCGGGTAAGCGGGTTCGCTTCCTGGCTGATGCTATGACACACGAGAGAAGAATATTAAAAATTGATTGATTTTATTGCTGTTGCTTTATTTAACTACCTATATCTTAATCATATATATATAACTGACAGATCTCAAAATTCCTCTACAAAGTATGTCACAACCCACTTTCTTTCAAAAAAGTGTTTTCCTCGTTACTAGCTATACATTTGTTATCTAATCAATGATTTCTCTAGTTTATTAATAATCAACTGTTTTTTCTATGTTTAAACCTATATCCATTTACATTTTTTTATTTATTTTATAGTTTTGTATGTAAGAATACATCCACATTCAAGACAGTTGTCTCTCTCTTTTATTTCCAACACCGTTCTTTCCACAGTTTTACATATCATTTATAAGTTTTTGTTTCATTTTAAAATTCAGAGATTCTGTTTCATAACTATATGATAAAGCAATCAAGTCATAGTAATTGGAAAAAAAAAATATTAAAAATTTCAAAACAATTTTTTATTTACTCATTGAGAATACGATAATCTATAATACAAAATTCCTCTTTAACCATTCTCATCTGTCTGTTATTTTTATTAAGCAAATTTAGGTTTAATCATTTATATAAAATTAGATGTTTGTGGAAACTGAATGGCCCACTTGTCTATAATTTTCTAAGTCTATTTTATCATTTTTAAATAAGATAGCAATACATGGGCTTTATTATAGTTACTATTTTTTCCTCCAATCATCTCAAAAACAATAATTAACTGGTTATTAATTAATTTATTGCAAAACTGTAATTGCTCAAATTGTTATATTAACTTTCTGTTGATTTTTCAATTTTCATATATGAAATTACATATTGCACTTCAAGTAGCATTAAATTTAGAATTTGACCTACTTTTATTAATAATATATTTACTCAAACTATGTTATGAATAGAAATTTGTTTTGTATAAGGCAGGGGTGGGCAATTATTTTGGTTCAGGGGCTGCAGAGATTGGTGGAGGGCCACATCCGGGGCCACTTTATGGAAGCAAAGATTAACGGAGGACTGCACCTTTTTTTCATGACACAATAAACACACTGCTTTATTTCCTGTATTACCAAAGAAATATTTGTTTGTCCATTCTTCATTAAACACATGACATTCATCACCGATTTTACATTTTTTTGGAAGGTTCATGGTTTCACTAAAGTTGGAAATGTATATATTTGCTAATGCAAAAACAAAATGAAAATTAACCAGATCAACTGGAAAAGCACTGCACATCATATCTACATGGCACATGTGTATTGACATGGCCATCCTAGTGGAAAATACGAGATGAATCTTTGGTTGCACACAGGAAGGAAATCTCAGTTCAAGGTGGATTTTTCTGAATGTCTTGGCAGGCTGCATAAAAACTCTTAGCGGGCTGCATGTGGCCCTCAGGCTACTATTTGCCCATCCCTGGTATAAGGGGAGATAACATTTTACAAAATTTCTGTTAGTGATCCTAGTTTCATTTTTTTTTTTGTAAAGTAAAGTAAACAGAGCAAAACTCTCCATACAGTATTGCCATCTTAAAGTAAAGTAACTGATTAATGACTTAAATAATCTTAAAATCTTTTTTTTAAAAAGTAAATAAATGGAACTGATGCTCTGAGATATTTGATGACTGGCAAAATGGCAGACTTTGGAAATTAAGGTCTATGGAATATGTTCCATATCTGCCATTTCTGGTGCTAAAACTTCTTATAACCTCCCAAGTGATAGAACCATTATAAGCTCAGTGTCCCATTATGAAATTTCAAGTTACATGACCATCCAGAAAATTAATCATATAACTATTTCCATTAAAGATTAAAAAAAACAACTTTCATACCAACTATGTAAATAGATTAACATAGCATATTACTTTTTAAATATAGGGGATTTGAAGTCAGACTTTTAAGCAACCTTCAACTATCCATCTTTTTTATTATCATTATAATTTTAGTATTATAGGAAATTTTTAAACCTTAACCTTTTTTCCAGCAATTAAACTTGTTTTCATTTACCGACTCAATTTACTTTTCTCAAATCATTCAAACTCCTATTATTGATCAAGTTCTTAAAAAGCCCTAACTCTAATTTTAGGTTTTTCTTCACTCTATAGCTATAAAACTATTCTTAAATAGTTAAAATCTTTCTATTGCACTAAATAAGTATCATTGCATCTTAAAAGACTCTAATCACTATCAGTATTAAATCTGTTAGATCTCAAGCATTAATTTCATTGTTAGACAAAACAAAACTGATTTCATTATGTACTAGTGGTTTGATATATTCAGAGATTGGGAGACTCAGAGGTAAGATTCCTATATATATTCTTACATGAAGAAAGCGCAACCAAACTACAAGTTTAATCAGTTTAATCAAACAATATATTTATCTCTGTTTGGTATTTTATATTATTAATGATAGTATACCAAAATATTTTATATAAGATGTTTATAATTACTATATTTAATATTATTAATAAAATTTTTATTTTATTCTTAATTTCTGACTTTGTCTTCATTATCATCATCTGCATAATCAGATAATCCAAATCACACAAGTATAATAACATTTGAGTTACAAGAGTGCATAGAACTTAAAAATCAGGTTTATTAAAGTTATCTTTTTCACATGTATGTTGCCATGTGTATAAGTTATGTAACATGGAATGTATGGCTGAAAAGAGCTTGAAATTCTGTGTTTAAATCCATTTTAATTAAGGTTCATGTTGTGTAATATTGAAGTTATCTCAATATTTTAAGATTATTTTGATTAGATTACGTTTATTTTAATTGTAAGAAAACTTAATGTGATCTCTGAATATGAACAAAATCACTTTCTTACCTATTGTATCACCAGGGCGATCACAATTTGTTAGATAAGAGTAACTGAAATAAAAGTCTCATTGATATGTTATAACCAAATCTATTTAGTTATGATTCATGTTTAGAATAATTTCATAAGAAGAAATAATATCTTATGGTACATGATGTTATAGTGATGATATGAGTCAAACCTGAGATAGAAAGAATATCTTATATTTTTGTATAAGAAAATATGACAATAGTAGTAGTTGGTTTTATTTGTTGAATGTGGGTTATCAGAAATAGAAGCAGCAGCTGGATGCTTGGTGATGGAGGAACTGGGTTACAATATATATATATTGAAGCAGTCAAATCTGTTGCACATATTTTGCTTCACTGTCTAGTGATGTTTGAAACCTTCAAACAGGGATTCGAACTCAGTTGCATAGTAACAAATCACTAGGGAGTGCAGGTATACAGATGCATGTGATTGTTTACCTTTTTTAGTTAAGCTATCACGGTAAATAATCATGCATATGTGTGTATGTAACAGATAAACATTATAATAATGTTATTAAATGCGTTCAGATTACATATATATTTTTATTCGTGTATTTTGTTTGAGAGGAGGTTCGAGAGAGTAACGTAAAAATTAGCAAACAAAAGGTGTGCCTTATTTTAATTTAAGAAAAGATTTTTATTTGACATAGGTTTACTTTGAAAAATGCATGTTATATAATATTTATCCTCTTGAACTTTTATCTCATTCATATTATAAAATTAGAGGTATCACAGTTGACCGTTAGCGGGCATCCGGGAATTACCAGAGGCAGTCAAAATGGGTATAAATACAGCCGCACTTTCTAGCTAAAAAACTTTGCATTTGATTTCTAAAAGAGGTTATAGAATGAATCTACATCACTTGAAATTCCAACATGAATAGTTATTAGAAAGAAAGTTTGCTTCCCCAATCTTTCTAAGATCAGATCCATGCTAATGTACTCGTAAGCCATCGCCTCATAAATACTGCCAAAACAAACTCTCAAATACCCTAGGAACAGATGTTAGCCACTATCTTCCCAAAATTATGCCGAATTGACTGTATTTCTCCAAAATGAAATCAACACGTGCATACATGGCCATCAAATCGTCAAACAGAAAGGTAATTGCTCACCACCATCTGAACTCTAAAACTTGCATCTAAATATTTTTTTTATATATTCTTAAACTGTACAATTCAACCTCCAACTATGTAAAGTGATTTCATTTAAATTATATCTTTGTGATATTTCCATTTTGTAGTCTTTCTTTTCATTAAAATGTAATCTGCTTATTTTCTCAATTGGTAATGCCAAGCCGATTATTAACTGCTTAAATAATGACTTTCTTTTAGCATTTATCTATAAATTTTATTATTTGATTTTCTAAATGTGATTTCTGGGTTTCACTCTTACTGTCTTATTATTTTTAAATGTGGCAAAGTTTAATTTGATATTATGTTAATCATACCCATTTTAATATGCTAATAATTCAATCTGGCAAATCAACCGTATCTTATTTTACTATTCCACCATTTTGGAATTTTAAGTCGTAAACATAAGCTTTCTTACTAAATTATAAAAAAATTTGCCCGGTTGAAAAATATTCCTAAATTGTTTTATCAATTTATATCATGCTATCCATTATCATTTCAAAGATATCATTTACTATTATTTCACACTATTGATTTAGTATTAAGTAAATTTTGTATTGAATAAATTAAGGTTCATGTCCTTACCTTTAGCTGCTGATTCAGTATATAATTAGCCCGCCATTTAACGATAATTTAATTATTTTTTTTTTTTTTTAGTGTATTGATATGCGTTTAACGAAGGGAATCTTAACTTTCATTTGTATTATTAATATTCTAGATAATCTTTTAGGCAAATTGTGTGCCCTTTGGGATTGCTTATATCTTATCATTTCATTACGCTAGGCTTACTTACTTTCTAAGGCTATAATAAATCAGTGTTAATACAGACCTGAAAGCCTCGACATTGCGTATCGATGATAACATTCATAAATATAAATGTTGCTTTGTCAGACTTTCCTTGATTTCCTGAATATTTAAAGCACATTTCTCGGTGGATTGTGGAGACCCTGACTCCAAAGGTTGTGTTTGGTTGCAGTAGGCTCTATTATGGGTTAACATTTGGAATCCACAAAACCATAGTATCTTGCCAACCACGTCTTCGGATGCCATCTATCACAAGTGCAGATGAGCTCACATATTTTCGTTATAAAGTTGATGAAGCTTCTCATCCTTCCTGATGTTATCATTCGGTCTGCATGCTAATATTTAGATTTCCTCATCCATTTATTCATCTGTAAGTCGTAATGCTATGATTTCTTAGGCCATCCCAAGCTTTCATGTTATCATATAAATTTAGCTAGCCCTATTATGTGTCATAGCATATTTGAGCTATCTGCCCTCTCATTAAACCACCCTTAAATACATTGAGAACTAACTTCTTATAAAGCCTATAAAAGTCAAGTCATGTGACTGAATGTGGAGATAACTGTGCTCTTTTCTATTCAAATGTAAATCATAAATATTAAATACATTTTATAATTTCAAATATAATTGACCTGTAGTTAATATAATTGCGATAAAATCAACATATAATTATGGAAATTCGATAGATTATTTGTTATATAAATTATTATGGTGGTCATGAAAGAAGCCCCACATTTAATTATTGTAATCCATTAGATTATCCGTTATTTAAATTATCATAGCGTTCATAATAGAAGCCCCATAAATCTGATATCTTAATTAGCATATTAAGCCGCATCATTTTGATTAATTATTTTTTCATTAATATGTGTATTTGGTATTTGCATATCCATCAATCCTTAAGTCATGTTGCTAAGGTAAGTATGGAATGCACAAGTAAATAGTATGTGAAACCCAGATAGAGTATTCATTATGTATAAACAAACTCATAGCGTATTTAATCCTTTATATCCATTTGCTTATATACAAATTTAACTACATTATTAATACTGTTATAAATAAATTCATCTTTAATAATTTATTCTTTGGATATTTTCATTCATTCATGCATGTACATCTGTTATTATATTGCATCATCCTTTAGTTAATCCATAGATCTCTTGTGTCTCTGCTGATGCTCTGGGATGGGAATTGTTAGAAATTTCATTTGTTATCATTAGAAGTGTTGTTCATAATGTTATAGAATTAGAAAATGGGCAATAGGGCAGATTTCATGAGTATTCCTGACCCGTGTATCTCGCATATGATTGAACTCTAGGTACTTTTGCTTAGATGCTAGCTTTTGTTAGATGAACATACAATTCTGACTGGTACAATATATATATATATTATAACAGTCAGGAAGGAAATAAAATATCTAGTCTTACTGTAACTGCCGTACAGGGCACCACTATGCCATTTGAACCTAGAAAATTTATAGAGTAGGCAGATACACACTATTAAAGATCCAACTTTTACATAGATATTTTTCACGACTGTCAGCCCAAGTCACTAGCTCATGAAGTAGCAGAGGTTTAAAACATTTATTAAATATATTTCTTTTAATAAATAATAATAAAAGCAATTACTGTCAGTATTAATACCACAAAATTTTTTTATTCACGTATATATATATATAAGTGATGACACACAAACTTGAAACATAATTATATAAAAAAATTATGTTTGTTACATTATTATTTACTACTATTTTTATTTGTTTTAACTTTTATTTTTAATCTTAGAAATGTTGAGTATAGATGAGCTACCCAGATGATGCATTTAAAAGACTTTCAAACATTTGATTCCAGGCTAAAAGTCCGCAGCAACACCAACAATCACTTCCAGATATATATCAGCAATCAATGCAATGTGAACATGTTAGCATAGAATCACGCTGACAGGGATGTGCATCTGAACAGTGTGATATTATTTGAAGAAACATAACCTTCGTCAGTACAGAAATTTATGTCTGACTGGCAAAGGAATCATGCATGTAATATAATAAAAGACTAATGCTTTATATGGATGGGAGAGCAGTCTATCTTGCCATGCTTATCCTTCCAATCCATAGAGCTGGAATGGGTCAATGGCACAGGAAATATGTCTGCGTCCATTTCAGTGGTATGACTACCTCTTTGGGGTCATGAACTCAGTTGGACTCATCACCCTATATGCTAACACACTTCACATTACATTGATGTAAACATCCATATATTTCTCCTCCAGCATTGACACAAATACAAAACAAATAGTCTGAAACCAAAACCCCCTTTAAAACTGACATATTTAAAGAAGTCTAGCAGCCATCTATACTCAACTAATATTTAAATCATTTTATTAATTTAATTCTAAAAAAATATTTAGTTTAAGGTTTTAATATCATTTTAAAATGACACATTATATTTAACTTATTTTTTTTACTACAAATATTATTTAACCGACTTTTCTTTTAAATTCAGTAATGCAAAAATAATGATATGTGTTTCTACTTTTAAATTTATATTTGCAATCACAAACCCCTACCCTATTACAAACAGATCTTATTAAGCATGAATAAAAATATAAAAAAATACAATACATATTTTAAGAGATTAGGTTTTAAACTTTAGCTATTACTTTTAACACTGCAAGATTTTAAAAAAATAAGAAATAAAGTTCATGTTTGCTCCAGAGTGAAAGTCTATAGTTCATTTTAAAGATAAATAAAGTTCGAAGATTTTTTTAATATAAGAGAGTTTATATTTCATTTTATCATTTCTAAATTTGTACCTTCCTTTGTCCATGCTCGTTCATTCATGATGAAGATCTAATTTATGCAAGGGCCCTGTCCTTGCGGATGATGATGATTTATGAAGCTTGACAGGAATTTCTGCATACAGCACCAGTAGTTCGATCCTGGGATCCATGAAGGTGAAAGCTGCCTTCGGCCGGCTGCACCGAAGGAAGCACGATGAAGCTGATTAAATTTTTGGTGACGTTGATAACTTTTATTTTTACTTTCAGCAAATACGAATGAATTCAAAACTTTAATTTTCTGATTCTCTCTAATTAATTATTTCTTTTGGATTTTCTTTTTATAATCCTCAGGCACCTTATCTCTAGAATGCACGGATCCATAAAATGTATTTCATATCTATATTTTATTGGTTCATTGAGTTTGTCCCCAAGTAGGTGTTGGGTTTGTATCTAAGTAGATTTTAGTTTTCACTGAGGTCTGTGTCTATATCTTTGGGTGGGAAAAGCAAGTCTTTTGTTTTTATTCCTCGACTCTTTTAACTCTTTCATAATCATCTTTTCAATGGTCATTTTGCCCTAAGGATCTGTTTGTAATTTTTATTTTTAAGATTAAAAACTATCTTCGTTGTTTTTAAAATTAAAAGGTTTTTTATTATATTTTATTTAAAGATTAGAATCTTTGTTTCGATTCTATAATTTTTTTAAAGCTTATTTTATTTCAATATTTAAATTAAACATATTAATAAATTAATAATTCGTTATTTATGCATTTTGAACATTTGTGTTTTTAATTCAGTAATGGATATTTACAAAAACATTAAGTATTAAAATTTAAATGTAACACATATATATCCCATTACATATCACCGAACTTATTTTAAAAAAAATGAAAAAAAAGACTTTAGTTAGAGTTAATACTAATTGGCAATAATAATGCGTTAAAGTTCCTTTTTTTGTGGGCATATTTTTAAATTACTAAATCATTCCATTTTTTTAAACATTAAAGTTATTTGATGATCATATTTATACCTGACAGCGACATCTTATCCTAACTTATTCCTACTATACCTATTCTGATGTTGAGGTTGTTATTCACACTATTTCCTAAACTATTTTAATTGTTATAGGATATTCATGGTTAATGAATATCATGCCCCATGTGGGTGCCATTTATAATGATCAGGAAAGAAGTGAAATATCTAGTCTTACTGTATCTTCCATACAGGGCACCACTAGGCCATTTGAACCTAGAAAATTTGTAGAGTAGGCAGATATGCGCTATTAAAGATCCAACTTCTACATAGATATTTTTCACGACCATCAGCTCATGAAGTAGCAGAGGTTTAAAACATTTATTAAATATATTTCTTTTAATAAATAATAATAAAAGCAATCACTGTCAATATTAATAACACAAATTTTTTTTATTCACGTATATATATAAGTGACGACACACAAACTTGAAACATAATTATATAAAAAAAATTGTTTGTTTTATTATTATTTTTTTGTTTTAACTTTTCTTTTTAATCTTAGAAATGTTGAGTATAGATGAGCTACCCAGATGATGCACTTAAAAGACTTTCAAACATTTGATTCTAGGCTAAAAGTCCACAGCCACACCAATGCTCGCTTCCAGATATATATCAGCAACAAATGCAATGTGAACATGTTAGCATAGAATCATGCCGACAGGAATGTGCATCTGAACAGTGTGATATTATTTGAAGAAACATGACCTTCATCAGTACAGGAATTTATGTCTGTCTGGCAAAGGAATCATGCATGTAATATAATAAAAGAATAATGCTTCGTATGGATGGGAGAGCGGTCTATCTTGCCATGCTTATCCTCCCAATCCATAGAGCTGGAATGGGTCAATGGCACAGGAAATACGTCTGCATCCATTTCAATGGTATGACTACCTCTTTGGGGTCATGCATTCAGTTGGACTCATCACCCTATGTGCTAACACACTTCACATTACATTGATGTAAACGTCCATATATCTCTCCACCAGCATTGACACAACTACGAAACAAATAGTCCGAAATCAAAACCCCCTTTAAAACTAACATATTTAAACAAGTCTAGCAGCCATCTACACTTAACTAACATTTAAATCATTTTATTAATTTAATTCTAAAAAAAAATCTTTAGTTTAAGGTTGTAAAATCATTTTAAAATGACACATTACATTTAACTTATTTTTTTACTACAAATATTATTTAACCTACTTTTCTTTTAAATTCAATAATGCAAAAATAATGATATGTGTTTCTACTTTTAAATTTATGTTTGCAATCACAAACCCCTACCCTATTACAAATAGATCTTATTAAGCATAAATAAAAATATAAAAAAAATACAATACATATTTTAAGAGATTATGTTTTAAACTTTAGCTATTACTTTTAACATTGCAGATTTTAAAAAAATAAGAAAGAAAGTTCATGTTTGCTCCAGAAAGAAAGTCTATAGTTCATTTCAAAGATAAATAAAGTTCGATGATTTTTTTAATTTAAGAGAGTTTATATTTCATTTTATCATTTCTAAATTTGTACCTTCCTTTGTCATCATTCATTCATGATGAAGATCTAATTTATGCAAGAGCCCTGTCCTTGCGGACGATAATGATTTATGAAGCTTGCCAGCAATTTCTGTATATGGCACCAGTAGTTTGATCCTGGGATCCATGAAGATGAAAGCTACCTTTGGCCGGCTGCACCGAAGGAAGCGTGATGAAGCTGATTACATTCTTGGTGATGTTGATAACTTTAAAATTTTTTATTTTTACTTTCAGCAAGTACAAATGAATTCAAAACATTAATTTTCTGATTCTCTCTAATTAATTATTTCTTTTGGATTTTTTTTTATAGTCTTCATGGACCTTATCTCTGGAATGCACGGGTCCATCAAACATATTTCATATCTATATTTCATTGGTTCATTGAGTTTGTCCCCAAGTAGATGTTGGGTTTGTGTCTAAGTTGATTTTGGTTTTCACTGAGATCTGTGTCTATACCTTTGGGTGGGAAAAGCAAGTCTTTTATTTCTATTCCTCGACTCATTTAACTCTTTCGTAATCATCTTTTCAATGGTCATTTTTCCCTGAGGATTTGTTTGTAATTTTTATTTTTAAGATTAAAACTCTCTTCATTGTTTTTAAAATTAAAAGGTTTTTTATTATATTTTATTTAAAGATTAGAATCTTTGTTTCGATTCTATAATTTTTTTAAAGCTTATTTTATTTCAATATTTAAATTAAATATATTAATAAATTAATAATTCGTTATTTGTGCATTTTGAACATTTGTGTTTTTAATTCAGTATTAGATATTTACAAAAACATTAAGTATTAAAATTTAAATGTAACGCATATATATATCCCGTTATATATCACCGAACTTATTTTAAAAAAATTATAAAAAACAGACTTTAGTTAGAGTTAATACTAATTGGCAATAATAATGTGTTAAAGTTCCTTTTTTGTGGGCATATTTTTAAATTACTAAATCATTCCTTTTCTTTTTTTAAACATTAAAGTTATTTGATGATCATATTTATACCTGACAGTCACATCTTATCCTAACTTATTCCTACTATACCTATTCTGATGTTCAGGTTGCTATTCACACTATTTGCTAAACTATTTTATTTGTATCACAGTATTCGTGGTTAATGAATATCATGCTCCATGTTGGGCACCATTTATAATGGTAGGGAAAGAAGTGAAATATCTAGTCTTACCATATCTTCCAAACAGGGCACCACTAGGCCATTTGAACCTAGAAAATTTATAGAGTAGGCAGATACATGCTATTAAAGATCCAACTTCTACATAGATATTTTTCATGACCGTCAGCCCAAGTCACTAGCTCATGAAGTAGCAGAGGTTTAAAACATTTATTAAATATATTTCTTTTAATAAATAATAATAAAAGCAATCACTGTCAATATTAATAACACAAATTTTTTTTATTCATGTATATATATAAGTGACAACACACAAACTTGAAACATAATTATATAAAAAAATTGTTTGTTTTATTATTATTATTATTTATTATTATTTTTATTTGTTTTAACTTTTATTTTTAATCTTAGAAATGTTGAGTATAGATGAGCTACCCAGACGATGCACTTAAAAGACTTTCAAACATTTGATTCCAGGCTAAAAGTCCATAGCCACACCAATGCTCGCTTCCAGATATATATCAGCAACCAATGCAATGTGAACGTGTTAGCATAGAATCACGCCGATAGGAATGTGCATTTGAACAGAGTGATATTATTTGAAGAAACATGACCTTCGTCAATACAGGAATTTACGTCTGACTGGTGAAGGAATCATGCATGTAATATAATAAAAGAATAACACTTTGTATGGATGGGAGAGTGATTTATCTTGCTGTGCTTATCCTCCCATTCCATAGAGCTGGAATGGGTCAGTGGCACAGGAAATACGTCTGCATCCATTTCAATGGTATGACTACCTCTTTGGGGTCATGCATTCAGTTAGACTTATCACCTTATCTGCTAACACACTTCACATTACATTGATATAAACATCCATATATCTCTCACCAGCATTTTTACAACTATGAAACAAATAGTCTGAAAACAAAACCCCCTTTAAAACTAACATATTTAAATGAGTCTAGCAGCCATCTACACTCAACTAACATTTAAATAATTTTATTAATTTAATTCTAAAAAAAATCTTTAGTTTAAGGTTTTAAAATCATTTTAAAATGACACATTATATTTAACTTATTTTTTTACTACAAATATTATTCAACCTACTTTTCTTTTAAATTCAATAATGCACAAATAATGATATGTGTTTTTACTTTTGAATTTAAGTTTGCAATCACAAACCCCTATCCTATTACAAAGAGATATTATGAAGCATGAATAAAAATATAAAAAAATACAATACATATTTTAAGAGATTATGTTTTAAACTTTAGCTATTACTTTTAACATTGCAAGATTTTAAAGAAATAAAAAATAAATTTTGTGTTTGCTCCAGAGAGAAAGTCTATAGTTCATTTTAAAGATAAATAAAGTTCGAAGATTTTTTTAATTTAAGAGAGATTATATTTCATTTTATCATTTCTAAATTTGTACCTTCCTTTGTCCATGCTTGTTCCTTTGCAATGAAGATCTAATTTATGCAAGGGCCCTGTCCTTGCAGACAATGATGATTTATGAAGCATGACAGTAATTTCTGCATATGGCACCAGTAGTTCGATCCTGGGATTCGTGAAGGTGAAAGCTGCCTTCGACCAGCTGCACCGAAGGAAGCACAATGAAGGTGATTACATTTTTGGTGATGTCGATAACTTTTAAAATTTTTATTTTTACTTTCAGCAAATACAAATGAATTCAAAACTTTAATTTTCTGATTCTCTCTAATTAATTATTTCTTTTGGATTTTCTTTTTATAGTCCTCAGGCACCTTATCTCTGGAATGCACAGGTCCATCAAACATATTTCATATCTTTATTTTATTGGTTCATTGAGTTTGTCCCCAAGTAGATGTTGGATTTGTGTCTAAGTAGATTTTGGTTTTCACTAAGGTCTGTGTCTATATCTTTGGGTAGGAAAGCAAGTCTTTTGTTTCTATTTCTCGACTCTTTTATCTCTTTCGTAATCATCTTTTCAATGGTCATTTTGCCCTAAGGATCTGTTTGTAATTTGTATTTTTATGATTAAAATTAAAATTAAAAGGTTTTTTATTATATTTTATTTAAAGATTAGAATCTTTGTTTCGATTCTATAATTTTTTAAAAGCTTATTTTATTTCAATATTTAAATTAAACATATTAATAAATTAATAATTCTTTATTTGTGCATTTTGAATGTTTGTGCTTTTAATTCAGTATTAGATATTTACAAAAACATTAAATATTAAAATTTAAATGTAACACATATATATATATATCCCGTTACAATATATATATATATATATATATATATATATATATATATATATATATATATATTGCGTGTATGTACATGTGAGTGTGGAATTATAATGGAAACAAATATTAGGAATATAAAATAACTAGTGTAATCTCATCTTTTCTATTTTTTGTTACTTATTTTATGTGTTTGTGTATTATTATTATTTTTTATCAGAACAACATTATTTTATACCAAGATAGTATTTTGAATTTTTACCACTTTATTTTACTTATAGCCTTCTTTAATCTTTCACCATTCTATTTTCTTATGACAAAATTAATCCTCTTTTATACCATTTTACAGAATTTTAAATATTTTAATTCTTCTAAATAACTTCTTTTAAAATATTTTTATTTACATATTTTTATTGATATATTGCATATATCTCATTTCCAGAATAGAATTCTAATTCTCACTGATGAATGAAAAAGCCAGAAATTAGAGTACAATAATATATAGTGTTTGTTGATTTCTTTTCACTTTAGAATAGACGAAAGAGAACTGATTTTGAAAGTACATAGAAAAGTAATGTATGTTATTAGTTATTACACCTTTATTGTATTTTTTATTGAATATTTGTGTAGCAATTCTTAAAATATTAGTCATCACCTTATTGAACACATGTAAGTATGACTATCATTAAAGTCCACCATTATTTAAAATTTATTTTTAAGTTTTAGTTTAAATTCATTAAAATATTTCTGAAGAGTATGATGGACTAATCACATTTCATTTTTAATATTCCAATCTTCTATTATGATTGGTTTAATTAAACCATTAATTTACTCCAATGTAAAAATTCTCTACTCTTTAATCACACTAACAAATAGTTGAGGATAAACTTGAATTATTTATAAATGGTATCCTTTATTAAGTAATTTTGTCTGATATATAAATCAATCTACATAATGTTGTTCTTAAGTCTTCTATTTATAATAAATCTCACTCTATTCCTGTCTTTATAGTAAAGTTCATATCCACTTTCTAAATAAAGTGTCTCTTCAATTTTGCTTTTGATTACATGACTTTCTACATTGTTCCATTTAATGTTATATATTTTAATCCCAGATGTGAAATTATTCTTGCCTTAAACATAATCATAACTTGGAAGTAGCTAAAAAGAATGACAAAGTCAATGGTAGCCAATATCTTATCATATTTTAATACAATATCAACTTTTAACCAGTAACATATTGTGTTATTATTATTATTATTATAAACATTCAGAAATTTGATCTTCATAATATAATTCACATCTCAAAATTTTAAATTTTTCACTTACAAAAATAAGTTACATATGTAAATAAACATTTATTTTTAGCACTGTTTCTAATTGTAATACATTTAATCAGACATTCAAGCTATTGTGCACTTTTTACGAGTGTTAAATAATAAATGAGTACTTTCACTTCCAACGCAAGATATAGTATTTAGGAAAGAATAAAATGAATCCACTTATTCTATCCAACCCAAATGCTTATATATGGGCAAATCTTAAGTACTGTAAGTGAAAGCATGAGGATAGACCACTCACTTTAAGCCACTGTTTACGATATCTGAATGAATGATGTCGACAAAATTATCTAGAATTTACTAGATGTCACTCACAAATGAAACTTTACACATATGTAAATAAACATTTATTTTTAGCACTGTTTCTAATTGTAATAAATTTAATCAGCCATTCAAGATATTGTGTGCTTTTTATGAGAGTTAAATAATAAATGAGTACTTTCACTTCCAACACAAGATTTAGTATTTAGGAAAGAATAAAATGAATCCACTTATTCTATCCAACCCAAATGCTTATATATGGGAAAATCTTAAGTACTGTAAGTGATAGCATGAGGATAGACCACTCACTTAAAACCATTGTTTATGATATCTGAATGCATGATGTCAATGAAATTATCTAGAATTTACTAGACGTCACTCACAAATGAAACTTTAAACATATGTAAATAAACATCTGTGAGTGACATCTAGTAAATTCTAGATAATTTTGTTGATGTCATTCATTCAGATATCGTAAACAGCACTAAAATAAATGTTTATTTACATATGTTTAAAGTTTCATTTGTGAGTGACGTCTAGTAAATTCTAGATAATTTCGTCAACGTCATTCATTCAGATATTGTAAACAGTGGTTTAAAGTGAGTGGTCTATCCTCATGCTTTCACTTACAGTACTTAAGATTTGCCCATATATAAGCATTTGGGTTGGATAGAATAAGTGGATTCATTTCATTCTTTCCTAAATACTATATCTTGTGTTGGATGTGAAAGTACTCATTTATTATTTAACACTTGTAAAAACCACACAATAGCATGAATCGCTGATTAAATGTATTACAATTAGAAACAGTGCTAAAAATAAATGTTTATTTACATATGTTTAAAGTTTCATTTGTGAGTGATGTCTAGTAAATTCTAGGTAATTTTGTCGACATCATTCATTCAGATATCGTAAACAGTGTTTTAAAGTGAGTGGTCTATTCTCATGCTTTCACTTACCGCACTTAAGATTTGCCCATATATAAGCATTTGGGTTGGATAGAATAAGTGGATTCATTTTATTCTTTCCTAAATACTATATCTTGTGTTGGAAGTAAAAGTACTCATTTATTATTTAACACTCGTAAAAAGCACCCAATAGCTTGAATGGCTGATTAAATGTATTACAATTAAAAACAGTGCTAAAAATAAATGTTTATTTACATATGTTTAAAGTTTCATTTGTGAGTTATGTTTAGTAAATTCTAGATAATTTCGTCAACATCATTCATTCAGATATTGTAAACAGTGTTTTAAAGTGAGTGGTCTATCCTCATGCTTTTACTTACAGTACTTAAGATTTGCCCATATATAAGCATTTGGGTTGGATAGAATAAGTGGATTCATTTTATTCTTTCCTAAATACTATATCTTGTGTTGGAAGTGAAAGTACTCATTTATTATTTAACACTCGTAAAAAGCACACAATAGCTTGAATGGCTGATTAAATGTATTACAATTAGAAACAGTGCTAAAAATAAATGTTTATTTACATATGTTTAAAGTTTCATTTGTGAGTGATGTCTAGTAAATTCTAGATAATTTCGTCGACGTCATTCATTCAGATATCGTAAACAGTGGTTTAAAGTGAGTGGTCTATCCTCACGCTTTCACTTACAGTACTTAAGATTTGCCCATATATAAGCATTTGGGTTGGATAGAATAAGTGGATTCATTTTATTCTTTCCTAAATACTATATCTTGTGTTGGAAGTGAAAGTACTCATTTATTATTTAACACTCGTAAAAAGCGCACAATAGCTTGAATGGCTGATTAAATGTATTACAATTAGAAACAGTGCTAAAAATAAATGTTTATTTACATATGTTTAAAGTTTCATTTGTGAGTGATGTCTAGTAAATTCTAGATAATTTTGTCGACGTCATTCATTCAGATATCGTAAACAGTGGTTTAAAGTGAGTGGTCTATCCTCATGCTTTCACTTACAGTACTTAAGATTTGCCCATATATAAGCATTTGGGTTGGATAGAATAAGTGGATTCATTTTATTCTTTCCTAAATACTATATCTTGTGTTGGAAGTGAAAGTACTCATTTATTATTTAACACTCGTAAAAAAAGCACACAATAGCTTGAATGGCTGATTAAATGTATTACAATTAGAAACAGTGCTAAAAATAAATGTTTATTTACATATGTTTAAAGTTTCATTTGTGAGTGATGTCTAGTAAATTCTAGATAATTTCGTCGACATCATTCATTCAGATATCGTAAACAGTGGTTTAAAGTGAGTGGTCTATCCTCATGCTTTCACTTACAGTACTTAAGATTTGCCCATATATAAGCATTTGGGTTGGATAGAATAAGTGGATTCATTTTATTCTTTCCTAAATACTATATCTTGTGTTGGAAGTGAAAGTACTCATTTATTATTTAACACTCATAAAAAGCACACAATAGCTTGAATGGCTGATTAAATGTATTACAATTAGAAACAGTGCTAAAAATAAATGTTTATTTACATATGTTTAAAGTTTCATTTGTGAGTGATGTCTAGTAAATTCTAGATAATTTTGTCAACGTCATTCATTCAGATATCGTAAACAGTGGTTTAAGGTGAGTGGTCTATTCTCATGCTTTCACTTACCATATTTAAGATTTGCCCATATATAAGCATTTGGGTTAGATAGAATAAGTGGATTCATTTTATTCTTTCCTAAATACTATATCTTGTGTTGGAAGTGAAAGTACTCATTTATTATTTAACACTTATAAAAAGTGCACAATAGCTTGAATGGCCGATTAAATGTATTAAAAATAAGTTACATAAAAATTTTGCACCATTAAGTGCTTTATACCTGTTATTATTCTTATGTCATCTTGTCAATCAGGTGCTTATCTTTGAATCCTCTGACCTTAGTAATTTGTTATTATCTTTATAGGTGAGTGACACATATATCAAAATGAAATTATTTTGTAATTTTTATAAAATGATTTTAAATGTGTATTACATAATAGATATTGAAGACATTGTAAATAGTTTTAGTTGAATAAAACTTTACTTTAAACATAAAATTGTACTCATTAATTGAACTGTTTAAAGATTTTTATACTCAATCATATTGTGTTTGAACCTCATCTCTTGTGCCAAACAGAAATTCTTCACTTGTTTTTATCACTGTCAAAGATAACAAATTTGTTGTGTTTTTTTAGTTTTAAGGAAAGGTTTATTGATCAGAAAGTGGTTTACATTTACTATTTCTTGCAGTCAATTGAGAAAGATGAAAGATTTAGATATGAAACATAATTTTTCTCTCTTAAAAAAATAGACATTGTAATTTGAAATAATAAAAAATCAAAATTGAAATAAACTTATAATAATAATAATATATTGATGAAAAATAGTGCAGCATGAGAAAGAATATTGATCAATAAAAAAATTACAAACTTTTGATAAAAAAAGTAATATATCATGATCACTATCTCATACTAACACATCCAAGGCTCCTCACTGATGAAGGCCACAGCCAGAAACCAGTCTGGGGATATTGCATGAGTAGGCACTAGATAGGGATTTTATGCACAAGCCTTCTGGCATCCATTGATTACTCTGGTTGGCACAGGGTGGCACTACTGTATGGAGAGTTTTGCCTTGTTTAAAAGTAAATATCTACATTACTAATAAGAAGAAGACCAAGAAAGTTTGTAATGTACTTATAGTTGTTTGACATGGTCTCTATTTTTAATATTTCCAAATTTATTAAGAAACAGACATTTATATTTCTAAATGTTACATTTAAAATAAAGTGATGCCTTAGATACCTAAGTATAAACATTATGATTATAATACAATGAAAAAAAATATTTGTGAATGCTATTTGTTACTAATGTTAAGGAAAGTGTAAGATATCTAATTAGTGAACAGAATATATCACATGATCACCATTTCTTATGCTTATTCACAACTGTTATTAAAACAGAAAAAACTCTCCTTACAGTAGTGCCACTCAGTGAAAGCCACATCAACGTGCAGTGCTGTCAGATCTTAGGCTCCTCACTGATAAAAGCCACATGCTAGAAGCTAGTCTGGGGATATTGGTTGAATATGCACTAGATAGGGATTTTATGTATAAGCCTTCTGGAAATCATTGATTATGCTGGCTTGCATTGAGTGGCATTACTGTATGGAGAGTTTTGCCTGTTTATTTGAACAGAATATAGATAGATAACTTTGAAAAAAAAATTTAAAAAAAATAAAAACAATGACCCCTTCTTCTTGTTCATGACTGCAAAAAGAGCAAAGAGCACCTAAATTTGCATTGAGTATTTGGAATCAAATACCAAAAAATGTAATTAATAATTAATTTATTTGTTATTCATTGGGAGGCATCTTTGTCTAAGCTAAATTTCAGTACCTTCAGACCCATGAACAGAGCTGATCTCAGAGCAGTCTGATGAAGCAAGGTCTCACATTTATTAAAGACTCGAGCCTTCATGAGCTACATCTTTTTGCAAAATCAAAAAATAAAACATTTTATCACATGCCAGATGTAACTATGTTTTTTGCCAAAACTGTCATTTGTAAGCCCTATAATGAATATCATAGTGAAATAATACCATTGTAGAAGCATTGATTAGGGATTATGCAAATTTTTCAAATACGTACATGTATACCTAAGTGTTTCACAATATTCTGATCATGTTAATGTGAAATCAACATAAGTTGAGAACAATTTTCTATATTAGCATTTTATCCATTGAATCAGAATTTGCAACAAAAAAAAATTAAATTAGTATGCTGTTATTAACAGATTCACTATAAATGATTGAAGAAAATAAAATATATATTTTTTGCATTATATTAATTTATTTTTGTTTTTTTCAAATATTGATTCAAAATTATATTTAAAATAAATAAGTAATTATTTATATGTTATAAGTACTCATTTATGCAATTTTAATATGTCTGTATTTGCAAGTAAGATAATGTTTTAAAAAGTATCTAATCGCTTTTTTATCATGTGAACCCTTCCCCCTCCTACCCATGAAATAAAATTAGTTAATTAAAACAAACGAGTTTCTATATAATTCTATTTAATAAAAGTCTGTAGAATATTAACAAATTTAGACTTTTCTCATATCTTTTTACTTATATATTATGACTTTGGTGGTCCCAATGTTGTAAATAAAGATTAACTTTAACTAGCTTGATGCTAACCAACATATAAATTAGTTAAAAATAACTTCTGTTTTTCACTTGCATTCATTCAAAATCTTTCCTACATAAATTTTTACATTTTCTACTATAAAGTTTCCGTCTCAAATATTTGTTCAATAATGGATATTTACAACTTTTCATGATTTAATTATTTATATGCTTATCATTTCACTGCAATAATTTATTCATGCTATATAATCTGATATTTATGGGTTTTATGGATTTATATTACATTTATTTAAGGTAAGAATTTTCACACTTACATTATTTATTTAATAAATTTTTAGAAGCCATAAAAAATCAAACATTGGTTTCTTCCACTAGAGTAGCTAATGAATTGTGAAGGCATTTACCTAACACAGTATTTCTTAATATATAGTTTGTTAGAATATTCAGTCCAAAAAAAGTTAATATGATTATTAATGATACTCATTACACCCAAATATATATATAAATATATAGCTCTAAAAAGAGGATTAAAAACCATTTCTAGTTACATCTGACATGTCAATGTAAGGCTTGGTAAAGCAACTCTTGTATATTAGACATGAAAGACTATTAAAATTGAACTGATATATATATATATATATTCTAACCTTCATCTCAAAGACTATTAAAATTGAACTGATATATATATATATATATTCTAACCTTCATCTCATGCATCTTCACTTCCAGATAATATATGATATGAAATAAAACGGGTTCTATCTCAGTTAATAATTAATAACTAAAATATTCAGCATTAAAATTAAAATATTCCACTAGCTCAAATTTAAAATACGAATAAGGTTCAGTTTATAAAAATAAATTAAATAAATATTTAATATTTTCATGAGACTTGAAGTGAAAATACAGGTAACAAGATAGATTATGTTGAGCCAATATCCCACAGGATACTACCTCAATGGCATAAGAACACTATCCCCCCTTATTACTATTTCAAATAACAAACTCATAGTATTCTTACTACTTTAATAACTTCTACTCACTAAGATTAAACTAATAATTAAGTCTTAATCTTCTATTTGTAATAATCTAGCTCAATAAAATAATCTCAGGTTCATAAAGTTTATTCTAAGTTAATTTTAATATATGGTAGTAAAATATGAGAAGGGATTTTATGTCATAATCTACTACACTGAAACTAATGATAATAAATAACAGTAATAATATTCTTCATTGTTTAACTAATTCTGTATAACTTTTCTTTTTATTATAATTTTATTACCATAATAAAATAATGAAATAATATAATATGATCTTATATTTTCATGTAATAATATAATAAATACATGGTAGCATTTTAATAATCTGACAAACAAAATATGTGTGGCAACTGATAGCATATAATTTAATATAATATTGTGATAACTGATTTATGACCAATAAAATAATGTAAGATTATGATTATTTAATTATAATGAATACTAATAAAATATTTAAAATTCTTAAAATAATTCTCTATTTATCTTTTGTGCAAAATTATATATTTGTTTCAATTATTATGCATATATCGTGATTTCATGCAGCGATGTGGAGAAATAAATAACTCGGACACAAAATCTTTGAAATAACAAAATTTAACAAAGTTTATTACTAACAACAAATAAATAAACAATTTATTTACACTATTTACAGTGGATATCCTTAACTTTTTACTTTACAGTTTGATCTACCGGGTTATATAAAAAAAATAATTTATATTTCAATTATATCTTTATTTAGATTTAGGACAAAATTTTAAAAAAATGTTACTATTTGGTTTTTCATTATGGTTAACTTATTACAAATATATTTATCTACTTTATTAGCAATAGCAGTTTATCCTTAATATTATTAAACTATCTTATTTTAAAAATTCATACTTAGAAAACATTCTATAGAAAACAAAATTTTATAATGAGTATGGACTTCTCAAAATATTAAAACAAATTTCATCTTGCAAAGTCAAAGATGTTACACAAAATATTATCCAAAATCAAGTACTAGATTTTAGTATTTATCACACAATGTTTACTAATCATAATATATTCTTCTCTAAGCCTTACTTTAGTATGATATAAGTGTAATCATCAATATATCTCTGTTAATCAATAAACAAAAAATATACTATGCATATTGTTTACATAATTACACTTTGTACTATTGTATTTTAAAATATGCAATACTTATTTTTCTCTTAAAAAAATAATACTAAAGCATTTAAAATTATTATCACTTTAAAGAAAATATCTTTGTTTAGATACTTTATTTTAAAAAAGTTTATATTTCATTTCCGAAATAAAATTCAAAATATATTCTATGATTCTTTTCTTTCCTTGGGATACTTTGGATCTTCAATTTTAAGTTATAATATTCTGCTCCTTATAAGCAAATAAACTAATGTTATCCAAAAATGATAGCATAACCTTAGTTCTAAATTATTTATCATTTCTTTTAAAATATCTTACTAAACGATGCAGTTACATGAAATAAAGATAGCGAAAACAGATGCATAGGATTAAGGAAGAAAGCTAGAGTATTACTCTTAACATATCTCAAAATCATGGTACAGTGCGAAGAGGTAGGACATTTACCTGCCTAATATCCTCTAGTACAGGGACAATGTTAAAGCTATTTCTTCAGCTTTATTAGAACATCAAATATTTAAAGAAATATAAACACTGTCCAAATAAAATGTGTATCAGTCATAGGGCTTTGTTAACTATGCTGATATTCACATAAAGACTAAATATTATTTCCATTCCTTATAACATCCTATTTCTTAAAACATCATCTTGGTTTCCTGTTCACTAAGTACTTCCAAGCCACTATCTCAACATTATTTCTCAAGATTTTCCACATCTTACATCGATAAATAACTATCTGCATTTACAAAAACAATAAACAAAATTCATTAATAGTTAAACAATCTAGCTGTTCTACAAGAAAAGTCTGCTTACTTCATTATTCTATATATCTAATCATATACAATCTACTTAGAAAATATTTGAATATCCAATAACATAAAAATTTTAAAAGAATCACATAATTATTTGTTATGTTGGATTATATTACTAATGAAAAAAAAATTGTCGTATGCATATTTTCAAATCAATCCTATCTCATAATATTTTTTAAAATGTATGAAATGTGGTACATATAATTAAAAAAAAAACTTTTACACTTCATTCTTCCAATTTATGGATGATCTAAAGAAAACAAAAAAAATATACACTATAAATTATCAATAGTTATTATTATTACCAATAACCTTTATCTAGTCATCGTGTTCAGTAGGCTTCCTTTATCCACTTGAGCATTGCAGATATAAAAAAAAAAATCACACCCATACACTTTATATTAAAATATTTTTAGCTAAATTATTAGATTGTTATATTATAAAATTTTAATATTAATAAATTAATGTTTTTATGTTTTTCCTAATCTTATATAAAAATTTAGATTTAAACTAGGTTAACAAAATAAAAGGAATCAAAACTATAATTACATATTTTCTTGACGATAGTTCCCGATAAGTCCAAAATGTTTATTATTTTCTCTAGAGTTTTCCAAAAATATTCTCCTCCAAGCGTGTTTAAGTTTAAAACAAAATAATTATTAATCTATGTAATAAAATTTATAGAAAATAATCCTTGGTTTTAGTATTTAGGATGATAATTATTAAATCATAATATTAATTAATCCTGTGAAGCTTCTTAATCTTCTCTACCAATATTCTCTGCATATCCGATGCATCAATCCATCTAATTTCACTTTAAAAAATATTCGATAAACTTTTAAGTACTATTTGTATTTCCATGGATCCATCTTTTATTCAACTATGTGTTCACTTTTTTATATAGGTTTCCTTCTTGATACATTTAAACTTTCATTTGGTATTTTTATAAATCTCTTTTAAAATAACAACTTCAAGTACTTTTGAACAAATCTTTTCTAAATACATTTTAAATAATTCGAAGAACGGATATTTTAATATCAAAAACGCTTCTATAACATATTCTCCTGGGTTCTTTCTTTAATTATTGAAAATATCTTTAAAAATGTTATCTTCAGAAAGTATATAACATTTTACTCCTTTGAATATCATATTATATAAAATAATTCATGAAATATAATTGTCTTATTACTATTTAAAAAACAAATCTTGGATAAACTTATAAATAATACGTTTCAATACATTTTTTTTTTTTTAGACTCCGTATAATGTCCGAGCTGTGGTTTTTATGTACCAAAACAGTTCTTCGGTGAAATATTAATAAAGCTGTATCAATAAATATTTCAAATATTTTTTCAGCATTACAACTTATATCCATTTTATTCCACAGTATATCCATTTTTATTGTGAAGTTTAGGTTAAATTTTTAGATAAAATACGACTGATAAAGGAACTTTAAAAATTTAACAAAGCATGTTAAATGAAATTATTAAAATATTTTTTAGTTTACACTCTTTTTTGCAAGCTATTTTTAAAATATTAATTAGTTTTTGCAAATAAATTATGAGAGAGTGCTAAAATTGACTAAAATAATAATTTTAAATACTATCTCTTTGATAGCTATAATTTACCTTTCTCTTGTTTCAATACATTATTAATCTCCCCTTATACCCTCGTGCAATTCATATGTATAGTCTGTAAGAATACCTATTCCTATTGGTTAATTCTTACTTTAGCTTGAGAACAAATTTACATATTTTTAGTTTATAGTAGAATTGAATTTCAAAATTAGAAATTATGACGTAATGAACTTAAAATATTATTTAAAATACCACTTTTAATTCAATTATTATTTTATTTAAATTATTTAATCTTTTAAAATAACTATTAAAATAACATTTAATAACTTATTCCATTTCTTAATATTCAATTTATCTATTTTTATTTAAATAAAATATTTAATTTTTATATTATGAATGTATTCGTCTTTATTACATTATTTAAACATGTTATACGATAGTTAACTTAATGTTTAATACTATTTACTTTTATGATAGGCAATAATTCTATCCAATTCTATAATATAACTTTTAAAATATTTTAAACTTTGTTATTATTTCAAACAAGCGTGTGTGTGAATGTATGTAATATACAAGTCACATGATTAATAACTTTGACAGACGATTTTTAATCTATTTCTCTGCCTAGATTTATAAAATTGCTACACTTATTATATTATATAAAATAATTATAAAAAATTTGGAAGAATAATTTAGAAAATATAGAATTAAATACAATTTTCACCATCATAAAGTTTATTTTAAAAATATACTATATTAATTTTGATTATTAAATATGATTACAAATTTAAATGTAGCATTTATTAAATTATACGTTTTAAACTATTAAAATCGAATTTTTAAATATACTTTTAATATTTATAGCTGTGTTATTTAATATGGCCAGCTTTTACAACCATATGAAACAATTTTTAAAGCTTTACATAACTATTTTTAAATGATTTTATATACTACGTATATTCTCTTTAGCTTCAAATTGTACTTTAAAGATATAATTGACTTACTATAATTAATGTATTAAAAGAACATATTCTAAAATTTAAAATTTTTAGTAATTGACTGTTATAAACTATTACTGACCTATAGAAAATGGCACAATATATATATATATATATGTGTGTGTATGGTTGTGTGTGTGTGTGCCTAGTACATATATGATAGACATAAATTAAAAAAAATAATGATAATAGAAAGATAATAATTAGGGTTTAGTTACTAGAATGAAAAATGTTTGGCACTAGTAAATGAAATGAAAAAAAAATTATATGATGAGAGTAGAAGGTAGAAGTAGGATAGGTCAAGGAAAAGATCAGGTTAAGTAAATAAAGTTGTGGTAATGGCAAAGACCTTAAAATAAAAGGTAGTGTGTGTTGCATAGTAAGGATAATGGCTATTATACTAATTTTATCTGTTAAGAGTAAATAAAATATATTTTCAAAAAATAAAATTAAATACATAAAATATTATTATTACTATTTTTATGTGATGAGGATAAATAAAACATAGCTTTGTATTGTAATTTATAGCAAATAAATTAAAAATTATTCTTTACTAATTTTATGTGATCAATAAAAATTTTAAATAATAGTAAAGGATAGGAATAAACAAATATAGTTCCTATAACTTCATGAGAAACCAGTCATGCAATAAGTTGAGTTATCAATGGAGTTGTAACTTGACAACAGAAAAGGCCAATCTATTAGAACCACATCACAAGTGATAGTTTCAGAAATGATTTATAATTCTATCTTCGAAAGTCTGCGTAATATGCAGGAAAGCCAACAGAAAATCAAGCAAAAAATGTATGGATGCCAACAGAAAATAATTTGAAATTTAATGACATACAGAAAAGCCAACAGAAATGTGGGTCAGAATTAAGAGAAATGATAAGTGCTATGAAAGAAAAAAAAACACAGATGGTGATAATGACATTAAATGAAATGGAAAAAGAAATAATAATAAAAAATCAGAATATTTAGAATCTGTATGTAGAGAATAGAAGGATGACTTGTATGGGTTGAAAGAGAAACAAGATCGACAAAAGAGAAAAAATGAAAATGATAGTGCTCCAAGTAGGTGAGGGTAATTGGAAAAATTTCAAAATATAGCAGATATCACAGAAAGGATAAATGAACTAACAATACTGATGAAGAATCTAAAAATAAATGTGGAAGATGAAGAATAGAGTAGAGAAAAAGCAGTTAAAGATTATTCTGCAAAAAAATAAAGAATTTAAGATAGATATGACTTGCAGTCTAGACCAAATATAATCAATGCAAAAAGAATTACAAAAACCACCAGCAGAGTGAATTATATGGAAGAAAAGCTGGATATAATTAAGCCAGCAGAGAACAAATCTTCAAAATCAACTTTGAGGTGAACAGTGAAGTTCTACAGAGTGTGAACCAATTCTTAAGAATATTTAAAGGCCTAATTGTTAACTCACTTATAGAACACTTAAATAATTTAGAAAGTTATTTTAATTTTAACCTGATAGCAGAAGAAAGTAAGTTGGCTATTGCTTGTAGCTACTTACAAGGTGATGCATACTCCCACAACACATTTCAGAAATATAATGAATCATTAATAAGAATCTTTCAGACTGAAGGAGGTCTGGAAGCAATTTATAATCATTTGATACAAGAAAAAAATAGCAAAGAGATTAGAGAAATGTAATTTCAATTTTTTTAGGAAGGAAGTAACCAAATTGAGGATTCTTGATACATGTAGCATGTCTAAAGGCCAGATTATTTAAATAATTTAGCTTAATTTGCTCTTTAGAGTTAAGCAAATGCTATGTGGCACTGATAGAATACAGAATTCCTAAATACTATGGACATGCACAAGCAAAATCAACCCAGTGGATTACAAGATGAAGTGAAAGAATAAGCTTATATTAATATGATAGAAATAGGAAAAAGAAAGAACAATAATGAGGTGAAGAGCCAAAGTAAAGTGAAGTGTGGATTTTTTGGCTATATACAGTCTGATAGAGTGATTGAAAAAACAGGGAGTAAAGCATAAATCAGTAGCAACATTGTAAAAAAAGACCATAAATGTAATCATCTATACTTTATAGAATCCAAACTTCTAAAAAACATGGTAGTAAAAATATTTTTTGTTAGATATATGTACATACCTTTGTATGGAAACTATTTTTTGTTGTTGGTGGCATTGTTGTTGTTGTTGTTGTTGTTGTTGTTATTATTATTATTATTATTATTATTATTATTATTATTATTATTATTATTATTATTATTATTATTATTATTATTATTATTATTATTATTATTATTATTATTATTATTATTATTATTATTATTATTATTATTATTATTATTATTATTATTATTATTATTATTATTATTATTATTATTATTATTTTTAATAGTATTTTTTTTTGCTCATCTTCTTCTACTTCATCTTCTCTTCTTCTTTTTATTATTTTCCTGCAGAAAAAAGCAACTTTGGGCTACAGGTGATTGTTTGGTTGTGCATTTCTTTCTAGTGACAGAATGAGGATTCAAGATTTAATTGAAGATTCAATGTTAGCATGGCACTCCATGTCCAAGTTTACTTTCTGATTCTGCATCAACCTCTTTGTATAATTTGTTGTTGTTGTTGTTGTTGTTATTATTATTATTATTATTATTATTATTATTATTATTATTATTATTATTATTATTATTATTATTATTATTATTATTATGTTTCAATGATAAGCTTTATTTGTCTTAAAGGGTTACAAGAGTTTACATAGCTTGTATTGCTGTGTTTACATGGGCAATCCATAGTTGTAGGTTTACATATATAAATGTTGATTTATTGTTTTTACCACAGGATTACAGGAATTTTAACATGTTGTGAATTACTTACATGGTTTTACATAGCTTGGATTGCTGTGGTTACATGGGAATCCATAGATATAGGTTTACATATATAGAAATTGATTTATTGATTTACATGAGACTACAAAAAAATTTCATGCTGTGGATTAATTATAAGGGTTTTACCTGGCTTGGATAGCTGTGGTTTCATAGGCAATTCATGGATATATGTATGTAAAAGTTGATTTATTTATTTATGCTGTTGATTAGTTACAAGGGTTTTACATAGCTTAGATTGCTGTGGTTACATGTGTAGTCTCTAGTTGTAGTTTTATATTTGTAAAAGTTGTTTTATTGGTTTACACATGATTACATAAATTTTACATGGTCTAGACCACTGTATCTAAAGATGCAATCCAGGTTTAGTTCTATATGTGATTGAGTTGCCATGGTAATATAGGTGAGGACTAGAATTTTCATGGTAGTGTGGCAATTATCTGTGAAGTCTGGCCTGGTGTGAGGTCAATGTTAGTATTTTTTTAGGGTATCTTCTTTGGGTTTCTATGTTCTCACTTGATTTCATTGGCAATGTTGATTGGGGAGGATCTTGGTGTAAATGGAAGGCCTGATGGGATTGTCATGCCTATTTTCTGGTGCATTTGAATTGATAAGTGTTGCAGAGGGTTGGTGGTACAGCTATGTTAAAAATAGTTGCAATTGTTAACTTGGACTTTGTGGTAAGCGGGTCAGATTCTGGATATAGCTGCGCACTAAAGCTGGGAGCTGAGTAAGACTTTTGATGAAGTTTAAGAATGAGATACATGTGTAGAGTGTCCTGATATACAAAGGAGGCTGGTGGTACAGCTATGTTTGAACTGATTGCAATTGTTGAGTTGGAGTTTGCAGTCAGTTGGTCAGACTCTGAGTCTGGTGGGTTAGAGGTTTGGGGCAATAATTTAAGTGTGAGATTCATGGCTAGTGTTCAGACAAAATCTAGGTAGGTAGTTAGGTTCAGCATTGCTATTAGAAGTGAATTGTGTTTTTTGAAATTATCTAGTAACTTGATGATAGTTGAAGATTTGAATGAAAAATTTAACACAAAATTGGAAATCAGTTATCAGTTGATTGGAAAAAGTATATAAAGTTTTTATTTTTTGCTGTCCTAAGATTTTGACTACTTTATAAGCATAAACAACCAGAGCTTGTTAACTCAGTAGTGAGCAAATGAACTACATGCTGGGAACTTGAAATAGAATTTTTATTACCAAACAAAGATCGGAGATTACTACAATAACGCTAAAAATAAGCGTGTACCTGACTAACCATTGGACTTTGAAACTCTATGCTGGCATTATTATGGGAAAACACTGGTCATGCGATGGCTGTTTTTAAAATTATCATTAGATAGCTTGATTTCAATTGGAAGTTTAATTAAAAATATAATCCAAAGTTGGAAGTAAGTAATCAACTGATTAAAGATGTATTACTATTTTGCAATAGACTAAGATTTTGAATTCTTTTTAAGCATATAAAAAAACAAAGTTAGTTAACTTGTTTATTTAGTAAGTAAATTGCTTGCAGGGAAATTTGTAACTGAATTTTTTTTCCTCTGGGAAAAGAAATGGGCCGTTCCTGGAAGTATTGCAATACCAGGTCAACCCGTGGCGGAGACGGAGCAAGCCCCTAACTCTCCACCTAATTCCAAAAATCAGTTTAATATTCTGGCCCCCATTAGGGAGCGTACCCAGATATTAAGCTGATAAGAACAGATACTACACTTTGATTTTAGCCAAAAGGCCGAGAAACGATTTTTTTTTCAAACAAAAATCGGGCTTTGCAATAATAAAATTAATAATTCGCTTAATGTTTGGCTGAACTTTGGACATCTAAACTCTGTGCTGGTAATGTTGGTAGTAAGCATCTGGTCGTGTGATTAATTTGTCCCCATATTGTTTTCCAAAATTATCGTTGGGTAATTTGATTTTAATTGAATTTTTGAATGAAAAATGTAACACAAAAATATCAAACAATTACCAACTCATTGGAAACTGAAAAAGATATATCAGGATAAGATTTTTACCTTTGGAACATGAAAAACTAGAGCATGCTGACTTGGTTGTGAACAAATGGATCTTTGCTGCTGAATGGTTACTACTGCTATTACTACTACTACTACTATCATCATCATCATCATCATCATCATCATCATCATTATTATTATTGTTATTGTTACTATTATTATTATTATTATTATTCTTGTTATTGTTATTATTATTATTCACTTCTAAATCTCTAGTTATAAGAGCAGGACATCTCATTGATCAAAATAAGTTGTAAATGTAAACTATCTTCTAAGATTTAATAAATCATGGTTCAACTGTGTATTGGTTCATAAACTATCAGATTTTTAGGTACATCATCCTCTAAGGTTATGAGATTTTTAATTGGGCCAGGTATATTATATTGATCTGTATTTTCTTTGTTGTTCAGGTTGTTGCTTTTTGTGTTAAAATTGAGGTTGCTTTCTTGGTGTCCATGACTACATTAAGGCTGATGATGGGTTCTTATATATCATAGAATTGTGAGTTGAGATTTATTTTCACATCAGACTAATGCTCACATTGTCTTCCCAAGAAAAAAATTTAAATAAATTTTTTTTGTATGATGTATATAAAATAAAAGTGTTGATGTGTGAATATGTAAGTAGAACAAGAGTTAAATTGGTAATGAAGAAAGGAAATGTGTACCCATATTTTCATTATCTTATTTCTTGACCACTGAATATTATAGCAATTCAAACTTATTTAAAATTAATTAGTCTGACATTGCAAGCTTTTCAACCACACACTAAAATAGATGTATAAAATATAAAAAATAAATAAATAAATAATGGAGACCTATGGTAAAAAAGTGAAACTGAATGAACACAGTGAGATAGGAAATAAGGTGATGACTTTTAATGCACTTAGCAGTGTTTAGGGAAAAATCAAAAGATAAGAGTTGTCAATTCCTCAACAAGCTTTGTGATAAATGCTTAGCCAGAAAAAGCATTTAAAATATCTGTCAGGAAACCTCCCTAAATCTCTGACCATTGTTTCATGCTTTGGCACTCCTCAGAGAGGCGTTAGTGTAGGTTCAGACACTAGATCTAAAAATACCAATGTAAAGCCAGAATTTAGCTTAAAGTTATCTATTGAGTGAAAAATCTGAAATTTTCAGACACCTATATGTCTTCAAACCCAGCTATCCAACTCAAATAGCTATATGGGGCTGAGAGATCTTCAGCCATACCATATATTAGTAGTCTTAGCAATATAACATCGCATAAGACTTAAACAGAGAAAGCATTTAAAATATCTCTGTCAGAAACCCCCCCCCCCAAAAAAAAAACAACCTCTGACCATGGTTTTGTGCTTTGGCATTCCTCAGAGAGGCACTACGGTAGGTTCAGACACTAGATCTAAAAATACCAAGCCAAAGCCAGCATTTATCTAAAAGTTATCTATTGAGTGGAAAATCTGAAATTTTCAGATATCTACATGTTTATAAAAGAAATTAGATGAATATATTTATTCCATTTCTATTTCTATACTGGACTATTTCTCTTCATCAAATATAATTTATTGAAAGTCTTTAAAAAAATTTAACTTTATTTAAATATTCCAAATACATTCAACTATTAGTAATAGCACATAGATTAGTACATGCACAATGTTTCAAGATTAATATCATCCTCTTATCTTCAAATGATTGCTGGTCAAATCAGTGACATTACTAGCATGGTAATCAAACCTGAACCCTTAAAATCTTGAGTATTGAATTTTAAGGTAACACTCTAACCACCTCATAAATAAATATATGAAATTTCTACTGACTATCTCCTTTGGCAGGATGACTCAGTTGGTTAATAGAGCATTACCTTAAAATTCATTACAAGAATCTAAGGGTCCAGACTCAGTTCCCATGTTAGTAGTGTCACTGACCAAGCAGCATCATCTCAAGAAGAAAGGAGAATAATACTTCTTGAAATATTGTGTTGTGCATATACTACTAATCTGTGTGCTAATACTAACAGTTCAATGTGTTGGAAATATTTAAATGAAGTTAAATTTTTTTGATAACATTCAATACTTATATTAGATGATGGAAATAGTGCAATATATATATATATATAAATACAACTAAAATACCATCATCACAAACCTTCAGGAAAACAATATTTATTCCATGTATAATCATAAAGATTTTTAAAGATCCAAGATATGAGTGAAAGTTCCCAGGTCAAAATTCTTTTTTTTTAATGGTAAAAATCACAAGTTACTTTATTTCTTTCATTTTCTGAGTAGTTTTACGTATAAGTAATTTTGTTTGTATTTTTTTTTTGTATGTGTGTATGTATATATTATTTTTAAAAACAAAAAGAGAAATGATTTCTTGATCCAATTTATGTACTTTTCTGATCAGAGAAAAAATAGATTATTATTTACGTAGGTAATGTAATATATAGAGTATATGAGCACAGACTTTCACACGACCCACCACTCTCCACTATATCTCATAACACTGACACACTTGAACACATATATGTCGAAAAAGTAAATAATCACCAATATCTATATATCATGCTAAACCAGCAATCATCAGTTGGTCCAGATTAACATCTCTACACATATATGCTATAAGTGCTCAGATATATATTAAGATAGATAATATAATGAAAATTTATTACTTATCTGGTTGTAATTACAAATTTATTTAATAATTCTATGTATTTATAAAATAAATAAAGAAAAGAAATTAAATTTGAAAAAATATTAATCAATGAAATAAGAGACAAAAATAATCTTTTTGTATTATTATTTTTTATTTTGTAAAGACAAATAAATGTTCTTTTTAGTATAGTGGAGATCATTTATTTTTTTTCAAATGTATGTAGTCATGTGTATCGGTTGTATAAAATGGAGTGGATGATTGAAGAAAGCTTGTATGTCTGGGTTCGAATCTCCTCTAATTACATGTACATTAAGTAAGTATAGAGGATTTGAACTCAGATTTTCAAGCACCCTTCAACTATCCACACTATCTCATACAACTGATACATATGACCAAACACATGTAGAAAAGATTAATAATCACCAATATACATATTTCATGCTAAACTAGCATTCATCAGTTGGTCCAGGCTATCATCTCTCACACACATATATATAATCAATGCTCAGTTTATATTAAGATAGCAAATCTTCATACTTTAATGGACAGGCTTCAATCCTCTACAACCTCCAACTTTTCAGCCAGCCATATCATTGAAAATCTGATGATGAAAACTCAAATCCCATGCATACATGTATTTTAAAAAATGTAATTAATTTGGGACAAAAAATAAAGGTAACCAGATTTATCGAGTTTGATGGTGGATAGCATTGGTATATAAAGCTAAGATAGGCACCAGTGATGGGTTTTTTTTTAAGTTGGAATTTTTCCACTTTCACTCATGAATTTATCTCATCTCAATCAGTGAACACATTGTTTAATTCTAACAACATCCCAGAAAATTAGTCTGTTTAGAATGCCACTTTCATTTATATAAGAATCTGCTAACTTATGAAATATTAAACAGGCTCACATGGACACCCATGCACTGACTGAAAGTCTCATTATACTAGAATGTAAATGAAGTTTATTTATAAATATGTATTTCATATTGTTGTTGCAGATCCTTGAAAATGACTGTATGAAGATAAAAACAGTTGAAATGTTGGAGTTTTGTATTATATATAAATATATGTATATGTTTAGTATTGAGATAAGAAAATAAAGTTTTTAAAAAGAAAAAGGAGAAGGATTTTTAATTTGTTGATATTATACTAGAATGAAAGCTTTTATTCTTATAGTGATTGGTTAAACCTGTGATTATGTAGCTTTCTGCCAATGTCAATTTCAAATTTGTGTCATTCCTGCCTGCACTACTTATTGTAAATTAGATTAAGCAGTGCTATTGTCTTTCACCAATTTTTTATTGGCTTATCCATGATGAATACATAATCCATCCATACCATCACTTTACCTATTTTTTATTTTATTTTAGTTGACTAATTTATAATGGTAATATCAGAATTGTAATATTATCATGAGATCTATTTTATTTACAGTGATCTTAATAACAGTGTTTTTCAGATTAATATTTAATATTTCTCAAACATAATTAAATATAATTTAATAGTTGAAAAATATATCAGACATAATTTATAACTTATTTATTGTCAAATGATTAATAATTAACAGTGGTTATAATTTGCATATTTATAGCTATTTATTAATTAATTTTGTAGAATTATGGATTAATGTTAATTTTAAAAATAATAATTGTATGATTGTTCTAGATTTTACATAAGCATATCGAAGCTCATAAAAGATGTTTGTTAAATGACTTTTCTCTGATATAGATACATTCTTATCTAAATATATATTCTATGTGATTTATACAGAAGTATAGTATAATAATTGTAAATATTGTAGACATGTAAATATTTTTTTATTTTATTCATATTATTTATAAATCTAGTTATTCATTTTATCTCTCATTCTAAGCCTAGTTAAGTATTATATAGCTTGCTACATACGCACTCTGTGATACATTGTTATGTTTTTCTGAGTGAGTAGTGGATTGACAGAGGAACTAATATCTAAAAATTTAAGGAGGGATTTGAACTTGGTCTGTAGATATTTTTATTTTAGAGATAATGCCATAATCTGCAGTGATAGATGTATTATAAATAATAAAACATCTATATTAGTAAAGGTGTTAAACCGCTAAACATCACATGATCACTATTTCTTATGCTAGCATATTACTGTTATTAAAACAGGCAAAACTCTCCATACAAGCCTTCTGGCATCCATTGATTACTCTGGTTGGCACTGAGTGGCACTACTGTATGGAGTTTTGCTTGTTTTAATATATTAGTAAAGGATAAGTTCTCTCTTTACATGGACATGTTTTATGGGAATAATTGTCAAGAAATATGCCTAGATACTCAAGTCTGACCATTAAAGATTGTTAGTATATTCCTACACCCATTAACCTTAGTATTTAAATTCTCATATATTCTAATGTAGAAATATATAGATATAAAAAGGGAAATAAAAACAAAGTCCTGTTTCAATATGTGCATGAGCACACACAGAGACACACATATATAATAAATTTTTGGTACAAAACAATATTTTTTTGCTGAACCAGATATTCTATATAGCATATCTTTATCAAAGCATGATTATATGTTCAATATAGTTGTGCTTTGCCAAAGATATACTATATTGAAAGCCTGGCTCAGCAAACTAACATATATTGAATTGTCCCAAAGTTTTATTGCTGTAATGGTTAATAACTGTCTACTTACTATGATAGAATATATTCTATTATACAGTATTTATGGCATTCTCATCAATGAAACAGTCCAGTTCTATTACAAAGACAACTTATTAATAATTGCTTTGCAATGACTAGCAAAAAAAGGTCATTAATAAGCAATTATAAATAAGTGGTATTATTACTGAACTGTGAGTTTAACTCATATATGAGTGTGATAATTCTTTATATATTTTCTTCAGGTGACAAGACGAATAAAACTGTACTGAAAATATATTATTGATCCATGTTATGGATTCAGGTCACAATATTGATTTTTTTAAGACAATATCCTATTCAGATGTGAAAATCTACACCAATGTAAAATCAGAGAAGCTATTGAGATATTAAAAGGCCAAATTGTGTTAACAAATGTGATGACTCGTGTAAACTTTGTCCTATTTGGAATTTTTTTTACCTGAATTTTTATTTATTATTAATTTTTCAGTTTTTTTTTCCAATTTTATGCAGCTATTTTTAGTTGTGAAGTTTCCAGTGGCTATATAACTATTTTTATTAACACTGTTTACAGTGCCGCTACAATTATATAGTTTTCATTTCCCAATTGAGGGCTTGTGTGATCAAGTTGAAATGTTGGAATTGTTTAAATTAAAATCTTACATGGATGAACTTGCGAAATATTATTTTTTATACCTGGATCCTGAACATTTGTATGAATATATATATATTATAACGATCCAGATGAAACGACTTAACGTAATCTGCATTACAAGGGCGCCATCTAGGCATTTGAACCTAGAAAAAATTATATAGTAGGCAGATACGTAAGTTAAAAAAAATATTATATTGGTTGATTCTGGTGGTTAGCCCATTGTCACTAGCTCAGTGGAATAGCAGAGATTTATATTTTATAATAAATTCTTATCTAAGATATATTTCAATATTAAAAAAAGGAATAAAATAAGCCACTGCCAGAAATTAACAAACAAACATTTATTTACGCACATATATATAAAATTTAGCATTATTTTAGAATAACTTTTACTTTGGATTTTAACTTGATTTTAGAATTTAAATTTACATTTTAATTTTTTATATTATAAGTTTACATTTTAATTTTTATAAATTTGCACAGATGGATTTATGAAAGTTTATTTTATAATGTTGAGTATAGATCAGTTACACAGATTACATGGTCAAAAACATTTCAATAATAAACATAAACGATCAAAATATAAAGTCATTGATGGAATTGCAGAGGGAAATTCATAAGAAACCCAATGGCATTCATCATAAGATGCCGCATTTACACCAATAACTTAAAAGACATCCGAAATAAATACATCTTAGATACTCACCATAAGGTATCAGTATTTACCGAATGTCTATATATTTTGATCAAATATGAAAACCAAAAATACAATTAACCGATAATGAATCCATGCAAGTGTCTATACTCACTTTAAATTTAATGCATTTTTATTTAGAGTGTCGAGTATGAATAGACTACATAGATTGCATTTGAAAAGAAAATATTTTATCCCTTATTTAACCTTAGGCCAAAAGTTCACAGTTAAACCAACATCAATCCACCTGATATATCGATGTGTTCAATGTAATACGAATACGACAGCACCAATAGGTTAAGAGAAGAAATTGCCTCTCATCAGATAGGAATACTACATCTATCTGACAATAAGAGCAATAAAAAAAAACTCCATAGGAAGGAACTGTGGTCTCCATCTTATAATTCCCTCCATAGGCAAAATGAGAGTGTGCGGCGTATAAAGCGATTCTGCCCATAGCAAATCTTGTACTACATTTACTAATTACACCAATATATCCAATCCATTGACCTAATTCAACTACGAAATGAATAACTTAAGATTACCCTCCCCTAATAAAACTTTACAAATCTATATAGCCATTTATGCCCGACTTAAGTTTAACATTTATATAATTTAATTTAACTAAAAACAGAAATCATAATAAAAACTTAAAAGAACAAAATAAATAAATAAATAAATGGAAATGATTTTACAAAAGAAATACATCCAATTAAAATTACTTATTAATAAATAAAGTTGGTCAGATAGGATTCTATTTCTATAAATTAAATATTGGGAAAAAGTTTATATTTTAGAGTTCTTAATGTTTTCAAATGTTCATTAATTATATATTTCTTACTGTTTTGAAAAATGTCTGTAGTCTCTGATTTTTTGTAATGGAAGGTGTTAATTCCCACAAAGTCATAAGGAGATCGGTGTGCAGTTAACCATTGGTCCTTTATGGTTGATGGTATTCTTCTGGGCCTTGATGTCCTGTGGTCCGCAATATTGGAAAACGATGTTTCATTTTTTTGAACAACTGAAGGAATTGAAAGTGTGTCTTTCAATCCCTTCTCCTCCAACCCTCTCCAACTTAACACATATCTGTCCTCTCTTAATAATAATTATTCACTAACTATTTTATTTCCAAACTTTTCTTTTATATGTAACTTTAGGATCCAATGGACATTACATCATCGATGATGATGATCCTTCCGTTGAGGTCCGATTTCCCGATGGATTTTTTTCATTGGCCATTAGTTTCTATTGTTTTCCTATCTGACCATTGCTTATACATTTAAATGCCCAAGGGCTAGTTCACTTGGACTAATTAAATTAATCATTTCCATTTTTTCAATAACATTAATTAATTTGTTTTGTACAAGCTTAGATATATTTTTATCTTTAAATCTTTACTGACAATTTAGTTTTAAAATACTTTTTCTTTTTTTTTTAATAAAGTTTTTTTTTTTAATTTCTCATCTGTGCGATTTTAAATATATATGAGTTTAGTATAGAATTTTAATTTTCAATTTTTAATTCTTAAAAAAGAAGTTTTATTTGCGAACTTTTATTTTTTTCATGTTTAATAATAATAAAAAAATAATGTAACATCGTATGTGCCTGTTACAATATATATATATTGCATGAACAGGATAAATAATCTTGAGTGAACTTGGGATGATTAAAAATCATCATCATCACAAGTTACTACAAAATTACATATCAAATATAAAAAGAATGAGCATGAATGATAATGAATATAATGAATGAGACTGAGAGATGAGCCCAGAACTAATTATAAGTAACTATAATTTCACTAGCATTACAGAAAAGCAATAATCATTCATCACCATGATTGATTAACAATAAAATCAACAGGCAATCTTATGATTGGATTTGAAATGCGTCTACTATAAACCAGGCTAATTATTTAGCTCTTTCCAGCTTGGGGAAGATTACTTAAACAATAATTTGGATGCAAAATCTTGAGTGCTAATTCATAAGAATATAACAATGAAAAAATAATATTGATGGAATACTAAAATATCCTGCCGATTATCAGTGTCCTTTGGCCAATAAGTACCATTAATGTACTGGACAACAATAAACTTAATGTTTAATAAATACTAAATTACATAAAGTATAGTGCAAAGACTTTAAAGAATATCTGCTTTGTACCAACCAGGATCATCAACATATGGTTGCCATGACACTAAACATAAACTCCATTTTGTATAATAGACTGTTATACACAAATCCAGCTAAGTGAGCCAAAACTCTATAACTGTTATTGTGATCAAGAGATATAATACAAACATAATATTATAAAGCCATTTTAGAATTGAATAAATTCACTGAAGCAACTTTAACATGAAATATCAGTATATTAATAACAATTAAAATGAAATTATATCTGCTGAGTATGCTATAAATATAAATTCAGCTTTTTAATTTTGATTAATACAATAAGCTATTACATTGCCATTTACAAATACCTCATAATATGTTGAGATAAAACATACTTGCATGGTATAATAATTTACAAATATATTTGAATTGTCATAAATGTATGAATGAAATTCATTTTTATAATACATAATTAACAACTTATTTAACATATATGTGTGTGTACATGAAAATGTATGCACTCATTAGCATTTATAAAAAAATAAACATAATTAACCATGATTTTCTCAATGCACAATTAATTTCATGTTGAAAATATACATAAAATTCACACATGTATGTGGGTATATATATAAATGATAGTATTTTTCAAAGTTATTAATTAATTCAGTATATGTAATGATAAAAAAAGTTTTTCTTTTTATCTTTAAAAAAATATTATTTCTTTGACAGTCCATTAAAGTTTTTTTCTGGTTACTCTTAATTAATTATAAATGTTTTTAAAAATATTGCAGTAAGTTATTTTGTTTTCCAATCTAGAAAGATTTTTGAAGATTACTTTTTCTTTAACTTCAAAATAAAATCATTTATAAATCAATTCTTTGTTTTTAGACTTATAATTCAAGCAAAAATTTACTTGATCTACTTTTAAATTAGAGATTTTAATAATCATTATTTTCTCTAAAGAGTTTCACTTTAGTAAATAAACTGAAAATGGTTATTTATTATTTTTTTCATTACTCTAGTTTTAGTTGAATATTTTAATCAAAACATATTTACCTTTAAAACCAGCTGATATCTATAAATACTTTGACATGATGCAGTACCTTTGTCTGTGTTTCATTTTATATTGATAAGACTATATAACATGATAATTTCTTGGTATTGGTCCCCTCTAAAACTATTACACTGGCCTATTGTCATCTTTGGGAAAGGTATAATCCAAGTAACTGTTGACATTTGTTCAGCATCATTTAACCTAGAATGTGATAGACTTCAGACATAATATCTAGTATACAATTATGGGGTAAGAGGAACACAGAGAAGCAGACCCTTTACCTTCATCTATATCCAAATTCTACAATTGTGAACAACTAGTAGTTGACTTGCAATGTCTTGCCTCCAGTTATATATTTATAGTATCCTATATAACCCTAAAAACTCATTTATATTTTTCCAATGTTTTTATAGTCAGGGTAAAATTTAAAAAGACAGTAATTAAATATAAGTTTTTTTTTCTTGATTGATAAAGTTAATGACTCTTTTCAATTCACTTTGATCCTTTCAAAAATAAGTTTGTAGGATTTTTATCAAAATATGTTATACAACCTTTAATTAAAAAAAATTGTTCTAATCAAAATAGTGGAATTTTATAATTGCCTGTATGTCAATTGTAACATAAAAACATGCTTGTTTTAATTTCAAAATCAGAATTAATAAAATATTAAATAGACTTTTTTTAAATGTTTAATTTATAATAATTTATTTTTTTAATTTAAAATTATTTAATCCATAACTGTTTTTCCAAGTGTAATATAAGAAATACTATAAAAATTTTGTTTGTGTTTATTTCTACTTTTTTTTCAATATATATATATATATAGGTGCACATACTACTATGTTGATGTATACCATGAAACATATAACCTTCTCATATCCCTCCTAATGAAGAAAAGAAAAAGAGAAATGAAACACTATATAACAATATTTTACATAATAAACATGTATAATCAAAATAATATTTGTATCTCACACTATGCACTTATCATTTTTAGAGAATTGGCAGGCAGCTGACAGCTACTAGAATAAATAGTGTTCTGCAATTTTGAGGTAGATAAAGAATTTAGCCACTGGACTATAAGTACAAAATACAGCATGAACACCCAGAGCACTACCTCAATTTAGACCCTATAAGCTACCACAAACCTTGATTTGAAATAAAAATGCAGAAGTATTTCCAAAGCTTTGCTCAATTGAGTCTTAGGAACTGGAAAATATACAACTATGCCATACTCATCACATGATCACATTTCCTATACTAGCACATTAATTGTTGATAAACAGAGCAAAACTCTCTATACAGTATTGCCACCTGTGCTAAACAGAGTAATCAATGGATGCCAGAAGGCTTGTGCATAAAATCCCTATCTTGTGCCTACTCATCCAATATCCCCAGAAACTAGTCTGGGGATATTGGATGAGTAGGCATTAGATAGGGATTTTATGCACAAGTCTTCTGGCATCCATTGATTACTCTGTTTAGCAGGGTGGCAATACTGTATGGAGAGTTTTGCTCTGTTTATGCCATACTCCTTTTCTTGGAGATTTAGATGATGGGATCATGGCAAGACTACATTAAATGCACCATCATAAACAATAGGAAAATGGATTGGGACAATGCACAAGATAAAACATACCTCAGAATTGAATAAAAACATTATATTCTCAAGCCAATGACAAAAATAAAAGTACAGCTAAACAAAGTCCAACAGACAAAAAACGAATCCAATCTCCAAATTCATACATTTTCTATTCATATCTAAATATAAACTTCTTAAATATACATTAACCACTATTTTATAACTTATAATCATCAATACTCTTGTCCCATATTTCACAGTCATTTTTTAATATTAATTTTACATTAGAAGCATACTTTTTTCTTTCTCAGATGTTGTTATATTTGAAATCACATTGAGGAGAAATTTTGGACTAATAACCAACAGTACTTGATCATCATCAGCTGCACAACAGGGTAGCAATTTGTAATGGTATAAAGAATCTGGGGTGAACATGGGATTATAGAAAATTATCATCATCACAATTTACTACAAAATTTAAATATTAAATGTAAAATGAATGAACATGAATGATAATGAATATAATGAATAAGACTGAGAGATGAGTACAGAACAAATTATAAGTAAGTATAAGTTCACTAGCATCACAATTCATCACCATGAATGGTCAACAATAAAATCAACTGTCAATCTTGTGATTGGATTTGAAATGGGTCTACTAAAAACCAGGTTAATTATTTATCTCTTGTAAGCTTGGGGCAGATTATTTAAACAATAATTTGGATGCAGAAACTTAAGTGCTAATTCATAAGAATATAACAATGAAAAAATAATAATACTGAAATACTAAAAACATCGTCAATGCTTCTGGACACTTAATACCATTAATGTACTGGCCAACTATAAACTTAATTTCTAATAAATACTAAACTAAGTAAAATGTAAGTATTCATGACTTTAAAGGATATCTCCTTTATGCCCACCAGGATCATCATCATCTAGAATATTTATAATACTAAACATAAACCCATTTTATATAACAGACCATTGTACATGAATCCAACTCAGTGAGCAAGAGCTCTACACATGTTATTGTGATCAAGAGATATTATATACTAAAACCATTTAGGATTGAATAAATTCACTGAAATAACTTTAACAATGAAATACCAACTTATTATTATCACATAAATAAAATTAAAGTCTGATGAGTATGCCATAAATATAAATTTGGCATTATATTTTGATTAGTTCAATACACTATCACAATGTGATTACAAATAACTCATCATAGATTTACATAAAACACACCTAAATATAAGCACACACATGTGCAGTATAATAATTTATGAACATATTTGAATTATCATAAACCTACAAATGAAATTCATTTTATAATACATAATTAATGACTGACTTAATATATATGTGTGTGTACATTAAAATTTGTGCACATACTGATATTTATAAAAAAATAAACCCAATAAACCATATTATATTTTCTCAGTACATAACTAATTCCATGTTGAAAATATACATAAAATTCACATATGTATGTGTGTTTTTTTTAAAAAATAGATAGTTTGAATCAAAGTTATTAATTAATTCAGTATTTCTTAATGGTAAAAAAAGTTTTTGCTTTTATCTTTTAAAAACAATATTAGTTCCTTGACGGACCATAAAAGTTTTTATTTCAGGTTACTCTTAATTTATTATAAACATCTTTAAAACATTCCAGCAAGTTTTTTTGTTTTTCAATCTAGAAAGATTTTTGGAGTTTCCTTTTTTTAATTTTCAAAATAAAATCATATATAAATCAATCCTTTATTATTAGACTTATAATTCAAGCAAAAATTATTTACTAGTTTTAGTTTTAAATTAGAGATTTTATCAATTATCATTTTCACTAAAGAGTTTCAATTTTTAATAAATAAACTGGTAGCAGTCATTTTTTATTTCATTACTCTAGTTTTAGTTGAATAATTTAGTCAAAATGTATTTACCATTAACCTTTTTATTGTCCAAATTCCAGTTGGTTGATTGAGTTAAAACTCTAAATTTTTGGTTGGTCAATTACAGAATCAGCAGTCAAATATATTCATCATTTAATATTATATTCATTTTAGTTTCGTTTGTAAAAAGCAAATTAATAATTTGTCAGAATATGAAAGTGAACAAAAGTTTTTTCAACAATAAATTTCTATTTATAATTATAAAAATATTTTATAGTGGAGAACCTAAAAAGAACATTCGTAACCTATTAGAAAATGTTGTGTCCATTATTGATTTTCTTTCTCAATTTACATTCTTGTAAAAATAAATAATTTTTATTAAAATCTTAGCTATTTTTTAAAAATAATTTTAATTTCAGCATATTTTATCAAAATAATTTATAATATGTAAAAAAAAAGCTAAATAAATACTCTAAACATTCATTTTCATTTTCAAAATCAAAACAAAGAAGTTGGAGCAGTGAAAAATTATTGCTAGGTGCCCATATTCTTCAAAATGAGAAACCAACCAATCAGCATCCAGGAAAATCTGCCTTCTTCCATTGTTGTAGTGTCAAATTTAAATATTATTGATTTTTTACTTGTAAAATAATTCTAAAGAGGGCAGCATCTTATGGTACTTTTTAGCTTTTAAATGAGCATAAATTTGTTACAATAACATAAAAATAGCTCATTTTAGAGTTAGTTAAGCCAAGTTGACTCACATCTTTTTTTAAAAGAGCTAAGAGCATCTCATATTTGTATTTTATATACATGATGCAGTATCTTTGCCTGTGCTTCTTTTCATATTGATAAAATTATATATAAACCATTATACAAATATCCAGTAATGCCCTCTGTTTAATAGTTATATTTCAACAGAGGGTGTTACTGGATATTTGTAATTGTATAATGGTTTATATATTTGTTTTATTTCAGTTAGTGTTAATAGCAACTTTATTTGGATAAAATTATGTATATAATGTGGCTATATTTTGGTATTGGTCTCCTCTAAATCTATAGACTGACCTATTGTTATCTTTAGGAAAGGTATAATCCAATTAAATGTTGACATTCAATCATTTTTATATAGTTTAGAATTTGTTAGGCTTCAGATATATTGTCCAGTTCACAATATGGAATATGATGAACACAGAAAATCAGCCCTTTACTTTTATGTCAACCCTACCGCAATCATTGAGAACTAGAATTGACTGATTTGCACTGCTTGTTTTCAGTTATATCTTTATAGTAACTGTATTTTTTCCAGCCTTTTTATTGTCAGATTGAATTTTTTTTAAAAAAAAAAACAATAATTAAGAGAAATATTTCTTTATCTTGATTGAAAAAAGTTAAAAAATCTTTTCAATTTATCTTAATCCTTTCAAAAATATATTTGCAGGCTTTTATGAAAACATGTTATACAAGCTTTAATTAATAAATTTTTTAATCAAAATAGATAGTAGAATTTTATAAATACTAGTATATCTATTGTAACATGAAACATACTTGTTTTAATTTCAAAATCAGAATTAATAAAATATTAATTACATAATTTTTAAAATATTTAATTTGTAATAACTTTTCTTTAAAATGTAAAAATATAGAAAATTTATACAAATAATTTTTGTTTGTGTTTATTTTTACTTTCCCTTTCAAATTTGTATATATACTTGCACACACACTGCTATGTTGTTGTACACTATGATATACATAACCATCTCAATATATAATTATTTTCATTTTATTTGTATTTTAATTCAAATTTCTATACAATTGTTTGTATGCTTTGTATAATGAAGTTATTTCTTTCTTCTTTATAGCCTAAAGCTGAATACACTTTTGGTGAATCTCACCATACTCATAGCTCTCTTATTAGTTATTGTTATAACTTTATTTTTTAAATTACTTCATTTAAATATTCTGTTTTTTGATAACTGGATGTTGTTCTCTTTTTTGTTTATTACATTTCAATGATTGGTGATAAAGCAAATATTCTAATTGGAGACAATACATTTCAAATTGCCATTTCTAAATAATGTAAAAAGCTTCACTATAATAACATCTCATTGGTAGGCTGACAGAAATGCATTTAATTTTTGCCTTTTGCCTAATTTTTTTATATTCTTAAAATTGTGATTGATTAGATTGGTTTTTTAATGTAAAAATTTAACCTTAGGAAAAAGTTAAATCCATTTTTGTGAGCATGGCAACTGTATATTTTTAGTGCAGAATTTTCATCTTATTTAGATCTGATTTAAAATATTCCCTCACATTTTTAATCCATTATTGATCCACTGTAGGATGAAGGTCTTTCCAAGTTTAATCCATGTTCTTTTTTCTACTTCATATCACATGAACACACTTTTTTATTTCATACATCCATTTCCTATGTGGTCTCTTTCTAAGTGTTTTACAATCTCTTGGAATCCAGTTTAAGATTTCATCAGTCTATCTATTGTCAAGCCTAACTTCACTTTATTCTCTTAAATTTTTTCAATGATGTCATAAACCCTTCTTTGTTCTCTCATACATGTATTTTATTTCTGACCACTTTTTGCTATTTCTAATATGAATCTTTTCCTACTTATTTCAATGGTCTGAAGTCTCTTTATTGTGCCTTTGTTAAGTGAGAAAGTCTCAGATCCATAAGTAGGAGCTAGTAAAATAATTTTTAAAATATTTTCTTTTCTAATACATAGACATATTTCCTTTTAATTTTGTCATTTCTACCTAAATCACTCCAACCAAGTTTAATTCTATGATTAATTTTACCCATTATGTTTATATCTGTACTAATAATCTGATCTTTGGTAATTGTAGCTGTTAACTTCTTCTAATTCATCATTATCAATCTTTATTTTCTTCTTTTGAAAATTTCATTGAATATTACTTTAGTCATTTTAACATTTACCTTTAGCCCTACTTTCTTACTTTCTTTTGATAAACTCAATATTTCCTGAAGCTCTAAAACAGTCTTTGCAAAAATAACTACAACATCTGCAAAATCTAAATTATTTAAATAATCTCCATTTATCTTTTATTCTCCTCACTTTTCATTTTAATCCACAAAATTCTTCTTGTAAAACTGTTGTAAAAAGTTTTGGATATATGGAGTCACCCTGTCATACATCTTTCTTAATGTTAATCTTTCTAGTAAATTGTTGCTACTGCATATTTATAAATATTCTTCAGAATATAATAGTATCTTGTGTCTACATCTTGATGATTTAAAGCTGTAATCACTGGAGAAATACTTATAGAATCAAATGCCTTTTTTGTAATCTACAAATACAATACATAATAACAACTCATATTCATTGATTCTTTCTATAACTTTTCTCATACTTGGATATAAGTCTAGTATACTAAAACCACTTTTAAATCCAGCTTGTTCTTTTGGTTGGTTAAAATCCAAAGTTCATCTATTTTGATAAACATTTTGTATAGAACTGATTGATAAGTCTATAATTTCTGATATTTTTTTTATCCCCTTTGTTAAATATTAATTTTTAATACTGTATTCTTCCAATCATCTTGTATATCTTTATCATTTAGATATTTGGTATATAACTTTGCCACAAAAAAATATATTTCTACACCTGCTTCTTGTAATATGTCAATTATAATTTATTATCAATCAAAGCTTTTTATTCTTCATAAATTTAATTGAATATCTCTCTCCTTCATTTAAAATTCTGGGTAATTCAGAAGTGGTAGTAGTTGTAGGAGAAACTTTTTCTTGTTCTTTATTGCTACATAATTCTTAATAGAACTTTTCTAAATATTTCATAACACCATCTTTCTTTTTCGTAATAGTTCTATCTTTTTTTGATATTGCAAAAATAAGTTTCCTATCAATATCCAAAATGTTGTTTTACACTCTTGAGACTTTTATTCTCTTATATAATTTGTCTTACTAGTTCACAGTTATACTTTCTTATATCCTTTTCAACTCTTTTTCACACCATTTTATAAAATTTAAGACATTACATCCTTCTTAATACACCATTTTTATATAGTCTCGTATTCCTTCTTTTCATCATAAATTGTCATCTCAAAAAAAAATGTACACATCAATTGCTGATTATTTTGTATCAGTTGTCTAAGTTGTAGTTTGTAAAAGTATATCAGTTATATTCATATTGATTTCATTCAAATTTGAATCATGTTCAAAATCTGTTAATATTTAAAAATGATTTGCATGTCCTAATTTAAATTCATTGGAATGTTTTTGAAAATTAGGAAAATTAACTGTGAATATTGTTTTTATTAATATTTTTTTGTCTTCCCAATATTTCATTAATGATCCCACTAATCAATGATCACTTCCTGTGTTGAATTTATTAAGAACATTGCAATCTTGACATACATATTTCTTGTTAATCAAAATGTAATTCAATTCTGCTTTGCCTTTATTTGGATGATTCTATGTCCATTTCCTCTTAACATTTTTCTCAAACAAAGAATTCATAAAATAAAGTTGTTGTTTTTTCTGCAAACTCCATAAGTCTATGGCCTTTTTTATTTTTATCACTGTAACCACATTTAACTACTGCACTTTTCATTTTTCAATTGTTTACCAATTCTAGGGATTAAAGTTTCTCATGATAATTTGAAAATGTTGTTTGTCTGATCAAAAGCCTTTTGCATCACCATATAAAAATCCTTTATCTCTTCATCAAAATGAGTACTTGTTGGGGCAAAATCCTGGATTTTCTGTATTTGATATCTGCTATTAAGTTGAAAAACTAATCTTGCCACTCTATTTGATACACCATCAATCTCAATGAAGTTGTTCCTCTCTTTTTTATTTAGGGTGAATCACACTCCACTTGTACTTACAATATTTGGGTCTTTATGGTATAATACATGTCCAATTTTTATATTAATTGTCTCTTCACCTTTTCTTCTAAATTCACAAAATCTAATAATATCCCATTTAATACTAGACAGTTCTTCCAATTCTTGCAATCTTCCTTCATTTGAAAGTGATTTGCCATTGTAAATACCTAAATAAAAAGTCATCATCAAATGGCAGCCTGGGTCCACATTCAGGAAATTCTTAGCACCCTCTACCTTTGGTTTCCAACCGCTACACCTTGGCTGAAGATATTGTTATAGAATATTTCTACTGCAATGTATTTAGATTATATTTTTTATTTAATTATATATATATATACAAATCAATATATATATCAAAATACAGTACAATTTATATAAATTATATTCTTTTAGAAGTACTTTCGACTATACACTTTGTAGTCTTTATCAACTATATAACGTTGAATAATCAAAACGAGACAACCCTTAACAATACCCATAGTTCAATTCAGATTTCCCACAATTCTGTTATCTTAACATTTGATGACTGGCGATTCATTAACATTTGACGATTTCTTGAAATCAACATAGCCTCTTTTATTTTACGTTTATTATGACAACGTTCAATTTGAATAATTTTCATATTTTTATAATCAAATTTAAATCCATATTGACAAGATTTATTATGATCAAATATAACAGATGATGAAGGTTTATTTACATCTGTTCCATATTGATTCTCTTTTTGAATTCTTTTATATAAAAGCATATGTTCTTTTATTCTCTTCTCAAATGTACACTTAGATTCACCAATGTATTGTACGCTGCATCCACATATCAATCTATATATAATAGAATTTTGATTAAACTTTGAATTTTGAATTTTAGAATTATTAAGCAATCTATTTATGTTATTTGTAGAGAAAAAAGAAATATGACACAAACCATTATAAATTTTCCTAATAAACTTGACCTGCTCATCTGATATAAATGGCATTGAAATCCATTTCATTTTGATATTTTTATTTTTAATTTTATTATAGTGTTGATTTCTTTTAAATCCTTTAATAATATTAGCAATTGCATTTTTATAATAACCAATTTTCAACAAGTCATTAACAAATAAATGTACATTTTTAATTTTATCATTAGAATATTTGCATAATTTTTCATTTCGAAATAAGAATGATTTCAATCCAGACAGCTTATGACACATAGGTACATGTGATTCATATGGAATAAAACCTCTAGTTTCAATTGGTTTAATTAACATAAGATAATCCAAACTGTAATCATTAAGAGTAACTTGAATATCCAAGAATTTTATGGAATTGTATTTCTCTTTAGTTATAACCCATTTTATATCCTTAATCTCATTTAATTCATTAAATAAATTGATTATTAATTCTTGTTTTCCACAAATAAAAACATCATCCACATATCTATGATATACTTTAATTTCTTGATATTTCAATTGTTTTAAAATTTTACTTTCATATGTTGATATAACAAAATTACAAATTTGAGCAACAGCAGGAAGACCCATTGGCCAACCAAAATTCATTTTATAATATTCATTATTAAAATTAACATAAATATTTTTATCAATAAACTGCAATACTTTTTTATAATAAAATTTATAATATCAGACTTTACATTTTTTGAAACGAGCATTATAAATAATGTTAATTGACTCTATTCTATCTATTGATCCATACATTTCATTTATATCAAAAGTACAAATTGTGTCATGTAAATCTATATTTATATTCTTAATTTTATCTACAAAATCAAACGATGATGAAATAGTATATTCTCCAAAACCTAAAATATCTTGAAGTAATAATTCAATATATCTACATGTTTGATAATAATATGCACCACCAAAATCAACCATCAATCTCAATGGATAATTTTCTTTATGTAGCTTTATATTAAACCAATTGAAACTAGATGTTTTATTCCATATGAATCACATGTACCTATGTGTCATAAGCTGTCTGGATTGAAATCATTCTTATTTCGAAATGAAAAATTATGCAAATATTCTAATGATAAAATTAAAAATGTACATTTATTTGTTAATGACTTGTTGAAAATTGGTTATTATAAAAATGCAATTGCTAATATTATTAAAGGATTTAAAAGAAATCAACACTATAATAAAATTAAAAATAAAAATATCAAAATGAAATGGATTTCAATGCCATTTATATCAGATGAGCAGGTCAAGTTTATTAGGAAAATTTATAATGGTTTGTGTCATATTTCTTTTTTCTCTACAAATAACATAAATAGATTGCTTAATAATTCTAAAATTCAAAATTCAAAGTTTAATCAAAATTCTATTATATATAGATTGATATGTTGATGTGGTGTACAATACATTGGTGAATCTAAGTGTACATTTGAGAAGAGAATAAAAGAACATATGCTTTTATATAAAAGAATTCAAAAAGAGAATCAATATGTAACAGATGTAAATAAACCTTCATCATCTGTTATATTTGATCATAATAAATCTTGTCAATATGGATTTAAATTTGATTATAAAAATATGAAAATTATTCAAATTGAACGTTGTCATAATAAACGTAAAATAAAAGAGGCTATGTTGATTTCAAGAAATCGTCAAATGTTAATGAATCGCCAGTCATCAAATGTTAAGATAACAGAATTGTGGGAAATCTGAATTGAACTATGGGTATTGTTAAGGGTTGTCTCATTTTGATTATTCAACGTTATATAGTTGATAAAGACTACAAAGTGTATAGTCGAAAGTACTTCTAAAAGAATATAATTTATATAAATTGTACTGTATTTTGATATATATATTGATTTGTATATTACATATATTGTGAAATGAATACAGATATCAAACTTTATTTATTTTATATATATATATAAATGAAAACAGTTAACACTTAAACAATACCAATATCAAGAACAATCAACAATTTCAATCAGTTATCAAAACAACCTTGTTTTACAATAAAGATGGATACCTACTTTTATTTGTAATTTAATATGTTTATAAAGAAAATAAAGGTTGCAATGTCACTAAAGGCAGTGCAATTATTACTTTAAAAAAGTTTAATTGAACCTCATTAAACAGGCAAATGTAACTTGTTCTGAAAGCATATAAACAAAAAGTCAATTATAACTTTCAAATGCCACTGAAACTATGTATTACTTAGAAAATAAAGCTAATAATGCTCAAGGTTAGATAGATTTACAAATGCAAATATATGCAACACTTAACCAATATCATTAACAATCTACAATCCCAATATGTTGTCATGGCAATCTCCTTTTACAATAAATATGGATACTCATCTTTATCAATAGTCTAATATGTTTATATTGACACTAAATGTTACAACTTGACTATTGCTATACTAGTGCTATACTATTAATATATAAAATAAAATAGCAATTCATGCAGTATTACCATACTACTAAAATAACAAATTTATACTAAAATAGTGTCATGACAATAATTTTACCTATTGCACATACAAAATTTTCCATGTAAAAGCAAGTAAGCACAATATATCTATATAAACAGACCTACACATTTCCATAATGCCTATTTTAAAATCACTTTATATTTAATATCAAAGAAAGTTTTCATAAGATTGGTGTTTCAGAGCCCAAAAGATTAATCATCAGAGTCTCTTTAACTCTTCATTACAATGCATGATTTTCTTTATGAAAGATAACTTTTGCATTATCAATTAATATTTTATGACCTGTGTCAAGTTTATCAGTACACAAAAAATTGGCACGGGATATCAATTTTTAACTCTATGTTTATGAGTTTTAACTCTTTCATTAAAATTAAATTTACTTTGACAATATAAATATTATTATGATAACTACAAACAATCTTATAAACTCTACCATGAATACATTTACCATCATCAGGCATTTTTTAACTCTTATACTACCTAATAAATGATGATTATTATAAGTGAAGTAAAGTCTCCTTTTTTCACTAAATTCATAACTTTTATAAACAGAATTATATATTTTTTTATTAAATATAATACTCTTAATAAAATGATGATGGTAACCTATATCAATATAATTTAAATTAGATTGTCTTCTTTGAAATAAGCATTACTTTCAAGATTATTAAATCTTTTATTCCAATAATAAAAAAATTAACAAAGCAGTTTTCTTATTACTGAAAGGATGGTAATTTGTAGATCTTATTATATTTCTTAATTATTTTTCTCTAATAAGATGACAACAAAATAAATAATTATTAACTTTATCAACATTCAAATCTATTTTTTAAAAACTTAGCTTAATCAAAAATACTCTTTTAATAGTAAGGTTGATATTAGAAACAAACCATTCAATCTATTAAATAAATCATTCAATAACAAACAAACAATCATAACATATCTAACAACAATTAAAAAGAATCACAAAACATTAGTAACATTGCTCTCTAAAAAATTAATATAAACAGAGGATATTAAAGGAAAATAACATAATTAATTATTCATCCTACTCGATTTTTATAAAACACACCACATCTAAAATACATGGAATGCTCTAGTAATAAATGCAAATCTTGCCAACACTAATTATATCACGCTTTTCTAAAACAGAAAGAAAGACATCAATACTTTTTAATCTATCAGCATTGTTAAAAACAATTTGTTGTAAAGCACGCATACAAAATTTGAAAATTTTCTCTTTATCAAAAAAAAACTCTTCGATTTTTGTTCATAAAAAGATTAACGTAAACTGGTGTTTTAAATGAAACCAAAGAATAGCTATGAGTTTAGTATCATTATCCATAATAAGGCTATTAGAAGCAAAATTTCTAATCTCCATAATCTACAGAGACAAATCAAAAATGCAGAAAAGAAATAAAACTATAATTTTATAGAATTGGCGAGAACTCTTGCTATTAACAATTTCACTTGTTAAAAATACGTTAATGAGCACGAACAAAATATATCAGTAATCGGTATTTTGCAAGCCCCCAAAAATCATATTATTATCTGCAAAAAATATTTACATTTTATTGAAGTCCCAGCTATTGATAATCTTGAACAAATAGTATAAATCACTTGACACATTTATTAAGACAGTTAACTAAAAGTTTCTAAGAGAAGTGATGTGATATGATGTGAGGTACTGTGGCTTCCTCTTAAACAAAGTCAAGAAACTCTCAGCAATTATGCCCAGAAAAACCTGTTAGCTACTTAATTTTACATTCTCCAGTCTAAGTTTTCCCATATTCTATTCCATCCCATTTCCACAACATAATCTTTGTCAACTCTATGGCTTTTATATCTAAATCTCCCTTATCTTTTTCCAAACCCTGCATAAAAACCAATAATCCACTTTCTGTATAATCACTTTTTTCATATTTATTCTTCCATAACTTCATTATATGTGCCCTTTCTGTTTTCAAGCATTTACATTCAATTAACAGATGCCTAATATTTTCTATTCCTTCTTTACATAATTTACAAACTAAATCACCCATATTTTTTCATTTACATGTATATTCTCTTGTTGCTAAAGTTCCTGTTCGAGCCTTAAACAATAAATGACTTTCCTTACTATTATCATATATTAACTCGCACCTAATATTCTGTTTATTTCTATATATATTTAAACTCTTTTTACTCTCCATACTAGTTCTCCAATCTCTCTAACTCCCTATTCTTTATTAATAAATCTATTTTTTATCCCATTTCTTACCACTATAACACTCAACAATCCTCCTAACACAATCATCCCATCTTTTGTACAAATATACTGATATAATTTTTTTATCCAAATCTTTTGCATACCACATTACCTTTCTCACCCATCTTGTTACCTGCTCTTTACTCATAACCTAATTAAATACTACTTTGGCTATTCTTTTATTATCCATAAACTGCAATCTACCAAAACATTTTCATTTTATTTTTTGCATCTCTCATATGAAAACTTGACCACCCAATTTCTCCTTGAATTGCCTCCCTTGCTGTACATACATCTGCATCCAATGCATGTCTTCCTACTTCCCTTTGAACTTTTTTTAAGTAATTTAATATCCCCTTACTAACATATAATGCATCATTACCATATGTTAACACTGCTACTGTGACTCCTTTCCATCAAATTCTAGCTACATCATATTTATTATATGAAAACACAGTTAATTTCTTTTTCAATCCCTTTCTTTTCATTGCTTCATTTATCAATTTTTTCTCCCATTCATCCAAATAATTTTTCTGATTACTTAAAATAATTCCCAAATAACTATATCTATTCACCACACTTAACTTAATATCTCCCAATAAAAATTCTACATCATCTTTCCCAGTATTAACCATCATTATATTTGATTTTTATTCACTAAATTTAATCCCCATCTCTTTACGCACCCTTGCACATGTCCTTAGCATAACTTCCATATCTTCTCTTCTTTCTGCACACAAAAATATATCATCCACAAAAAAAAGACCTGACAAAATATATACTCCCTTATTACCTATTAACGGTATCTCTATCCCTCTTCCTAATCTTTCTATTGCTCTTTCCATTTCACTCAAATACAACACAAACAAAATCATCCTTGCCTTAGTCCCACCCCATTTTTAACTTTAACTGATTCTATATTCCCTAATTGATATATATAATAATTATTTTCATATAATTTGTTAATAATATCTATTAAAGCTTCATCCATTCCCAAATTTGCTAAACTTATCCATAATCTATTTCTATTTACTCTATCATATGCCTTCTCTATATCTATAAAACTCATATATAACAGCTTACCTGAATTCCTACTCACATCCATAAGTTGTGTAACTACAAATAAACTATCTCCTATATGCCTATCAAATCTAAAACCTCCTTGCATTTACCCCTCCCCCCCAAAAAAAAAAAACAAACAAACATTATTCCCTTCCATCCATTTTACAACTCTTCTAGCCACCCTATATGAGAAAACTTTATATAAAACTGATGTTATCACTATCGGTCTATAATTATTCAACTTTCTATGATCCTTACCCTGTCCTTTAAATAATAATCTTACTCTTGTATTACTCCAACTACTTGGGAAAACTCTATTCTGTGCCATCTTATTAATAACTCTACTTTTGCCCTATATTCTAAATTCATTACCATCTCTGCTGCCCATCCATCTAAACCTCTTGCCTTTCCACTTTTCAATTTCTTCTCTACCTTATTCAGTTCATTTTCTGAAAACCTAATTTTCCCATTACCATATGCTTTCATGTTTTCTATCACTCTATCCTTCACATCTAACATATTTTCTATATTCATTACATATCTATTTAAGATTCTCTCTAAATCTTCTCTAGAGCTACACTATATTCCCTCATCATCTACACTAGAGACATCTACTGTAATCTTGGGTAATCAACTGACATCAAATTGTATAGAGCTCTGATAATCCATTAGCAGACAAATTTATGACCTGGATAACAAAACATTTAGTTGTTTTTTTAATTTTTGTCCATTGGCTTAAATAGCATAAAAAAGTAAAATATGGCTTTTAGATGTATGCATGTGTTAGTTTCTGGTTTGAATTCTAAGTTCTGACTTATAAAGGCAAAAGTAAAAACAGTCTAAAATGTTAATATTATTGCACTATATTATTCAGGATTATGATAGATGTCTCAAGAATAGAGTGAACAGAATTGTTTCTTAGAAGCACATACTAAGCATATGAGAAATTCATGTGTTATTTTTGATATTAAATAAAATGTTTAAGTCAACTTTGGAATGATGTAGATTTGCAACTTATTTATCATAATATGTGAATATTAAATTCAAATAGTGATGGTATTTTGATCAATTTATTGTATGGAAATTAAATATGGATACTCTCATAAAGACATTAAAATAATTCATTTGCTATTGCTCTATAAAATTATAAAAATATACCAGACACAACTTATATGTTCATTACTTTGGGGAGGGGATGCTATTGAGTCCACTAGCTTTCAAGCACAACCTCCTTGGATTGAGCATGTGAAGTGAACAAAGAATCACTGACTTCTGAAAATTTATGACCATGAGAATGATTTTAGACTAGAAAAGATTTATATTATAAAGAATATTTCAAAGTTGCTTTAATAATATGCAATACTGATGATTCATTTGTTTGTTGAGAGATTATGGTTGAGAATAGAATACAATGAAGAGGTATAATTAAGCAAGGTATTAATAAATAAAACTCATGACAAAAGAAGTTAAAAGACATCATCACCAAATATCACATAAACTGATTAAAATAGAACAATGGAAATATGTAGATAAATATGTGGATTACATATTGATGTCATATAGATGGATGTATCTATAGTTCATAAATTTATTTGTGATATATGTAGATGTATCTGTGGTTCACAGTTTAGTTTGTATTATAAGTGCATATGCATATGCGATTCATATATTGAATTGTGATTTATGTAAATATATCTGTCATTGAAAGAATGGTTTTCTTCATCATAACAAAATACCTTCTTTAACTTTTTACTCTTTCATTTTTCATTTTTTCTAGAATTAGACTGGCCTTAATTAGTAGCAAGAAGTTAATTATGGTGATGAGAATAATGATGTAAATATATGTGGTAAAGTAGAGAGCAATTTATGAGAATTATGCAAGATATATACATAATTATATACATATATATATATATACATTATATACACACACACACATATATATATACACACACATTCCTGCTGATTATGAATAACAATTTATATGCATTTTGGAAAATCATATGAGTTTATATTTTTGGATTTTATTATGCAGAACATTTTTAAACAATATTTTTATCAAAAATAAACCATCTACAATACTAATCAAATGATATTCAGAATGTAGATGAGTGTGGTGATATTGTGTGGATTGAAGTGTTAATCTTCAATGAGACATGCTTAAGATTGATTAATAAATAGATTTATAAAAGTAATGCTTAATATAGGAAATTAAATATCACTTACAAAGAAGATTATTTTTGAGAATTTTATACAATGTAATCTAAAGAATTGTGAAATTTCAAATCAGAGTAGCCAGTTACTTTTTTTTTTAATTTGACAATATAATACTGAATAAAGAGTGAACTCAAATGTATCTAAGAGATGTTCAGGAAACTTCAGAATGACAGGGATCAAAAAATTAATTTAGAATGTTAAATCAAAAATTTAAAGAAAGACATCTTAATTTTATGTAAAAGGTAACAATTGTAGATAGATTAAGGGTATATGTATCCAAATTATAGAGGTGGGATATGGGGTATGAAGTTCTTTGAGAAAAATAGTGCAATAAATTATCCCAAGTGTATGTATTCACAAGCTAATTAAATGTCACATGATCACCATTTCCTATGCTTGCACATAACTGTTATTAAAACAGGCAAAACTCTTCATACAGTAGTGCCAGTCAGTGCCAGCCAGAGCAATAAATGAATGTCAGAAGGCTTGTGCATAAAATCCCCATCTAGTGCCTACTCATCCAATATCCCCAGAATTATCCAATATCCCCAGAATAGTTTCTGGCTTGTGGCCTTCATCAGTGAGGAGCCTTGGATCTGAGAGCACTGCACCTAGATCTTAGAGATCCTAAGATCTAGGTGCAGTGCTCTCAGATCCAAGGCTCCTCACTGATGAAGGCCACAAGCCAGAAACTACTCTGGGGATATTGGATGAGTAGGCACTAGATGGGGATTTTATGCACAAGCCTTCTGGCATCCATTGATTACTCTTGCTGGCACTGAGTGGCATTACTGTTTGGAGAGTTTTGCCTTATTGGTTATAGAGCTGTCTTTGGTAACTGATAAAAAATGAAGTGAAAGCCCTATTTTTTTCCTGTAATTTATCAAACAATAGCTTGAATAAGTACCTGACCAGAATGCCTAATTATTAATTGGGCTAACTGAAAATGTTCAGTTGAACTTCTGCTTTAGCATATTAGCATTAATTGTAATTTATATATTGAACTAAAAACTAATGTTGTTTCTAAAAAAAGTCTTGAAATATTGATAATTCAGTATATTCTAATAAGGTCTACAAAAACAAAATATTAAATAATGACACCTAGATGAAATAAACAAGCTTTCAACAGCATGCTCCAATTCCATAATGAAAAGATAGAAGGTGAAAAGTAAACTATCAATTAGTAAATCTTTACATAATTAAGAAAAAACGTAAGTTATAAGCAATATCCTTCTATTTACAAAATAGTTTCTGATATCTAGTAACAAGTGGAAATATTTTGCTATCAGGTTCTTTATAGAATAAATGTAATTATTTTTAGTGTATTAGGTTAATTCTAACTTTTAGTTTATTTGTGCTGTTTGATAATCACTCAATTGCATTTAATTTTCTCATTTCAGCAGAAATATCGCACAGACAACGATGTATAAGAGATAATCTTATAAAAACAGTTTATTTAATCTTCTTTAGAATATTTTTATTAGATTTAGAAAACATTATCTTCTCATGATAAATTATAAGAGTATGTGGGAATTATTCAAATAAACAGTTGTATAATAATTTGGGGCTAAATTGGAATTGGCAATCTACCAAAGGCTTGGAAGGGCCATTGGTTACCATAGTGTGATAAGTAAAAAGGTTCAATAATAAAATTTCCAGAATGTCATCACATTGAAAACATTTTTGAACGTATTAAACAATGATGATCAAATTTTATTGGATGCAATAAATTTTATTGGCTGCATTATGATAACTATAACTCATTTTAGGTAATAAATAATGCTGAAGGTAGCAAATACAAACATCTTAAACATATTTGTTCATTATCCAAAAAGTATTTCCTAAAAAATAGTTTATAGTATAGTTCTCATCAGCAGTATGACATTTTACTTTTATTTTTTATAATATCTCATGATTTTAACAGAATAATATGTGAGAATTTGATATCAAAATACCTTTCTATTAAAGTCCATAAAGTCTTGAATAATTTATTCATCTCCAGAACATAATCGATCTTTCTATTTTTTTTTTATTTATTTATTTAAACATCAAAAAAATTATCTCTACTTTATGTTTTGAGACTAAATCTGTATAAATATGTGTGAGGTGATGAAACAAAGATTGATGGAGTTTAACTGTGATTAATAGTTTCAAAGATTCTAAACACTAAAGATATATAGCCAAATCAGGTTTGGATAAAATAATCTCATCAGCGTTTTTATGTATTTGTTTAAGAAGATTAAATATTGATAGAGGTTTTCCATATGTTTTGACATATTATTTTTCTAAAAATTATTCAATTTAATAAAAGATTTTAATGAAGTTTTCTCAGAGAGTAAAGGCTAAGACAGGCAAAACTTGTTACATGTATTGCCACACACAGCAAGCTAGAGTAATCAATGGATGCCAGAAGGCTTGTGCATAAAATTCCCATCTAGTGCCTACTTATCCAATATCCCCAGATTAGTTTCTGGCTTGTAGCCTTCATTAGTGAGGAACCTTGGATCCTAATATCTACGTGCAGTGTTCTCAGATCCAAGGCTCCTCACTGATGAAGGCCACAAGCCAGAAACTAGTCTGGGGATATTGGATGAGTAGGCACTAGATGGTGATTTTATGCACAAGCCTTCTGACATCCATTGATTACTCTAGCTTGCTGTGTGTGGCAATACTATAGTGAGTTTTGCCTGTTTTAACAACAGTTATACACAAGCATAAGAAGTGGTGGTCATGTGATGTTTATTAGAGTAAAGGCTAGCAGATTAATTTTTTGGATTAATAAAATAATTGTGACTTGTTTAGATTTATATGTGTTATTTGACTTGCAGAAATATGCAAAATACATTTTAAGAGTTTTGTAGATGCCATGCGTGATTTGACAATTTGTACAGCATTCAATTTGCGATCAGGAGATCTGATACTTGAATTTTCTACAAACTTCCAAGTAATAAAGCCATATGTCTTTGTTATAATGCTAGATGGTAAATTTATTGTTATCTGATGGCATGGACAATATTTTTTAAATTAAGTAAATGCTATTTTTCATTAATTAAATTCAATTTTAATGGTATAGAGATTGAAAGATAATAATTATGATTTTCTGAGTCATTCATACAGATTATTCATTGGGGAAAGACTATTTGATGATGATAAAGTTTTCAGTATTAATTAAGAGACTTAAGTTTTTTTATGTTTCTTAAGTAATGAATTAGAACTATTTATTAGAGCAATCATTATCTTAGTCTGGAAATTTATTATTTTTAAAATTTTAACTTTTGATAATTCATTTAATGTTTGAATCTTTATGTATAAGGCATTTTCTATTATTAGATTTTCTTATAGTAATTTTAGTAACTCCTTTTCTGGAAATGTAATCAAAATGCAGTTCATTTTAATGTGAAGGTGTGAAGTTAAAAGATTGAAGTGGAGTTGGGCTGGACATAGTGCTAGAAGAGATGATAATAGATGGACAATTGAAATTTTAAACTGGATTCCAAGAGATTGTAAAAGATCCAGAAAGAGACCACATGTGAGATGGTTGGATGAAATAAGAAAGTGGACAGGGGTGATGTGGAGAAGAGAAGCTAAAGATAGAAAAAGATGGATTGAACTTGGAGAGATCTTCATCCTGCAGTGGATTGATAATGGTTGATGATGATGATGATGAAGAAGTAATAACATTAATTAAACGATCATATTATAATATTTTATTTTAAAAAATCATGAAGTATACATACACACACCAATCAATATGATTTAAATCACATTTTAAAGTTTAAAAAATAGATAGATTAGAAAATTAAATGTTTCTGGATTGATTTCTATTTAAGAAAATAAAAAAATAGAAAGCTAAATCAAATGAGAGAACTGATATGCTTAACCTTCAAAACTTGGCTGCTAAAACTTACTTATACTGCATAATATCTGACCATAATATATCCTACATTAAAAACACTAACTATTAATTAGCATTTTGTAGAAATGTTTAACTTGGAATCTTTAAAAAAAAAATGCTTATAAAAAATATCCTGTAAATCTAGTATTGCATTAAAAACTTTTTTAATTTTTTTAAATATTAATAAAAAAATTGATATTTCTATTTTCAACTGCAGTACAATAATTATGGACTTTTTCTGTTTTCTTTTTGCACTTTGAAATATATATCTATACGTTTTTGAGTTAAAAATTATTGTTAATCAACAAATTATTTATACATGTTATTTTTTTGTGTCTATTGCAAATTTATTTTATTACTTACTATAGGCGTTCATTGAAGAATACTACTAATAATACAGTCTTTTCTTTTTATTTATTATCATTATTTTAATGTTGTTCTATTTATATAAGAAGTGATTTGAAATTAATACTACATATACTCTTTCAATAAAAATAATATATATTTTTTAACTGAGCCATCTAGTGAGCAGAAAATGAAATAAATAATAAACATATTAACGAACTAAAAAATTGCAAAAATTATTAAAATGGTTTTTATTTTACTCTCTATTACTGTTAAATAATACTAACAATTTCTGCTTAACTTATGTATATGTATATAATAAGAATATAAAAATCCACATGCGTTACTGTCTGGGATAATGACGAATGAGCCAGCATTTTACGGAGTTGTAAGAATAAATTCTAAAAAATTGTGTGATTATTTTTTCAAACTTTATAACAAGTTGTATTTTTATATTGGACTATTTCCATCATCTAATATATGTATTGAATGTCTTTAGAAAAATTTAACGTTATTTAAATATTCCAAATACATTCAACTGTTAGCGCTATGTTTTAATCTGTAATAATAATTAGGAACAACTCCACTACACATGCGCTAGATAGATTTAAACACTTTTTCAAACTTTGTATTTAGAAAGCGCTATATTAAATAAACGTAATTTATATTATTTTGTTGTTTTATAATTAAAATTTTTATTTTGGTAAAAATAAATAAAGTTTGCGACATTTCAGTAGAAATATTAGATTATCAATGGGTTAGTAGAAAGAGAGCAGGGGAAAATTAAGCACTTCAAGTAAAATTGTTTTTTTTTTAAATAACATCCCGTGAAGAATTCACCTTGCGTAACTTCAATTTTATTTTCGACTAATCGATTTTAAAAATATCAATAGAGTTAAATTGAAACTGAGTTTCACATTAAACGTTATAGTATAAAAGGTTTTTTTATCATCTTATTTACGTATACATAAAAAATAAAAAAAGGGAAGGGGGGGAGGGGAATAAATACAAGAATTAAAAAATTAACAGGAACAAACATTGTAATAACTGAAACACAGGCTTATTTATATACCTGTGTCTATATATGTAATATATAGGGTGTGGAGAGTGATGGGTCGTTTGAAAATCTGTGCTCATAAACCCTATATATTAGGAACAAACATTGTTTTTTAAAAATGATATTTGCAAGAAAATATTGAGAAATACTTTAGAAAAATTGAATGAGAAAACTATGTTAAAGTCGAATTGAAAACTAATCTAAATGTCAGTGTCCACTTAGCATTAAATAAATATAGGTGCATAAAAAAACTCTATATCTAAATATGGTTGAAAATCAGTTTTTATACAAAAAAGACGATGCAAAAGGTTATACCCCCCCCCTACACACACAAGGTATATCGTTATCTACTTAAAGCAATTTATTATGCACTTCCCAGGCAGAACAAGCTGCAACATTATTTCAAAATCACTATTTTCTGGATGAAGTAAAATCGCTTCCCGGTTGATGCTATGACACATGAGAGAAAAAAAAGCATCATTTAGGGTTTTTTTTTTTTGGTTTTTTTTTTGCAACATCTGATCTTCATTTTTAAATCTTAACACAACATTAATTGTTTTCTTCTGCATATGACGAAAATATCTTACTTTGAACAGTTATCTTTTTTTTTTTTTTTTCATATGTCAAATGTGTTGACCGGGAAGCAAACCCGGGCCAGCTGCTTGGAAGGTAGCTATGTTAACCATTAGGTCACCAACGCTTGACCAGTTATCATATTTATTCATAAACACATCACAACTGTAAACTATTTCGACGATTAAAATAAATCATGACCTGTCTACAAAATCATTGTTTCCAGACAATCACCTAATTAAATGTTGATTTTTAAAAAGAAGTAAAGTTTTGAACTTTCGAAACGTTTGGAAAAGAAAAGATTATTCAGTATTAAATTCTTTAAAACTCATGAAGGTTGACATACATATACTTTGCAATTAGCAGAAGCGAAGAAACATAAGTAGTATAATAACCTTCCATAATTTCCACAAGCACCTGAAATAAACATTGTAGAGAATCTGAGAGATTACCTGTAGGTATTTGATCATTATATTTTTCCCCGATGTTTTTCAAAGAATTTGAAAATTTTCTTTTATAATAACATTTTAAAATTATTTTTGAAAATACATGAATTCCATCTTATTCACAAAAGCAATGCATTAGAAGTTATTATGCCATATTATTAAATAATAACATGATTTTTTTTGCTTTTGTCCATCTTCTCCCTCCTATATATTTATAATATTTACATTATAATCATTATTGCAGTTACAAAGTGGAATTCTTTATTAACTGAATAAATATCTTTTTTCTTTTTTTTTTTTCTTAAATGGTCATAAGAAAATTGAGCAGAATATATTGCTAATGTCTATTTTAATTTCATATTTTTTGACATTGATCACTGTTACTATTATATAATTATTCATATAAATAATTTTACAGAAAGGCTTTAATCTTTATCCTATGTGCCTTGATCATTTATAATAGTCAAGTGATGTCTTTTTTTGACTATAGAGGGACATCTCAGACCTCGACACAAGATAGAGACTTTATAAAGATAAGAATGGCCATCTTATCTTTAACTTAAATTTCCATTTATATACACCAATCTCAGAGGAGGAATCAAGCCAAGTGAGGGCCCTAAGCAGTAAAAAATTTCAGGGCCCTCAAATTCAAGTTAGACAAAAAAATTCAAGAACTTTCTCATTAAGTTATTAACAAAAAAAAAAAAAAATCAAAAATTTCATTCCATAACATAAATGTTGATGACAACTCTGTCTCGATATTAACTTTTAAAAATTTATGCAATGAATTTCTTTGGCTTTCAGCAATTTCCAGATTTTTTTAAATTTTTTTTCGCTTTTCTGCCCCACTTTGATGGCTCTTCATTTTTTCACTGTGAATAAAAAAGATTTTTTTTTTTTGTAAAATAGTTTAAAAGCTTTTAGTCTTGCAAACAATGCCTATTAAAAATATTTTTTTAATGACAATGTTGATAAGATGTTTTAAGTTACAAAATTGATTTAAACTTTTGTTTAAATTTAAACCTGATATTTTTATTTTAACTTGGGCCATCTCAATTCCCCAAAGACTTGGTAATTGTTTCACATCAGTAGATTTTTTTTTACTATAAAATACATTTTAGAAAAATTTGATTGCAAAAATAAGATTTAAAATTTCACTCACACGCTATATTGGCACAGGTGTGCTGTGGTGTCATTTTTATTTATACCTATTTTAATTTAAAATTAAGAATTATTAGAAACTTTTAAGTAATATTTCATTATATTATTAATATGTGAACTTTACACATATACATATGATTTTTAATATAAAATAACAAATTGGCTCATTTAATAAAATAAAATGTATAATTTAAAAGATATGATTTTAAATAATATATACATGCTGTCTTATATATATAAACCTATGATAGTACAGCTGTTTATTCACATACATCTGTATGATAATACATATTGTAACCAGTTGGGTTACATAACACACAATAATATAGAGTGTGTGCATAAATATACATAAAGTTGAAAGTAAAAGGAAAAATAAACACAGACAAAAATTGTAGTAGATATTTTCTACATTCACTGAAATAAAAAAAGTAATAAATAATGACTCTGATTTAAAATAATATTTTATTATAAAATTAAATAAAAAAAGGTCTGATAAATAAAAAATAATATTTTTATTCTGATTTTGAAAATTTAAAAATAAGCATGTTTTCTGATAATTGTAAAAATGTCTATTTTTGAAATCAGTTAATTTGTAAATTCCTATTATCTGAGTAAAAACATGTATGTAGATTCCAAAGTTTTAAAGTTAATTGAAATCAACTTTTTCCAGTTACACTTTGATAAAAAATTCAAGCTTGTTTTCAAAAGGATTAGACAGATTGAAAACAGTCACTATGTTTTTATCACATGACCCAACCAAGATTATAAAAAGCCTGATAAAAAATATGTTAATTTTGTTGACAGTTTTGTAATAGTCAGAAGAGTCTGGTTTTAATATCTTAAGCAGTGGCCAACTGCAAAGTTTGGTTTTAATATTTTTGAGAAGCAGTTAGCAGAAGAGCTAGCCGTAAAGTTGGTTAAAATATTTTGTGAAGAGTTGATGACTGTAGCAGAAAATAGCAATAGTAAAGCCAGCTGTAGACATGGCTAGTAAAATTATATAGAGAACTGCCATGAGGATGTAAGGATGCAAGGAAGTAGCTGCTCTACAGTTCACTGGTGGAGTTTGAATTCACATGGAGGAAAGGGTCAAGATTCTTTGTAATTCATAGCCTTAAAAGGGAGCAAATCAGCTTGCTGACCTCAAACTCAACTTCAGAAGGGAGAAAGCCAACCATATCTGAATTATATACTTTTACCTGATGGTGACAATTGACTGGATTGACCAAAAAACACCTTGCTCAAGAGAAAAACTAGTTGAATAAAGAAGTAGTTATATGTATGCTGCTGTGTCTATATGCAGAGAAATACAGATAAACTTGTATACAAAAGTGAGTTGTTTTTAAATAATTCATTTGGAAGACATTTTAAATCTATATTTTTAAATTTAAAGATGTTTATAATTATTTAAGGGGTAACCTAATAGAAAGCTTTTTAACCTCTTGAAAATTGGCTATATTTTGTTTTAAAAGAATAAAAGAATGTTGTAATAGAATTTGATAAACTGATTTTTTTAAATATTGATACACACATGTAAATTTTATGTATACTCAAAATGGAATTATTAATCATAAAAAGTATTATTTATTGTTTGACAAAATTAAATTTGTTAATAATCTGTGCAATTCTATATATTACATGTTTTAGTAAAACTGGTATAGGTATGGTCTTATTGAAAATATAAGTTAAAAGTTTAACCATGTATTTTATATCATTTAAAAGTGACAATCAAAAATGTTTATTTTGTAATAAGTCAAATATGTTCAGAAATTACAAGCACACATGTGTATGTGCACGCATATATATCAATGCTAATCTAATATAACTTAGATGTACATTTTTAATCATTTTTTATTATTGAATATCAATTGAAAAATATTAATTGTATATTAGAAATTGTGCATCTGTGTGCACATATATGTAAATCAATGTAACAATTTGAAGTTTGAATAGTAATTATGTAAATTGCAATGTGATCATTTGAAATTTTGTATTGTAATCAAAATCAGAAAGCTTATATGTGTGTAATTTTATTTTTATAAATCTTAATTTCGATTATTTGTTATTGTTGTTAATAAACTTGTATTTAACTGTTAAAAATTGTATTGCATCATCTCTTGGTCACATACAGTAATAGAGCTCATGTTCTCTGAGGTAGATTCATGCTCAGAATGAATATATAAATGGTGGTGTATATTTAGTGTTTTGGGGGCATCCAGCAATATCAATCATCATCATCCTGATTGGCACATAAGATTATATTCATTAAAACCCATGCATTACCTTTTATTTCAGTTTAGTCTTATTAAAAGTTAAGTTTACAGTTGACCAGTACAAGTGACCTGAGCATTGATGATGATCAGCATGTTTTTATATCCCAGCATTATTGTTTCGATTTTTGATTATTGTGTATTGTAATGGATGGGCACTAAGTTGGTGTCTCCAAATTAATGTTTAAATAATTGTCCAAGTTGATAAAGGCTCAGAAGGTAGCCTGGTCTATAGAAAACCCATTTCCAATCCAGTCAGAAGGTTGACTGTTGATTTATATTTTTTATTGTTGAAATCCAGCCACAAGATAGACTATTGATTTTTTTCTGATTTATTGTATTGATTTTTAGTTGTTGATCATTCATAACAATGAATGGTGTTTTGAGTAGTACTTATAATTACTTTTTGCTAATGCTGGTTGATATATGATTGATTTATAATTAATTTTAGTTATTCTAAGGAGTGACTGGCTGATCTCTCAATGATCTCTGAGATCTCTTGACCTCATGTTCCCTTTAAATATTTACTTATATGTACTTTAGTAAATTATTGATATTTGGTTTTATATTTAATTTACTTGGGGTTGATGATGATTTTGCCACACCCCAGGCTCACTTCATCCACCCCATCCTATTACAATATATAACTGTGATGATGGTTATACACATTTACTCATAGAGGGTTTAAATCTGACACAGATATAGTTATTGGGAAAAATAGATGAAACATATATGAGGTCAGGAATACACCATTTCATTGGAGATAAATCAGCTTCAGGAAAACAGCAAAATTTATTTACAATAATTTTTTCAAAATCAGAGTATTTAAATTGAAATCAAATTATTATTTTGGGAGGAATTGAATTTTTGTATAATTAAAAAAATATGTATTTATTTAATTTGGGGCTATTTATGTTATACTAGTTTCATCTCCTGATATCCAGTTGAGAATTAGAATCCTGCCAAAACTAAAATTAATTCCCTTCAAAAGCTTAAATAATACAATGTTATAAGAGAGTTGATTGTATATAAAAAAAAACATATTTTTCATTGAATCCTAATGAAAAGACATTTCAAGACTGCAGGGACCCTTAGTATTTCAAGGCCCTATGCTACCACTTAGTCTTCTTACCACTGAATCCACCTCTGGCCAATCTGAAGCATCTTAATTTGGGAGCATGAAGTTGTTAAGTCTCTTCACTTTTTAAGTCCACTATTTCCTTTACAAATTAATCTTCATGAAATCTTGTGATTTACAATGAGTTAATATTATCATTTTGATACTGGAAATATATAAATTAATGTAAAATTGTGATTATTTATTAAGTGCATAGGAATTATGTAAATATTTTTAGAAAAAGGCTTTAACCCTAATCATATGTGCCTTGAAAGTTTATTATAGTCAAATAATGTATTTATTTTGACTGTATTGACTATAGTGGAACCTCTCAAACCTTAACACAAGACACTTCCTATGTGCTTAATAAATAATAACAACTTTACATTGCTTTATATATTTCCAGAATAAAGATCATAATATTAATGTATTGCAAATTGCATGATTTTGCAATGGTTAATTAATAAAGGAAATAGTGGACTTAAAAAGTGGAGAGATAACAGCTTCACACTCCCTAATCAAGATGCTTTAGATTGACCTATATAAGTGAGAATTTAGATTAAAGATAAGATGGCTGTTCTTATCTTTATAAAGTTATTATCTGGTGTCGAGCTTTGAGAGGTCCATCTATATTAAAAAAACACATTGTTTGACTATTATATATGTTCAGGGTTTTTATGATAAATGTTAAAGCCTTTCTGTAAAAGTATTTAATACTTCCTATGCACTTTATAAATAATAGACATCTTTAAATTACTCATATAGCAAACATATATATACATGGAATTTTTTACCACTATATGTTGCCCAGTGTGATATATTTACTGGTACTTCCATCAATTTCCTTTCTCAGTTGCTGGATATTTTTTAACTAAAACATAGAACTGGATTTTTTGAACATAGGATGAATCTTAAGAAATATCTATGTGAATTTGTATTCTTTTTATATTTATAATTATAACACACAAAAATAAATATGACCTTCATATTTTGAATGCTGTAAATCTGAATGGCAAAACAGCACTGTGGTAAAATGTAAAGAACCAATTGATAAAGTCTTTTTATTTAGCTACCCCAAAGTATATATTTCTTTTAAGTAAAGTAAGAATGTATGAATTTGGGGAAAATTCTTTAATATTAAACAAAATATGCCAGTTTTGTGAAGTCAAAAGAAAAAAAAACACAATTGATTTGAAAAGTGGATGAATATACCTTACAATAAAGACACACATATTAGAAACGCATGTTGAATGAGATTCATTACAAATATTAACACAATTATTTACCATTGTAAAGAGTCATATATATCAAATTAAGTGTCATGATTAGGTTGGTATTCAGCGCAGTAATAGAATATTACATGTATTCAATTAAAGTCTGTGTGCAATAATTTATTCTTCTGATAAGAAAATAAAGAACTTTTATATAAACATACATTTCAGAAGTATCGGAAAGATTTTATTAGAAATATATGAAAATTGAAAGTTCTGCCGATACATTTATATTTGAGAAATTTACAGATAAAAAAATGTAATATTAATAATCAGCCATAAAGCTAATGCACATGCGCTTTGTGGATATTTAAAATCCACAAAGCGCATGTGAATTAGCTTTATGGCTGATTATTAATATTACAGTTTATAAACATAGTGCTATATAAAATAAATATTTCATTTAGATAAAAAAAATGTGTTTTTTTTTTTTTTGTGTGTGTGGGAAATCTAAAGCAAAAATAATATGAAGATATTTAAATAAAGGTAAAGCTGAGTTGGATAATATTTTGATTAACAAAACTGAAATGTTTCAAGGCTTTTAATAATCAGAATAGATTCAGTTCACGGAGTCACAATTGAGTAGTGAAATTGAAGAAAAGTGTTAATAGAAAGCTATTTAGTTAAACACAATTTTAAAAAACCCAGTATGAGTAATTGACATTTCTAACCTTTGGAAAACATTTTAAAATTTTGACAGAATTTGGTGATTGTACATATTTGAATAAGTTTAATAAAAAAGGGTAATTGATATACTCTACTAAGATCATTTATCTGGACAAAAGTATTGAACTAATAATTCACCACTTAATATTCAACTGAGACAAAACAATATATAAAGAAAAGAATGACTATAAAATTATTTTTAAATGATCTATTTAAAAGAATTAAGTACATAGATTCTGTAAAATAATATAAAGATTTTGAGTGTGAAGTGGCAAGAAAAATTATAAACCAGAATAAAAGTTTCAAAAGTACAAAACCGATTTTGGTATTGAAAAAAATACATACATTTGCAACAAAAAAAAATTGCACCGAGCTTATAAAAGAAATAATATAATGAATTGTATGCAAGAGATTCTTCTACCCATATCTTTGAAGTACTAATTATTTTACATGAAGAAATGATATATATATATATATATATTATAATGGTCGGGGTAAATTGAATCTTACCATATCTGCCATAAAAGGGTGCCATCAGGCCACTCGAACCTGAAAAATTTATAAAGTAGGCAGATACTTACTGTTAAAGATCCAACTTTTATTTTATATTGACCGTTATCCCATGCCACTAGCTCAAGGAGACACAGAGATTTATAATAAATACTTATTTAACATTTCATTCAAGAAAGATTTGAAATTAAAAATAAATTTAATATTAAAAAATAAAATAAGCCACTGCCATTAATAACACACAAAAACATTTATTAACACACATATATAAATATTTGAAATTGAGGAATAAAATTTCTTGTTTAGATTTTAATATTAATTTTAAATTTAAATTATTTGGAGTAAGCCTGCACAGATGGACAGTTTATAAAAGTTTGTTTTATAATGTTGAGTACAGATAAGCTACATAGATTACTCATTTAAAAACTTTTCAAAAAACAAATGTTCAACCTCAGACTAAAAGTTCATAGCCAACCCAACACCTGCTTCCTGATATACAGATGCAACCAATGCAATATGAAGATGCTAGCATAAAACCATGCTGTCAGGAATGTGCATCTGCAGCATGATATTATTTGAAGGACATGATCCTCGTCCAGTACAGGAATGTGCATCTGTCTGGTGAAGGAATCATGCATATAATATTTAAGAGAAATGCTACGTATGGGGGAGAGTGGTCTATCTGCTGACTTATAGTCCCTATCCATAGAGCTAAAAGGGGTCAATGTTGCAGGAAATACGTCTGCATCCATTGCAACGCAATGACTACATCTTTGGGTCATGCATTCAATTGGGCTTTGCCCTATATGCTAAACATGCTTCACATTATATTGATATAAACACCCATATATCCCTCCACCAGCATCAACCTAACTACAAAACAAATAGCCTGAAATTAAACCCCTTCAAAAAAAACAATTAAAATATAAAGTTATTAATTGAGAATTGCTGAGGGAAATTTACAATAAAGTAAACCCAATGGCACTCATCATAAGGTGCCACATTGACAACAATAACTTAAAAGATATACGAATAAATACGTTTGGACACTCAGTTTGCGGTGTCATATTTACCGATATCTATTTTTTTTCCACATATAAAAAAACCTTAAAAAATAACTAATATAAACCTTAATGAATCTATGCAGCTATCTATACCCAACTTAAATTTAATACATTTTAATTAACAGATAAAATTAAATAACTTAGTTAAATACAAAAATACATAAACAAAAAAAAAAGAAAAATGGAAATGATTGAAAAAGCAAACTTATATAAAAATAAATAATAATTGATTTAGAGTTTTATTCTTGGTCAGATAAGAGTCCATTTATTTATATTACTTTTTTTTATGGATTGACTACTTATTGAAGATATATTTATTTAAAAGAAAGTTCAATTGGTAAAAGTTTATACTTCCCCTTTGATCTTGATGACTCCTCCAGATTTCATTCAGTTTATGGAAGTTCTTGCTGATCCTATTGTTTGCTAATTGTTCTTTGGTGACATAACCACTACAAGCCATTCATTTGGTCAGAGACTGTCATCGGGAGGCCTCAGCTGGTGCATGCAAAGGAAATTAAATCTATTGCAAGACTCCTACATTGTGAAGTCTGCAATACAGCTACCATTAATATATAGCTTAATAATCAGAATGCTGCAACAACAATTATTTTTATTATAATTTTATGGTCTTCTTATCAGAAATCCAAGGGATCAATCTAGCATGATGTCACTGACTCTAATGTTCCATTTACAGTCCGTGATGTGGCTTCGTGCTTGCATTGGTCAATCTAATTTTTTTTATTCCCTTATCTGACCTTTTAATTATTTAAGTGCCCAAAGGACTAGTTTGCTTTAAAACAATCATTTAATTAATACAACAATCATTTCCATTTTCTAAGATTAAACCTGATATATATCATTTATTTCTATTTTCAAAAATATCAATCTTTATATCTTTACTTTTTTTACAAAAAAAAATACTTTCAAATACTTTTTTTTTTAAAATAGTTTTTAAAGTTTTCCATCTGTGTGATCTATATACGTTAAACACAACTCTTTTAATTTGGCTTTTAGTTTTTAATAAAATCAATTTTTATTTATGATTATTTTTATTTTAATTTTAAAATAATGTAACGGCATATGTATACCATTACAATAAATATATATATTTAAAAATACAAGCATAATTCATACACTTGGAATTTAAATGTATTATAGAGGATTTGAACACAGACTTTCAAGCTCCCTTCAGCTATCCACTCCATCTCATTTAACTGATACACATGACTGCATACATGTAAAAAAGATAAATGATCTCCAATATATGTATTTCAAACTGAACCAGCATTCATCAGTTAGGCCAGATCATTATCTACTCCACATACATATAATTGGTGCTTGATTTATAATAAAATAGCGCATCTCCAAATTTTAATAGCCAGCCTTCAATCTACTCCACTATCCAACTCTTTAGTCATCCATATCATTGAAAATCTGATGGTGGTACACCCAATACTACTACTATTACTACTAATGATATGATGATGATGATGCTAATAAAACTAATAATAATATAAAGTGAGCATTGATTATATATGTGTGTGTGAGATGATGATCTGGACCAACTGATGAGTGCTGATTCAGTGCAAAATATATATATTGAAGATCATTTATCTTTTTCACATGAGTGTGGTCATGTCTATCAATTATATGAGATAGAGTGGACTTGAGAGTCTGTGTTTAAATCCCCTATTTTATATATATATATATATATAAAGAATTTAAAAGTTCTAAAAATATATGATTATAATAAATGTTTTTTTTTAAAAGAAAAAAAAAAGCAGATGAGAAAATAGAATAATGTTAATAATAAATAGGTATTAATATATCTAAATACTGAAGGTGGTAAACATTATATTGATATTTAAAAAGAAACATATTAGAAATTATAGACAAATCAAACTTGATCCATAATCTTTTCTATAATCATTACAATTCATTTTTATAAAACTTCACAAGAACAATAAAAAAGTGATGACTTTAAAAATGGTTGACAATAAAGAACATTCAAATATTAAGAGAAATTGCAGAATAATACATTACATGTAATATGTCAATTTACAGTGAATCTCATATATAGTGAAAAAGCATTAAAGCGACTCAAAAAACATTTATCAAAATACAATAAAAGTTATTAGGTTATATGAAGATAGTAATAACATTAATATTGGTAAGGGAAATTGACAAAATAATTCTCTATATTGAAAACCTTTTATTATAGTGCAAAAAAGGTACTTTATCTATCAACATAAAAAACTAACATTATATAAGTATAAGGAAATTACTTAAGTCATATAAATTTTATAAATGAGGTGTTTGAAAAGCAATGTTTCAAAGCATCAATAAAGTTTTAGCTAAAGAATTAAAAACCAACAACAATTAAGCTTGGCAGAAATAAAATAAAATAACTATTATTAATACAGATGAAAGTATAAACATGAATGGTCTCTAATTTAGTAGAAATATGATTGTATATTGAAAAGAAAGATTTTAATAAATTAATTTTACCAGTGTTTGCATATAAAACTTATTTTCTTAGATATTAAAACAGGCAAAACTCTCCACAGAGAAGTGCCACTCAGTGCAAGCCAGAGTAATCAATGGATGCCAGAAGGCTTGTGCATAAAATTCATATTTAATGCCTACTCATCCAATATCCCCAGAATAGTTTCTAGAAACCTTGAATCTGAGAGCACTGCACCTAGATCTTACTTTGGCTTGCACTGAGTGGCCCTACTGTATGGAGAGTTTTGCCTGTTTTAATAACAGTTATGAGCAAGCATAAGAAATGGTGATCATGTGATATTCTTAGACATCTAATAAAGATTTCAGGTAAAATAATAAAACGTGATATGTATGAGCTGGTAATAACAAGAATGGATCAAAAGTGAAATATTTGTGGCAGAGCAGATATTCCATTGACAACATTAATTAAGAGATGGAACTGGAATTATACGGGATATGCTATCTAAAAAACATGATAGTAGATGAGATAGTTAAACTCTAAAATGAATGTCAGAAATATTGTAAATGACAGATCATATCATTCATTATTTCATTTACGTTCTTTTGTTTTTGATTAATATAGGATTAAAAAAAGTATACATTAGAATAATTGAATTGAAGTTGAAATAAAAGAATAATATTTGAAAATGATTATATCATTACTATTATAATTTCTTTAATTACAAACATAAATTAATTATTGAAATATCCTATCATTGCAATAAATATTTACATTCTTTCTTCGCTAATAATAAATCTAATAGTTTTATTTATGATTTAGCTATTCAATGTTCTTTATACACTATCTCTAGATTTGTCCTTGTAATAACTTTTTCAAAACTTTTTCTACTATAAATATTCTTTTTTTTAATTTTAACAATAAAAATGAAAGTATTAAAAATTCTTCTAATTGCCGATCTATCATTTTTAATTTATCAACTAATGATTCGTTAATTAATTATACTTAGTTCAGAACACAACTTTGTAGTAAAAGAAGTTATTCCATATTCCTTAAAAATAAAGATATTTTTTACAATAAAAACTGGTACCATTTCCCCCCTCCCCCAATCATTTTTTAATACAAATTCTGATTATGGATTAAATTATTTGAAAACATTTAAATAGCATTTTTTATGAATTAATGCCATGATTGAATCATAAAATTTGAAGTTCTACTTCTTGCCTTTATATAGTTTCCAAAGTGTAAGTTTTTTGTTATATAAAATGTTAAAAAAGTTTTGACTAAGCAAAATATTTCCAACTGTTGTAAGGCAGTAATAGATAAGTATACTTTTCAGAATACATTAATAAAAAATATTGCACAGAGGCTCAACTCTCCATACAGCAGTGCCACCTAGTGCAAACCATAATAATCAATAAGGTTTGTGCATAAAATCTCCATCTAGTGCCTATTCACTCAATATTCCCAGACTAGTTTCTAGCCTGTGGTTTTCATCAGTGAGGAGTCTTGGATCTGACAGCACTGCACCTTGATCTTAGGATCTAATGCAACCCTCCAGAAGCCATATTTTATCTTATTAGCTAACTATAAATGATGATCATGTGATGTTTAGTGGTTTGATATATAATTTTATTGGTAATAGATAATATCTCACCAAAATTAAATCCCAGGATTCATTAAAAATGCATAAATAACCAGTTTTCATTATTCTCAATTTTTCCCACATCATTGTAAAATAGCTTTTGATCTTTCAAATTCTACTACTCATCCCTATAAAGCTAAATTAAATTTTTTAAACATGTTAGATACTTTTAATTTCCAAAAGGAACAAAATCAACTACCCTTATTCTTAAACAACTAAAATGAATACATTTTGCCTCTTTCTTCCTTTTATTTTGTGTTCTAAAAATATTTGCAAATATTTAAGTTCAACTTTAACCAATACTAAAAGTAAGTATATCTTTTTTGTTTCTTATCTCCACTAAATTTAAAATTATCTGAATATAAAGAATATCTTGAAAATCAGTGAAAACTAATATTATTGCATATAAAATAAACACGAATACTACTACATCTGTAAGTTTTCAAATTTTTGCTTTTTCTTGTACAACCAAAATATATCTCTAATTGTTGAGTTCAGACACTTCTATACATTATACTAGTAATAATAAATAAAAACAGAAAACCAAATATAACATTAAAAATATTAACAAAACAACAAAATTATATTAGAATTCTGTCACAACCATGGTTTCGCCTATTGCATAAATCAAGTTTCTGAAGTGAAAATCAATACACAACATATTTATATATAACAGAGTAGTACATGTATATGAAGCAGACAAACTCAATTATATACATTTATGAATTCAATGCAGAACATAACATTATTTGGCAATGCAGAGGTCATCTTTTATGAAAGAAATTATTTTTTTCAAAAAATAAACTTTGATAATTACAGTAATCTTAATTTCAAAACCATCATTCTCATGAAAAACTTCCTTTGATATTAAGAATAGTTGGTGTTTGAAATGCAATATAGGAATATTTAATAAAATTTATTTCTGCAATAGAGAAAACCATGGTTATGGTAGAATTTTAGTATAAATTTTATTATTTTACTAGTATGTTAATGTTATGACAGTACCAACTCTCTCCATACAGTATTTCCACCCAGTACAAGGTATACTAATAAATAGATGTTAGAAGATTTGTGTATCAAAAGTCTTATCTAGTACCTACTTATCCAATATCCCCAAACTAGTTTTTAGAGTGTAGCCTTCATCAGTGGAGAGCCTTGGATCTGGAAAGACTGTAAATCCTTTGATCTAATGCAACTAGCCAGAAATCAACTTTCTAGTGATTTATTTGCAGTGCTCATACATTCAGTGTTTCCCACTGATGAAGACCACAATCTAGAAACTAGTGAAGCTATTGGATGAGTAGGCACTAGATACTTTGATGCACAAACCTTCTAGCATCTATTGATTACTATTTCTTGCACTAGGTGACACTATTTTATAGAGAGAGGTGCTACTGTTTTAAATGATTGTGTAAGCATAAAAAGTGGGGATCATGTGATGTTTTAGAGATTACTTTATTGTTATGTGATTTTCTATTACACACATATTGATAAATTGATTTTTATATATATAAAAAAATGACACCAACTCTCCAGCCAAAAGTTAAATTTTTTTTTCTATATAATCTCTTTTCAGTACCTTTTTCCTTTGAGTGCATTTCTTTTAATTATTCTCATTACCATTAGTTTAAGAAAGGAAATTTACTTTATTTACTATATTTCAGAGCCCTACATACCTAATCTAAATTTTATATTGGCCATTTAGTGTGAAGCATTTAAAATATTGCTCTTACATTTTTAATAGTATTAGGCTAATAGATTGAAATCCAAACTAAAACCAATTTACTTGAATACTTATAAAAATCTGATAGTAAACCAGTAACTATATATTTTAAGCTCTTCATTTTTTTAACTGTAGGCACCTTTCATTTTTTAGTTATGATGATATCTATCAACAATTATCACCTGACTTTCTGTTTATACTCACATATGTGTTTTGAGAGGTATTTCTTTTCTTTATTCTAAAGTCAATTATTATCATCTTCAGTAATCAATAAATTGTGCATAGTATTACAGCACTGTTGGCTTAAGAAAGTTTGCTTTGGTTTAAAAATCATGACTACATTTTAAATGGAATCCTCCTTCTTACTGAAAATAACAATATCCAGATAATGTGATATGGATATAGCACAACCATCGAATGTTCATTCTTAATCAAATTATAACTAGATTTTAAATGAATCCTCCTTTTTAATGAAAATGAACAATATCCAGATAATGAGATATGGATGTAGCACAACCATCAAATGTTCATTCTTAATCATATTATGACTAGATTTTAAATGGAATCCTCCTTCTTACTGAAAATAAACAATATGCAGATAATGAGATATGGATATAGCACAATCATCGAATGTTCATTTTTAATCAAATTATAACCCAATTTTAAATGGAATCCTTCTTACTGAAAATGAACAATATCCAGATAATAAGATATGGTATAGCACAACGATCGAATGTACATTCTTAATCAAGCTCACAATATATATTATTCTTGAATATAGTTAATGACTCCTCCTTAAAACAAGTGTTGGAAGGAAATTCTATAAACTTTTTGTTTTGATTATAATGATTCTATTTGCGTATGATAATTTTTCTTCATGTATCTTTATTTGTGTTTGCTAGAATTAAAAGTTTCCATATTTATTAATATCATAATTTTTTTATTCTTTTTTAAGTTAATTTGTTTCTTTTATCTTTATTTTGATATATTAACATCTAAACATTTTGTTTTATTTTTTAATTTTCTATATTAATTTTAAAAAAGATAGTATAAAACTTGTCCTATCTACACAGATTCTCTATCCATGGTTTCAAAAACATATGGCTGCCAGGAGATTGAATGGAAATTTAAAAAATAAAATATTATAATTAATAAATTTTATGCATATAATTTTATTGATGTCTTAACATGTACATTTTAAAAAGTATATTGGATTGTGAGTACGTATATGTATATGTTACACCAGACAAAATAATTTGTAATAACACAATACATTATAAATACAATTTTGTCCAAACCACTTCAAACACTTTTTAGCAAAACTCTTTATTTGTACATACACCTTACATTTCAACTGACCTGCAGTCTTCTTCAGAGCAAGTTTATTTTGATCTTCTAAATAAACTTGCTCTGAAGAAGACTGCAGGCCAGTCGAAATGTAAGGTGTATGTACAAATAAAGAGTTTTGCTAAAAAGTGTTTGAAGCACTTTGGATAAATTGTATTTATAGGATATTATGGCAAACATAAAGAAAAGTGTGATTTTGGTAATATTTACAATACATTATAATTAACTTTGCAACTTTCAATATACAATTATAAAATAAATAAAATCTATAGTTAGATTATATCACAATTACAACCATCAGAATTATATACAAATATATGGATATATATGTTTATATAAATGGAGATACTAGTTTTCTGTGATATAACAATATAAATGTACACCCCCCCCCCACATACATACACTTTTATTTGCTCAGAAATCTTGTAAACCAAGCATACCTTAACCATAAATCATTAATCTTTTGTCAAGGCAACCTCTATAAGTAAAGTATAAGCAGCCACATTTCACTCTGGTCTAATATTTTAATACATATATATGAGGATGAGTGAAAAATTATCCGCACTCTTCTAAAGAATAATTTATTTAACTATTTTTCAGAAAAAGACAAATGTATCATTCTCCTTTATAATCTCCTTGCTTTTTGATATGCTTTTCAATATATGTTGATCATCTATGAGCACACATTTGTATTTCCTCATTAAAATGTTTTAGGATAAACTTCAAGTCATGAATGCATCATTGTCTTCACTTCGTTGGGTATAAATATTTATCCTAGCAGGTTTCTTTCAAAAAACCAAAGCAATCCTCTGCATTTTATCCTTCAGCTCTTCAGGGAACATCTTACAGCAGCAACCTCTGTTGATTATTAAATCTTTTTTTTCTGATAATGTTTCAGTAATAGTTTTTGAGAGTCCCAGACAAATATAAGCATCAATTTTTTAGATTATACTTGAATTTTGAACTTTTTCTCAGTCAGCAGTTGTAAATGTTTTCATTTTATTTTTTTGCCTTTTACTCTCAAACTTGCAATGATAAATCCATGTCTCATTACCTGTAATGTTTCTTTTTAAGAAAATTTCAACATCTTTAAACTATCAATTCAAATTTTATTTGCAGATGTTGAAATGTTTCAGGTTGAGCTCTTCTATGACTTTTCAAACCCATATCTTTTGTTGATTATTGTATAGGTAGAGCTATAGCTGACTTTCAAATGATTTGCCACTTAATTCACTGTCAATCATCTTCCAACATAGTTTGTATGCATTTTCAGTATTGTCATCAGTCATATATTTGGAATGATATCCTGCAGCTTCTTCATGGCTGACATTTGGGTGACCTTTCTTAAATTTCGCTATATTTTTCTTATTCACCTCTTTATAAAAAATACTTTCAGCATATTGAACATAAAATTGTTGGTACATATCATCACCAGATGTATCCTCAGACTAAATGATATCACTGAATTCTCCTCATCTTCCAGGAAAATTACAAATGAGGTAGCCAATGTTTCTCATACCATGTGATATTGAACTGACATAGCACTTGCAAAACTGCATGTCAGTTATATGGAAATCACTGGCAAGACAGTGTAGCCAACAGATAATATAATCATAGTGTGGACAATTTTTGAGTCACCTTCATATGTGTATATGTTAAAAGGAGGCTGTATTGATGACAATTTGAAAATGTTGATGGTTATTGATATTGGGATTGTCTGAAATATACAAATGAGTGAGTGTGTATATTATATAAAGCTTACTATTATTCATGATTAGTAACCTGCTTGAAAACAAATGTTGTGGATGTAGAAAAATTATTATATTTTCTAAATATATATCTTCTGCCTTCATCATTTAGTCTGCTATAATGATGCAATGGAAAGCTTCAGCACAGCAGAACCCAATTAATGTAGAGATGGATCTCAATAATTTCAAGCAGTATTAATTTATCAATATAGTAAATGTAGTAGTCAATTAATTCATCAATCTAGTTTAATTTTTATTTGATGAACTCCCATATAAAACATGGTCAATAGATTTCTTCTTTTATAGAACAAATTATAATTATAAACCTTCGATTAAATTGCCTGAAGAAGATAAATGAACTTACACATTGTTACCAATAGTTTGGGAATATGAATTATGTTCATTAATGATTACATTATCCAGATTTGTATGAATATATATATATGAGAATAATCCTAGTGCTTAATGCCAAACTGAAATAAATATTCAAATACTAAATTACCCCACATAGTTAAGAAACCCAGCACTGTCTTCTGTGAAATAAATATATTCGTCTCTATTTCAAAATAGCCAGTCTCAAAATGATCATTTTGTTGCTGGCTATTTTGAATACAGACTGTAATATATTTATTTCACAGAAGGTGGAGTTGAATTTTTTAACCATATGGGATGATTTAATATTATATATATATATATATGGTGGGGAACCCAAAAATAACCAGCAGTCTACAATAAAAAAATTGTGTATTTATCTTTAAGTGTTATAAATTTAATCCCCTTCAAAGTACTGACCATTTAATACAGTACACCAATTCGAACATGTTTTTCATTTAATACTTACAAAATGAAACCTTTAACACTTGAGTCACCCCCCCCCTACACACACACCACTTTTAAGTCAGCAAAAAAAAAATTAGAGGCATATTTTTTGACAGACTAAAAAGAAGACTCATAGTTAGAGATCAAGTAAATATGACTGATAGATAAGCAGGAGCTTGCTGAATTTAATTCAAAATTGTTTCACACTCAAGACTGCTAGTAGAGGAATTATTGTAGTGAAGCTAGCCCTCCTCAATGAGATGTTTACATTACACCATGTCATGCAATCATTTCAGAATTTATAGACAAAATGTTTGACCATTAAGAACTAATTCTGAAAGATAAATGCAATTTTCATCATTAAAAAAATATCAGCATTATCTTGGCATTGGACTTCATATGTCACACTCTTTTGGGACATGGTGAATTTGACAACTGCTTTCCTGTTATTTCCCTAAAAGCAAACACAATTCCATATTATTCCAGCTTTTCAGCCATTACAGAAAAATCAGCAAATATGCAAATATACTTTCCCAAAAAAATATGATATTTGGCACCACAGTTTCACACAGTAACATAATTTGGAAGATTGATCCAAAAGAGTCTCTGAAGAATTATGTAACAGCAAACAAAAGTATGTATGGCAGCAGGCACCCTCACCAGAAAACAATTCCATTTATTTTTGGGCCCTCCTCATATATAAATTATTATAAACAACATGTTTAATCCAGGGTTTCCAAACTGGTTTCTAATCCCCATTAGTGGGCATTTACAGCTTTCAGATGGATGGTGAGTATTTTCAAGATGTTAAAACCATATTTATCATAGATGTACAACAGGTATTTAAACTTATTTGCAGAGTTACTCATGCCTTTCATGAAATATGTTAAGTTGGTACAAAGCTATAAAAGTTCCAATTTTGATATTGATATTCATATACAATTTGCAATTATGCTTACAAGGAAAAAAACAATGAACTCTATGGCTCTGTACACATGACTTGTAACAATAGTCAAAAAACATAAAACAACGGCATAGTCTATCTCTTTATTGATGGTAGTTCATAAATATTTGAGATTAGTTGACTGCCCATTTGTAAAAAGTTATAATTTTTTAACCAATTTTAATCCATGTATCAAACAAAGAAATATGTTTGTGGCTATTTACTGAATACTTGAAAATGGGTTTTATTAAAACTATAACAATGGAACAGCTTTCGATGTGTTTATTGTGCCACAAAATATTATCAAATGAATTAAGTTATTTGGGCATAGATGGGTAATAGGTAAATTATACTGTTAACTAGAGTACAGATATGAGCAGTAGGTAAAAATGATTGACAACCTTTATCTTTAATATTAGAAGTTATATCAATGTTAGGATTTTATTCAGCACACGTATATTTATATTCCAACCTTGCAGCAGTGAAGACACATTGTTAACATTATAGTATCAAATCTAATTTAGTATCACTACTTAATATTATTTTTATTGAATATTTTTATAATACACAAAATTTATTTTTGGAAAAAGATTGATTGCGGTCTCAATGTCTAAGTTTACTGTAATCGCATTGCAATTCTGCCTCTATTTAAAACTAGATTGTGAAAAGTGTCAGTCCATTCAAAATCATTTATAACATTTCTCTTAATATATCCAAAGTCAGAAATATATATGCATACGTTTCTTTTGGTATTGTCAGATAATTATAAACATAGATAAGGTTTTGGTTACTAATGGATTGTAGTTTTAGTTTCTTTTTGTTAATTTTCACTAATCTTCACCTAGAAAATTTTAAAGTTTTTCATCAGTCATTAAATTAAAGAATGCAAACTTTTAAATTATATATTTAAAAAATGGGATGGGAGAGATTAAATGTATGGATTCATTTACACATTTCCGTTTTGTTTTACTTACCAGTAAAACGTTTTAATACAATTATTATTATCAAATTATAAATATTTAACTTGCTTACCAGTTTTTATTTTAAATTTTGCAATGAATTTAATGAATATATTATGAAATTGTCAATATATTATTATTAAAAAAAATTGTTTAATATTAATTTTTTCTAGCCATTTTCAAAAGTGAATTTAGAAGCCAATTATAAGAAAAATCAATGAAATGACTGAAAAAAAATAATTGATAAATTTATAATCTAAATAATTTTTTAAAAGTTATAAAATTGTTTGATAGGTGGCGCTAAATGTTATTATTAAAATGAATGTATAAGGATTTATGAATACTATATTTAATAAATAGTTTTTGTTTTTGAAATATTAATAGAACAACATTAATATTTATACTTTGATAACATATCATAGATTACAATTAAAACTTTTATATTATTGTGAAAAAATAATTTAAATCATAACATTATAAATAACAATCAATATTTTAGGACTTCCAATTTCATAATAATTTATGTTGGTAATATTGTCTATAAACTTGTTTTGAATTTTTAAAAATAAAATAAATTAACCTTTACATATATATTTTAAATAGAAAAAAAGGAAATCAATTGATTTCAATATATATAATTGCTTTTAATGTGTAAAATTATTTATATATAGTATTTAAAACTATTGCTTAGTTTAAAATTGCCAATAATGGAGAAAATACATATAATTTAAAATTATTATAAAACATTAATCTTAATACTATATGTTAATTTTAATCAAATCCAATTTCTCAAATATATAACAGTTTAAGATTATTATTTTCTCATATAAAAAATTATTTATAAACATATTTTTTTATATATAATAATGCTTTTATTTACTATGTACTAAAAAGCAAAAAAATAATTGTTTTTTCAACCACAATTACATTTTTATATTTAATTTAAAATAAAAGCATGAGGAAGAAGGGGGGGGGGGTAGTCCAAAAAATAATTAAATCAATCACTTGTTTTAAAAAAATAAGGATTAACTTAATTAATTTCTGGACACTCCACACTTTTATTTCAATATAAATAGATGAAATACACAGGCTTATATATACCTGTGTCTATATATGTAATAGACAGGGTATGAGCACAGACTTTCACATGACCCACCACTCTCCACACTATCTCATAGCACTGATACACCTGAACACACATATGTCGAAATGATAAATAATCACCAATATCCGTATTTCATGCTAAACCAGCAATCATCAGTTGGTCCAGATTACCATCTCTACACATATATGCTACAAGTGCTCAGATATATATTAAGATAGCAAATCCTCCTACTTTAATGGACAGGCTTCAATGTACTCCACACTCCAACTCTTCAACTGTCCATCCAATTGAAAATCTGATGATGGAATGCTCTGGACCAACTGATGAATGCTGGTTTAGCATGAAATACATATATTGGTGATTATTTATCTTTTCGACATATGTCTGTTCAGGTGTATCAGTGCTATGAGATAGTGTGGAGAGTGGTAAGTCATGTGAAAGTCTGTGCTCATACCCTGTCTATCAATATAAATATAAAAAATCAATAGTGGTGAAAAAACTTTTTTTTTTGCTTTTTAATGATAGTAAAACTGTTTGTTATAAAATATATTTTTATTTCTATTTATTTTTAACTTTTTAGTATTAGCATAGCAAATGAAAGTGATTATTATGAAACATTTTTCTATATATTATTATCTATTTAATATTGGGGGTCTTTTTCATAAATATTCCAATTTCAAGTAAAACAAAGAATAAAAGCACTTTCAGTATTTTTTTTTTTTTTAAAAAAAAAAAAAACACTTTACATGTATTTGAATGATTTTTTTAAAATAGTAATCAAAATGTTTACAAAGAAACAAAAAAAAAAAAACAATAAATAAGGATAGTAAATTAAATAAAAGCATTTAAAAATATAACAATAACTAGACATTATTCACAGGAACAAATATTAGGAATAGATAGAAAAGATTTAAGTTGGCTCAGATATCTTTCTACAGGAATTTGAGTTTTGGCAATAATTTAGTAAAAAAAATATTTATGACTCAAAAATCACTTAAAAATTAGATGATGGTAACAAATAAATTAATGAATGATAGTGAAAATATCAATTGAATGGTAAATCTTAATATGATTCCTTTAAAAAGAAATGAATAAAATATTTATTAAAAAAATGTAAATGTTTATACTGATCGATGTTTTGCACAAAATAATTTAATTATTATAATAAAATAAAGCAGCAAAGCTATAAAACTAGAGAGCTACAAAAATGGCGTTTGTCGAAAAATTGCACTTAGTTAAATAAAATGAAGAAAATAATAAAAATCTGCTTTGAAAAGCAAATGCACACATATATACAATAATTATTATAAGTATTAATAAGCTGAAGTCATCACCATCATCATCCATTATTGATCTATTATAGATGACAATCTCTCTGAGTTTAATCTAGGTTTTCCAATCTCTAACTAACATCTCTTTCCCACAAAACTACCACTAGTTTCAATTTCCATTTTATCATTCACTATATCCTTTTTTCCCTATATTTTGAATTAGGCATCTATTGGACAAAAACTATTTCTGTTTGAATAATTTATATTTTGATTAAAAATGAACCATTATCTAAAGTGAGGATTATTATATGTTATTATGAAAAAGTATTTGTTCATATCATAGGATATATATTATTGTATTATATATTAACATAATGTGGCATTTTGACTGGATGTATGTCAGCCATTGTTTATGTAATAGATCTCATTCAAGAATACTGCAGAAACACTTAAAAAAATCTTTTTTTTTTTCACTTAGAGATGTCTTTAATATTCGATTTTAAAGTGTTATTTTTGTGATTGTGATATCATTAGTGTTGATATGAATGAGGGGAAACAAATAATAAATGAAATGCAAGATTTCAATTCAATGGCTATTTGTAATCAAAATGTAAATTATTCAAACAGAACGGAAGGTAGTTTTTGTCTCATAGAAACCCAGTTATACTTCATAAGAAGGAGAAAAGGAAATAATGAATAATAAAGTGGAATTTGAAGTTATTTTGTTCAATATACTTTAAAAAAATCATATGTATGGGAGATGGTAATCTGAACCAACTGATGAGGGCTGGTTTAGCACAAAATATGTATATTGGTGAGTATTTATCTTTTCTGCAAGTGTGGGATCATGTCTATCAGTAGTGTGAGATAGTGTGGATAGTGAAGTGGCTTGAAAGTCTGAGTTCAAATCCTCTATTTTTGCAATTAGGCTCCTGGTTTAAGAGTGCCTGGTATTTCAAATCTTATATGAATGATAGATAAGCTGAAATATGATTATCAGACTCTTTAACTGTCCTTTGATAATGAATGTCATCCTGGACAGGATTTTGGAGTTGGCAAAATCTATATTATGACTGATTTCTTCATCAGAGAGACTTAATGCCAAGGAAACATAAAGTAATATTTAAGGCAAAGTTAATTAGTTGAGGATAATAAGAATATGCCTTTTCTTCCTATTTTTTGCATTAACTTTAATATTCATTAAAAATTTATGGAATTTCAATAGATACATATAATGGAATTTTATGGACATATAATATGCTCAAAAATCTATAATGAAAGGCATATATCTTGACTGCCAATTTAAAAGTTTGTGCATATGAAACATAATTGAAAGATTAGGCGAAATAGAATTAAGTTTAGTAATTACAGTCAACATTCAGAAAATATATTTAATTTTGCTGTCAATGCGGTAACTTAAAGTGTAGCCATTAATAAAGATTTTAATGATTTACAGGAAATATAAACTTATTTAATAAAACAGAATGTTAGATAACCTATTGCTCTGCACTCGTTATTATCATTGATTTATATTATATTTCTTTATGGTTTGCCTAGTCAGAGTTATTATAAATTATGATTCTTAATATCTGTTAGTTAGAAGTGATAAATTAGCTAGAGATGATATTAAAGTGTATTTATTGATATGTATTACTGCCCATTAAATATACTCCTCCCCCTTAGATTATGATTTAATATGTAGATTCAGTATTTTAAAATAGATCGATAATTTAATTTGGCCCTTTTACTTAGCATGATTAATGTTCTATTTTAAGAACTGGGTTATGTTAGTTTAACAGATGGAAACTATCTGTTTAGGTGCAATTAATTTTAGATATGCATCTTTGTACTTGTTTATGCATTTTGGATGTGTTTTACTGAGTACATTCATACATAATGTCTTGCTGCACCGTTTTATGGGTTTGCAGGGGAGGCCACCCCCATCCTTAGTTTGGGTAAGGCTATTTTATTAGAACTGAAACATAAGGATCCAGACTATTTGTGTAAAGCCTGTCTAAGTCCCTGAACTTAATATGCTCACATTTTAATAGTAGCAAGCTGTTTTGTTCTAGGGTACCGAGTATTCGATGCAGAAACCTGTGAATAATTACCCATCCACACACAATCTGTTTATTAATATTTGTTCAGCATTATAGCATATTTCAGTGATTCTAAAGTTCTTCTTATTAATTAACAATTTAGCCTTAGATTGAAACTGGAATCTTTGGTTACTAGACTGAATCTGAATTTTACTTGAGATTAATTATTTGCTCAACCATAATATATGTAACAGCCATCTTTGTGCTGTGTATAGTAATCATCTTTCCTAGATTATTCACTTATAACATGGGAAAACTACTGTAAATAGATTTAGCATATTAATTATTATAAGCATATACTTCATTAACGTTACAAACATACCCACTCATTGATTTTATATGTTAATATGAGACTGTTGTGTTAATTTGGTCTCATCCATTATGTAATGCCTGCATGTGTTAATCACACACATAATTCTATATAATGAATATCATTTTGTTTCGTTTGATTTTATTTTATTGTGTTAATAAACTTATTTAAAATATAAAACTTTTCATATTTTCTTGCTTGCAATACAAATTCTAATTCCATTAATATTATATATATGTTAAATATGCACTGTAGTTAAATATTACTATTTTTGCTTTAGTTAACCATTAGCATGTTCATGTATTTATAACCTCTAGTTAGTTTTTATGTAGTCCGTTTCAGAATATCATGCCTCTCCCTGTTTGGAACTGGTTTGCAGAAAAAATTGAGACCCATGTGTCACCTCAGAAATGTCATTCATAATGTGTTAAGTCATGGCGTACTGCTGAATGAATTAAAACTTGGTCGGATTCGGGATCTCACCTTCCCATTTTGGTCAACTTTGGGGTATTTTACATGGATTCTGGATTTTGTTACGTGAATGTGTTACCATATGTATATATAAGGATTAGCTAGTCCAATACTTAAGAAAAGTGGTTTTAAAAAAAAATGAAGAAAAGTGGAGAAAAATATTAGTTATCTTAGATTTAAAGTAAAATTTGTTTAACTTACGTTATGTATCTCTGACTGTAAGAATTGTTTTTATTCATGCTTCAATTTACATATATATATATATATTAATATAATATTTTAATTTTCGCTATTGTTATTATTCATTTATTTTTAACATTTTGTTTGCATTTGTATTATGAATACAATATAATATAGAAATAAAGAGATGGTTAAATATTGGTTAAATTGTTATCAATAATCATTTTAATTGTAATGATGATTAAATGTGTGTAAATAAGGAAATGGAGTAATGCTTTTTTTTTTTCTATTTACATAAAAATTTATAGTTGTAATTATAAATTTATTAAACGCACATTGATTACGATTACGTAGTAATATTTACTGAGGCTATAACCTTGATAATATGCGTATAAAATGCGATAGTAGAGACCTCTACAGGTGTTTTAACCACAAGCTTACGCTATGGAAGAAATGAAATTATTTACTTGCAATTACTTGAATTATTTTATATTTAATTCTTTATTCTGGTTGTTGGAACACTCTAAATAATTATTGTTAGTATGAGTGTGACTCTTTATGGATAACAATAAACAAGCTAGTATGAGATACAGAGAACCAAAGATATTTGAAAAATACTATGGAAATGGTGACGCAATAGAAGAAAATAGAATTTTGGAAAATGATTATTATTATCTTGTCTTTTTTTTTACTAAGTTATTTGCTTATGCTTTTCTTTGGGTCAGTCAAAAATTTATTTGCTGTTTTGCTGTATTATTGCTGGATTATAGAGGTAATAAATTTCACATGATCACATCTCTATACTAGCATCCATTGATTACTCTGTTTGGCACAGAGTGGTACTACTGTATGGAGAGTTTTGCCTTTGTTGTAATAAATTTGTTATAAAGTATGAGCAAACTATCAAAATGCACCATTAAACGATTATGTTTGTCAAATTCTTTTGTTTGCTAATAGCCCATATCATCGGACAGAAAATCATCTAAACAAAATGTATACATAGAGAAAGGAAAACATAAGAAACAACAATCTATGTGAACTCCTGGAGAAGATGTCAATATCACAATCAATGAAACATTTCCATGAACCATCAATTAGTTTTATGAGTTTATCATAGTATTGTAAAAAAAGGTAAACATGTAACTAATAGATAATTCAATTTTTGTTTTTTTTAAAAAAAAGAGCTATGCGACATAAGCAATATTTCTTTTATGTCAGTCTTATTACCATCCATCTTCACATCAAAATCATTGGAGAATCAAGTTTGAAGATAAGAATATGAACTTTTAAAATTATACAGAACTTATAATAATAATAATAATAATAATAATAAATATAAAGAGAAAAGACAAAACTGCTTATTATTAATAGTTATAGGTTCTGATTTTTTTTTGATGTTCTCCATCAAAAACTTAGAAATGCGGAATAGGTATTTAAATTAATGTCATGTGATACATTATTTATATTACACACATAATTGGTGAATAATATAAATGAATTGAATTTAAATATACATCATAATTATTTTATTGATAAAGGCTACCTAAATTATTAAACCATTGTCATTAATAATATAGATTTTTTTTTATTATGATAATTTATTTAATCATTGAAAGTATAACTTTAAAGGTGAATTGATCTTCTAGTAGTTTTCTTGAGTTATAATGTTAAATGTGAGATTCTGTAGACCTGAAGGAAGTCTTTTTTAAGTAAAATCGCATTGTTGGGTGTATTTATGGTATCCCTTTTGAATATAAATGAAGTAAGTTATGATATATGAGTTCAGATAGTAGTACTCCTATTGTATTTAGATATTTTGCTACTTGATAAAAGAATCTGTCATTATATATATATGTTTTAGATATTTTTCAACTTAAGGAGGATTTCATATACTTGGGTAAGAGAGAAAACATATTCCTATTATCTCAAATTATGTAATTGAATAAGATATTATATTGTTTATTTACGTAATATAGATGGCATTGATTAATATTATAATAATAAATAACAAATAGTGCTTATTATCCAGATGTGATATTCCTAAATTATTGGAGAACTATTTATAATAGAATTTCTGTTTATTATTATTGTAATTCTCTTATAGATGTAAATAAAATATTAACTTATTTATTGGGTCACAGATTATAATAGATAATTTACATATTTAGCTTACCCTGAGATACTCAAATTAACACTTAATATTTTCCCGAAGGTTTGTGATGATGGTCTTCTAGTTGTATTTTTATATTGGACTATTTCCATCAGCTAAAATTTGTCTTGAATATCTTTAGAAAAATTTAACTTTATTTAAAATATTCCAAACACATTCACCTGTTAGTAATAGAACATCAAACAGGTTAGTATATGCACAACGTTTTGAGAGGTATTATTCATCCCTCTTCTTCAGGTGTTGCTGGTCTGACCAGTGACTGTAATAACATGTCAAACAGGTTAATGTATGCAGAACATTTCAAGAGGTATTATTCTCCCCTCTTCTTCGGGTGTTTCTGGCTTGACCAGTGACAGTAGTACAGTAACATACTGTCACTGGTAAGGCCAGAAACACCTGAATAAGAGGGGGAGGATGATACCCCTCAAAACATTGTGCATATACTAACCTGTTTGACATGCTATTACTAATAATTGAAGGTATTTGAAATATTTGAATAAAGTTAAATTTTTCCAAAGATATTCAATACTCATATTAGATAATGGAAATAGCCCAATATAAAAATACAACTTTAACACCAGTTTTCATTTTAAATGCCACAGATTTTCATATAAAACAATTACCATCTCATGTCATCATTTAAAATCCGCATAATAAGAAATAAACATTGATGAAATAACATTTAATTTTAGTTAGTGTCATAGATGATCTTTTATTAGTTGCGTTAATTGTCTTACTATTTCAATAAAATTAATATATAATATATAAATCACACTTTTGTTTCTGACAATTTTGTTGAATATTTGTCTAGAAAATTCCTTGCCTGTATGCATTTAATTCTCCAAAATTACATTGAACATCTGGTAAACATTCATCTATCACTAGAAACAACATTTTCAATGAAATTTTTGAAAATTATTTTGATGTAGTGAATAATAATGATATTCTATGATAATTACCAGCAAATTGTTTTGGAACAATAAAAACATTTTTAAACTCAGTGCACATGTGCTATTTTTGAAGCTAACATATTACCACTGTATTTGATATCTTTTCTAGGTATCTCATCAGGACTTACAACCTTTTCATTTTTAATATTAAAAATAATTATATTGGCTTCACTATATTAGTGTCCACGTCTAAATGAATAGATAGTATGAATCATTTTTTAGAAGTTGTTTATCACAATACTTGTAAGCCATGATTTACAAATATGTCTATATATTGATATGATTTATTTCTTTATTCATTAACTGTAGGATAACCTAATTGTTAAATAGGAATTTCGTTAAATTAAACTTATTAAAAGATTTACATATATGAAACAATCATATAACAAAATTGAAGACATTTTAATAACAATGTATAAATGCCTAATTTTTATTAGATATAACTTTGAAAAAAGAATACTTTTTCTTGAGTAGTTTTATTTTTTAAATATATATATATTGTAACTATTTAAATAACACAACTTAACCAAATAGCGAGCACGGAATATATAACTATACAGTAAACGCTATAAATGTGTATTAATAAATAATGATATCTCAGAATTATGGTAAGCTTAAAGTATAACTGTATTTATAAATAAAATAAATAAGACTACTAATATATATATATATGGTTATCTAAGATTTCATATTACATAAATCAAATATAGAATTATTTCGGGATTTAAAATACTTACGTATAATAAATAAAACTTGTAAAATTTTAATCTTTAATTAAAGGTATGTTTATTGTATTTAATCCATATCTTAAATAACTAAACATTAATGTTTAGATTATAGGCGAGTATTAGAAATAATTATAAATAATATTATTATTAAAAATCAGTGTACCTTTAAATAAATGCTTGATAATACTAAGACCGTGTGTCTATATTTATTTATTGAATAGATAATGAATGTTAAAATATTGAAAAACAAAAACAAAGTAATTTAATAAATATAAAATCAATTTATTAACAAATTAAGAAAATATAAAATAAAAGGTAAGAATAATAATTTAAGTTTTTAGCACTTGAGACAAATACAGGGAAGCTTGATCCCTGCTTTTCTATCGACTGTGTAAAATGTAGCTTTCCATGATGTGGAAACAAAATAAGCCATTTGAAGAAGGTTGTTAAGCAAAGCATAGAGAAACTTTAGGATTATTCTAATCATTATTAAAGAAAAACAACCTAGACTGGCTAAAACAATCAATGTGATTGCATACATGGACGGTATCATTGTTTTTCTCCCATCATCAAATTTTCTCACTCAGCTTAATTCCATCTTGGAATGGTATTCCAGTAAATTCGGTCTCTTAATAAATCCAATGAAATCTGCAACATGGAAGATCTGTAATGGAAAAAAAACTGCATCTAAGTTCAAAGCAGAGCCTCAAAAATTTCTAGGATTTGCACTTGCCAAAACACATACCCAAATGTCAAAAGACATACATAATGAAATCCTATTATAAATAGAAAACTTAATCCAAAAATTATCCAAAGTATATCTATCTCTACCTGGGAAAGTATCCATATTGAATATGAAAATTATGGCCAAAATAAATTATTATGTGCCAATCATCAAACTTACCAAAACATTTATCAGAAAAGTAAACACTCTTGCAGAGAGATTATTCTGGAAAGGCAAAGTTGCTGCATTTAGCATTAAGTTCATGCAACAACATAAGAAATACAATGGTTTGTCCCTGCATTCTCTCCAGGCTATTGCAGTACAGAAAACTTTCAACTTTATCACCATAATAATCAAAACCTTTGGATATGAGCAGATTCAGGAGCCAGTAATTCCTACTGATGGACCACCACCTAGAGCTAAGAACTTAATAGACTCATCAATTGAGCTGATTAAAAAATACATGGTCATCACCTGTGACACATTTGACAATCAAATCTAGATATGGGAAGCCTACAGACTAATACATCCAGTCAACATTGACATATGTCCCAAGTTGGGGACTCCCAATAAAAAAAACTCATGACTCTCTTCAGCTTCTGAAGCATGGAACCTAAATACTTGGATTTTGTACTCAAAATCAACATCAATTCAGTGAGTACCAACTGGTTTCTTGCATATAAGAGAGGCATTGTTAAAATTGATCCTATTTGTCCTCTCTGTCATAGACATGAAGAAACATTTGAACATCTGATACACTCATGCCCTGGTCTCTGGATCACAAGAAGTACAATTGCCAAGAACCTCAACGTTGACTATTACTTAGTCATATCGCTCAATGACAGCATAAGAACAAGATCAATTGCCACAATCAGATTGTCATTATTCATAAACTATGCAATTTGGACTGTAAGGTGCAGAAAAATATTCAACACCAATGCTTTCGATGAAGAGGCTTTTACCATTAGGAAACTACAAAAAATGAAGAATCGTGACAAACTGCTAACTTCCAACTCAAGATTTTATGAAACATGGAATCTCATTAAGAACATTCAATGATTGCAACAGTCTGTTGAACTGAATCATTTGTCAGGCAGATTGGGTAAATACACACTGTTATTGATGGACTGCTTAGTTTGAACAGTAGACAATGGTACTAGATATGACAGTTATTATCACTCATTTATTTTATCCCTATTCTATTTGTATTAATCTATATGTCCTTATGAATTCATTAATGTATATAACATATTCATTTTGCTTGATTATCTTTTTTTTTTTTTACACATGTATTAGCTTATATTTTATACTTGTTTCCTTTGTACAATATATAACATATTGATTTTGCATTCAATAAATTATAGAGAGTAAAATAGTTCAATCTTTTTTTCTTTAGATATCCCACGGATATAAACTTGGGTAATCTTTAAAATATTGAGAACATTTATCCTACTAATGTGCATCATTAGAAATAAATCATATTGTTTATGTAAGTCTTATTGTCACAAACGTAATTAATTATACAAAATATTCTTCATACGATCCTTATTGTACTTATATTCATAAAGAAAGTATAATTCTTATAAAATCTTTCAACTATATATATATAATAAGTTTAGCGAATTTCCTAAGTATATAAAATGAATGTATGGAGCCTGCTACCACTTATTTTATAGCCTCCACATTGTAGCCAATTATAACCAATTAAAACAGCACCCTTACTTAATTAATTTTGTATAAAAAAAACTTATCAAATTGATATTAAATGTATTTTGTAATCTTTCGATCGGTACATTCACATTGTATTTCAAATATAATTAAAACGATTGGGAGAGTTTACAAACCTAACTTATATTATTGGACAGTTTAAGCTAATTATAACTTTATTCTAACAAATGAGAACCTTTATTCAAATGGTCACACATCCATATTATGGATTAATTATAGTATTTCTTTGTTTCAGCTCGGGCGACCACACTATGTATTAATTATAACCTATATTTTAAACCTATATGGCATTTAAACACTTGCAGCTAAGTTGCATGCCAATAGTAACATTTTAAGGATGGATCGGTGGATGCTTCATCATTCCCAGCTAACACTATTTTTCGGCCTACTGGGATGATGATGATGGTACAGAACATCTATAATCTTAATTGCCAGGGCGCCAAATTGCAACTTTAATAAAATATAAAGGTTAAATCTCATTTCAATAACTTTCAGTAATAATATTTAATGAATGGGTTAATAAATAATCAACCGATTAAGAGAACACTGAGAATGCATTAAAATCGATAATATTAATATTTTTGGAAATTTTTGATTATTCCCAGCACACTCCCCATTCACCATTATTAAAGCTACAATTAAAATTTTGTTCCAGTTACAAAGTTCTATATCCATCTCCAACTTCCTGATCCACCTGTCCATCAACTTCACATCCATAGGTCTATTACACTATTATCTATTTTACTATTAAATTTTACATTCTGCTAGCTCATTTCTCCCATTACAATCTTCTCTCAGGGTTTTTAGAACAATTAGGTGTGGAAATCGAATAAGCTGCGACAGATATTATTGGTGATAAACACTCCTCTCATGATCACCCCCATGATGATCTTGGTTGTTTTTAATGCAGTTTAATATTTATTTACATTAGAGCTCAGAATAATTTAAGCTTATTAAATCTTTTAGAAATACATTATAAACATATTCACAATTATAACAAAATTATAAAGAAATGCATCTAGAGAGGTGTTTAAATACAACGGACGGGGAAAGGATTTTATGCCCACCCCCTGCATTCACTATCACTCAATAACCATCTCTATTCATAATTTATATATAACTATATTAAATTATTTGATAATTCTAAGTATCAGAAATTAACCATTTTAAATAATTTTACCGGATATTTACGAAAATGATGATTCAAATATTAATAATAATATACTGATGCATGATTGGATTTGAGATGTCTAGATAATAATAACCCATAAAAACATTGAGACATACAGCAAATTTTATTTAAAACAAATAACAAATTTTATTGACATTCTACAATTCAATACAGAATATACACCTTTGCTTGATGACTCGCATGCTTTCCCCTGTTTTACAACCGTATTATGATATATATATATAAAATCTAAACTCATAACTATCCTTAAATTAATGGATAAGATTAATAGGTTTAAAATATCAATATTCATTTCCTAATTATCGGGGAATCACGATTACCATGGAGTAATATTAATATCAAATAAAAAAAAATATTAATTACCTTCACATATATTATATTTTCGCTTTCATTTTTATCCTAGATACAGCGAATACCAAATTTCTTCCCGTGTTCAATGCTTTTAAATTACTGATTTGTTTTGAGAGCTAATTCTTCCCATAATAAAATTTAATAATTTTATTTAACTATTTTAAATTAACATTCCTTCACAAGTTTACTAATTTTATTTCATCATTTAGATCTAACATTCTTTTGCCCTAATCTTTACAATAGAGATACTTTATGCATGATGGGACTAAGACAATGCAAACAAATCGGTATCTAAATCAATCATCATCATACATGCACATACTCTATACTTATGTTCTTATGACCTTAATAATATTTTAATAATATTACCTTTCCAGCGAAGTTCTCAGCTGGCTATGGAAGTATTTATTAGATAATTTCATATACATATTGCTTACATTTAAACATTCGTAGGTTTTATTTAAGCCTTAATTTAACATTTATTAACTTTATTACTCTTGGCTCTAATTGATAAATTAAACTAGATCAACAAAACAATATTCAAGTACACCAATCACACATACATTATCTGCATTCATCCAGACATCAAATTCAGTTTGCGACCCTGTATCGACATCTATGAATAATGCTTATAATAGCTATCTTTCATACACTCATAAGGAATATCAAACATTAACATGAGGCAGGCAGTGACCCTAATAAGAGAAAACCTTTTCACTAAGGTTGAGGTATGCTAGGATTTTTATTGCTAGTCATACAAAAAGACTTAGGTGTACCTATTACCTCTGGCCATCAATAAAGAAGTCTTCTTACGGTATAGAAAATAACCAAGTGGGAAAAACTCTTCCACTGTGTTTAAATACTTTATAAATATAGCATAATATCTTAGTGAGATATGACTTCACTGTCTTGGTGGAGTCTCTTCGTCCATCCACATTATATACACAGATCGAAACATCAACTTCTACAAGTAAAACTTTCATATCTACAATATTCTTCTGTTAGTGCACTGGAATATGAGCCAACAATTTTTCCAAGCATTAATTAGCTTGTATCTGGCCTTAAATTTATGATAATAACAATAAGAAATAATAAGAAATGCATATTAAATTTTTAAAACTATTTCCCTGCACTTTTATAAGATAATGATGATGTTTTAGCTCAATAGTCACACAATCCTTTATAAACATAGCAATAAGTTTAAGCATTTGATAATAACTTCTGATCTGATTCATTCAAAACATTTCCCTTAATAATAATATTTCTCTCTCTCTCTTTTTTAAAATGTTTGTAAAGCATTTAAAATAAACACGTACAAAATAATCTGATATCAATATCTCTACCCCCAAAATAACAACAAGTATAATTCTTACATGAATTAATTTTAAATGGGTATATATATGATAAAACATAAAGAAAGAAATTATTATTATTATTTTTTTCTAGATTAAATGTTTTACATGAATAGTGAATAATAAAATTAAAAAAATATATACTTAAAGAGTTCTTTGGAAGTGTCCTTCAAGTTTCTGATTTCCATTTTTCCTTTTCATTTTCTTCCTTGATTTGTTAATATGAGAACATGAATTTATGTAGACAAAGTTCTTGTGATAAAGTTCTCCTATGCTGTCAGATATACAAATTTTATGCTGCTGAAATGATTTCATTTTTGATTTTATGTAGATTATAGCTGAACTGCACTTGTTTAAATTTCTAAAGATATAAGTCCACTTCTGGTTGTCTTTTTTTTCTTTATTAAATTCATTTAATATTCAATTGAAAGCTTTATATATGAAATCAAATTTAGAGTTTATTTTCTGTGGTTTAAATTTTTCCATTTGCTGATTTGTCATCAATTAGTGCTAGACAATCGTGACCATTGATCAAATTCAGGAGATTAAATGTGTACCCAATTAAAAAAACTTATTCAATAGGCATTTTCTTTTCTTCTTATGATATTAAATTTGGCAAAGTTGTTTTAAGAGACAAACGAATAATTTAAAATAAACGATTTTTTTTTTCTAAAAGAAAAAATATTTCTTTTTAACTTTATAGCAAAGTTTCTCTATAAAACCAGATGAGAGATAACTTGCAAAACAGAGAGTTTCAGATAAACTAGCCAGCCCCCTTTAGAACACAGCAGAGCTTTTATAGAGTCTGCCTTTTTTCTTTTTCTTTTTCTCTCCTGCTTCCCTATTATGAAATTGTATTGGCCCTTGAAATCTGGCAGTGTTTTCTTAATTAATTGACTCTTGTTTTTTTTTTTGTTCTAGTTATTTTAACCTTTTGCTTTTTTTGAAAAACCTGACAAATTCACATCTGCATTTGAACAAATATTCACCAATTAATTCTACACTTAACCCTTTCAACGATTATTATTTAATTGGCCGAATGAGTTAAAAATCAAAACTTGTAATTGGCCAACTCACAACTTTAACAAAATCTATTGTTAAAATAGATCACTTTTAATAATATAAATACGTTAGTTTCGTTTGTAAAAAGTATATTACTGAATTGTCAGATTACGAAAGCAAACTAAAGTCTTTTCAAAAATAAAATTTGATTTATAATTTAAAAAATATTCAATTGCAGTGAAATAAAAGTAACCGCTATTCAACCAACCAAAAAAGATTGCGTCAGCAATCTTTTTTTTTTTCACTTTAACGTTACGATCAATATGTAGCAATAAATAAATAATTCTTGGTAATATCTTAACTATTTTTCTAAAATAATTTGATTTTTAGTATTATTTTATCAATAATAATTTGTAATTCAATTCAAATATTGTTTAAAATGTTGTAAACATTAGTTTATCATTTTCGTAATAAAAATCAAAACGAACGTAACTTTTTACTTTTTGGCAGCCATTTCCCTTTCTGACAGAAGTGGGACAGCCAATACGATTCAAGAAAAGTTGGTGAGGAGGTGGTGCTTTGGTTTTGTTTGACATATATGGTCATTTTTATTGATTTTTTACTTGTAAAATAACTCTGAAGAGGGCAACATCTTACAGAACTTTTGATTTTCTTTCGAATGACATATAATATGTATACATGGGATAAAAAGTAGCCGATTTAGAGTGACGTCAAATCTTCTCGTTTTTAGATGAGTCATGCATTCAATAGATTAACAGACAATCACCAATTAATTTTAAACCTAAATTCCTTGGTCAGATATATATCACTTAAAGCACTCTGATAATTTACTGGGTAATATGACCCATGTGGTAACCACACCAAATAACAAAAGACAGAAAGCTTTCTCTTCAGAATAAATAACAGAAAGCTCTCTCCCCCTTTTTACTTTTTCCATTAAATAATGAAACAAAGTATATATTGCAGCTCAGCTTCAAACCCAGAAGTTTGAACTAAATTTTGGCTGCGAATAATAAACTATTAAAAATGACTTAATTTTTTTTTTAAAGATTTCCTCACAAGTGATACAGAATAATTATTATTTAATTGTGAATCTCATATTTAAAACCCACAATTAGATTAAATACACACACACTGTCACATGTATACAATTTTAACTAAACCTGTTTAATATTTTAATCCTTAATCATTATTATTATTTTTTATAATTTAATTTCATGAACTACTTATTTATCAGTATACAATTATGACCATCCATTATCACTATCTAACATAATTTCAAGAGTCACACATCTTCCTCCTTCTTTCACTCAACTATCAAATGATATATAAATCTTGCTTTTCTAATAAAATATATCTTTAATACCAAATTGACCCATAAATTAATGTTAAATAAAACAATCTTTTGGTTAGAAATATTTTAGTGACAAATGTTCAGATTGCCTAAACAAGTAAAATGTACGCAATCCTTATGAATATGGGTTCAAACCTAGTCTTGGCTAAAAATTTGGTTTATTAAAGAAAAAAAATATATAATTTATGAGGAAATTTTTATATTAAACCTTATCTTGCATAGTTAATTCAAAAATAGAGTCTTAGGCCAACCCCAAGGGCTACAATATATATATATATATACACACACACCAGATATCATATAATATTTCATTACAACAGCATATACTGGATTTGAGATCAATAAAACATATGAAACATACCTAATTTTATATTTTATTTATAGGGCATAATAATTACTATTAATTAATTAACAACTTTTCTTCAAAATATATTAAATACACACATACATGCCTCAGCTATTAATGCTACATTATAATAATACAATTTAAATATACTACCTGTATCATTTTACTCATTTTATTCTAATAAGAAATTTATTTAATCAAGACAATTATCTATAATGACAAATAGACATACATAATAAATAAGAGTATATTCTCTGTAATTTAAAGTTCACTTAAAGTTTTTTTTTTTTAAATGTCCTGATATTTTTCCTGGTGTGATCCTTTAAATAGTTTTAAAATGATTAAAATCTTTAGGCATTTTAATTGTGATATCTCAGAAAATGGACAATTAATCCCTGTAGAACAATAAATGATAATGAAATTTTTGACTTTAAGTAAAACATTTTAATGATAAATTAAAAAAAAACTATGCAAGTAAATCATGCAAGTCGTTTACTTCATTCCTGGATGTATGTAGCAGTTCATTAGTAATTTCCTGAGAAATGAAATTCATTAATTGTAGTATTTCTTAAAAATATATAATAGCTCTAACACATAACAATTATAGCATTATAAAATATTTACAATACTTTACTTAAAACAAAATTAAGCTATATATATTTTTTAAACATCTTAATGCAAAGTTTTTAAATGAACCTGTAGCTTCTGCCAAAGCATTAAATGTTATAATATATAATATATATATATTAAGTTTGCTAAGTATAAAAACAAAAAGGTGTTCAAATTTTTATCCTTGAAGAAATTAAATTGTTTATCAATTAGTATATAAATGTTTTTTTAAAAAATATATATAATTTTTCTTACAAAAAAAAATCACTTGGTCAAGGCTTAATGCAGTAAATACTAATGTAGTCATGTGATTGGATGAGTAATTTATATCAGTTATTTTTTAAAAAAATATTGGTGGGTAGTAGAATTTAGGAGAGTTCAGTTTTGGTGAGTTCATCAATCAGATGGTCTACTTGGAAGTCTGATGCTAAGTTGATTTCATTCACAGTTAAAATTGATTTTTTTTTAAAAAGAAACAATATAATATTAGAGCATTTACAAGATTCTTTGGTAAGTTTTGCTATAAGCTGATTATGGCTAATCTAACTATATAATCAATTTTACTATAAGATATGTATTTCATTCCAATATCAGCCTTTCAAGCTAATTGAGCACGCACCTTTGAGAGTGTTAAATAAATGAATACTCTCCTCTTCAATCCATGATATAGCATTTATGCAGGAATAAAAAGAATCCCTCTTATTCCTATGACTCGAATTCTTTTATATGAGCAAATCTGAAGAACTTCTGAAGAGAGCGTGAGTAGATTCTCACTTTAAATTACTATTTACGATGTTTTTTGACTGAATGACGTCGGTGTAATCACTTAGAATTTACTAGACGTCATTCTTACTGAAACTTAATTATGAATAAATAAGCTTGAAAGGCTGATATTGGAATGAAATATAATTGCAAGCATGGCACTAGATAAAATATTTGCTTATTTATTCATAATTAAGTTTCAGTAAGAATGATGTCTAGTAAATTCTAAGTAATTACACCGATGTCATTCAGTCAAAAAACATCGTAAATAGTAATTTAAAGTGAGAAACTACTCATGCTCTCTTCAGAAGTTCTTCAGATTTGCTCATATAAAAGAATTTGAGTCGTAGGAATAAGAGGGATTATTTTTATTCCTGCATAAATGCTATATCTTGGATTGAAGAGGAGAGTATTCATTTATATAACACTCTCAAAGGCGCATGCTCAATTAGCTTGAAAGGCTGATATTGGAATGAAATATAATTGCAAGCACGGTGCTAGATAAAATATTTGCTTATAAGATATGTAGAAAAAAATCTGTGTAGAAACTTTCAACAAGTCTTATGTATTGATACATTCAAAATCATAGCTGTCTCATCTTATGTTAATCTGAAATTAAAATAATTGATACAATAGAAATCTGGAGATAAAAACAGAGAAAAGGTAAAAAAATAAAAGTAAATGAAAATAACTATTGAGAAAGTTATAACAAAAATAGTATGGTGCTAAAAGATGGACTAAACTACTATCTGCAAGATTTACAAAGATTGACACTTAATTGGATAACTACAAAAGTGTAAACAAAATCATGGTAATATAAAATATTGTTGATATGTCTGTATTCGCATTTATAAGTGTTATTTTATAAAAAACTGAACAAATAAAAATATTGAATAATTTTTTTAGTAGTTATGTTGAAAATATCTCCTTTTTGTTTATGTTGATGAGGAATTCTCATTTTGAAAAGAGAATTGGAGGAAGATTTAAGTTAAAGTTATTTTATCTTTCTTGTGAAATGATTTTTCTATAAGATTTTGATTACCATAAAGAAATAACTTATCTGAATTAAATATTAATTAATAAAGAAAAATTAAAGATAAATAATAACCATATGTATTGTCTAAAATTATTTGTGAAATGTATAGGTTTTGATTTTGTATATTATTTTATTGTTTGTTATATTACAATTTACTACATTTTTTATTCCTTTATTTAATAGTTAACTTTATTAAATAGATATTTAAAAATAATAATAATTTTTAAAATTATATTTTTTAATGTCTTTATTTCTAACTATCTAATGTGATGTGTTACTTTTATGTTACTGATTTCATAACAGACTTATGCTTTAAGGGATTTTTACATTATCCTAATGAAATTATTAAATAATAGAATACATTAATTGGACATATTTTTGTTCCTATTCTCTAGGGTCCTTGTGGCACAAACTTAATATGTATATAATGGTATGTTAAATATATGTGTATGTATATGTATGTGGATATCTATGTGATTCTCTATAGAATTATTTGGGTAGTGAAAAGTAAAGATTACTTTTAAAGATGACACAATAATTATATATTTTAATGCTGATTGTTAGTTTATTGATGTGAAGCACTTGTGACAGCATATTGATGAAGATCATCATTCATGAAATAGTCCCAGAATTTTTGACATACTTAGAATTGTAATTGTTTTAGTACTTAAGAATGTTCATGCAGATTGGTTACATTTACTTTATACTCAAAGTCTGTCATTGATTAGAAGATAATTAACCTAGATTTTATATTATGTCTTTTATACATCCAGTCAAAAATATGACCATTGGCTCTTGTATATTAAATATCATTGTTGGTGATGATGTATTTATTATTTATTTAGTGCTAATTATTTACTACCAAAACTGGCTCTGCTCATTTTATATGCTCAGTATAAACAATGGCATTTTTGATGTTGATGATCGATTCATCACACATATATCCTCATTGTTATGATTACACTATAGTGTTTTGTTTATTTGATATTTTGTGAAGCTGTCTTTTCACTTTTTCTAAAGCAAACTTTTTATTTTGAAAGATTTCATCACCATGTCTTATTGTACCTGTGTACTCAACTGCCAGCCTATAATCCCTGGATAAATACAACAATGTTCTGCTTCTTTAGAATGTCATTGATAAAATTGTTATTATGTAAACAGAATTTGCCTTTTCCACAAAAATAATAATCACTTTTATTATACACACACACACACACACACGTAGAATTTTTGTACAGTTCTTTCATTTCACATGTTAATTTCAATGAAGAAATTAATCTACAATAGTGGTCTTTATAATGTCATCACATTTAGCAAATTGAAAAACATAGGTTAGTCTTATCATTTTTGCCATTGTGTTTTTGAATTTTATAAAGATTCTTAAATGAATTTTTCTACCCTCTATATTACATTGATAGAATGTTAAGTCTCATTTCTATACAATAAATTAGGAAAATAATAACTTTATATATAACTAATTTAGGTGTATAATTATTTTACTATTATGAAAAATCCTCTTTAACTTTTTGAAAGCAGCAGGGCACACTGCAGTCCATACTACAACTCAATATCTAAGACTATCTTTCTATCTAAAATATTATCTAAATAAATTAAGTTGATTTGGATTCCAAATTGACATGGTGAAAATTTTTCTTTCATTATTTACCGGCAAAAGATTTAAGTTTTTCTTATCAAACGAAAGTCTTGACGCGTTTCACTCAAAACATTAAATATATCCAGTACATCTGAATTGTCGACTTTAGCTCCATTATTAGCATACTATAAATTCAGAATACAATAAGACGTTTTTGTTTAAATCTATCAAAATTAAAAGTTCTAACACTAAGTTTTTAACACTAAATTTCTATTGGGCAAAAAAGGTAGGCGGGTAGCTAAAAAAATTTGACTCCATAACACTAATAACTCATTATTTTATATCGTAAGGTTGTTATGATATTTGTTTATAACAAATGACATCACATGATCACCATTTCTTATGCTTGCTCTTAACTGTTATTAAAACAGGCACTGAGTGGCAATACGTATAAAGAGTTTTGCCTGTTTTTATAACAAATGTTAGCTAGAGTTTTGAATTGGTTTATTATATAATAACAAATGTGCAAATCGTTCATATAGGAAAGCAAAAAAAAATTAGATCCAGCTTACGTCTTTACAAATATTTTAATAAACAGTATATAATAAATTTTAATGTTATATATTTTAAATATATCAGTCATAGGATATTACGCTCCAGAATATATGCTAGAAATAAAAGGAAAAAATGAGGAAGCTAAAATGTAAATAAAAATTATAAATGACAGTTAAGAAAGAACATATTTATAAATTGTTTAAGAAGATAGAAAGGCATGAAAAATAAGGACTTACGATTGATCTACGACAGTTTTTTTTTTTTTTCAGATAACAGAAGATGATAAAAGTGGAACAAAATTATGAACAAAAATAAAACGTAATCTAAATAAATTTTTAAAATATACATTAATAAAAGTGTGTATCATTTAAATATTAATAAACACAAAAATAAAACGATAAAAGTTGAAGAGGATTTAATTATCTTTAGTTTACCATGTTTATTAAATAGAGAGTAAAACCTTATATTTCATCACTTTTTAAAAATCTTACTTTTTCTTAAACAAAACGTGAAATGAATAATAGATAAAAAATGGTGATAAATATATTGTTGCTTTAGAATTTTTAAAAGATAAAAAAAGATTCATCTCTTCTTTTAGAAGCTGAATAGTTAAAAAAAAAAGTAATTAAAGCAAGAAAAGAGTTTTAAAAACAGTTTTGTGAAAAAATAATAATGGGGGATAACAAATACAAAACTAATACAGGAAAGGCTTTTATCAATGAAACTAATCAGTTAACATCGCTCACTATACTAGCGGACAATCTTAATAAAAGAATAAGATGTTTAAGCATGAGTCAAATTATGCCAGATGTTTTTCCAATAAAAGAATAACATTTTAGATATTTCTTTGTTTTATATTTCTATATATTTATATTCGAATGCAATTAGCTAATTGCGAAAATATGTGGGATTCATATGTATATATTATAGTCTTTCTTAGTTTAAAGATGAAATTTAAAAAAAAAACGTTTTATAGAATATATGTGGGATTCATATGTATATCTTATAGTAAATGCTTTTTTAGTTTAAAGGTGAAATTAAAAAAAACGTTTTATAAAAAAAATACTGTAGAAGTACTTGTCACGCGTTGATAGCCGAGAGGTCAGCGCAGCCGCCTTGCAAGCAAGCAGCTGGTTGCAGACGGTTGTTGCGGGTTCGCCTCCCGGCCGATGCTATGACATATGAGGAAAAAAAAAGTACTTAACTACAAAAATAGTTTATCATCAAAACTAATTTGAGTGAAAGTCTTCAAAAATATTTTTATCTACAGACATTGAAGTATTTTCAACCAAAGTTCGTATATGCTTGAAAGTTTGTTATGATAATGTTTAACATAAAAAAAAAAGAAGATATTGGTATTTATGTCAATATCATACTCTGTTTTTTTTCTGTTATCGAAAGACTAATCAATCGCAAATAAAGAAAGTTGAAAAGGACATAGGAATTATTTCAATCTGTTACATAGTCAATTAACTTTGTAATATTATCGATAATAGATGGAGAAAGAGACTGATTAAAACCTCACCATTCTTCAATAAAGTGCTCAGTTTTTTTCATGTTTTTAAATATTTCTGTTTTTTAATTTTTCAACGAACTGTCTTGTCTAACACGTTTGTACTGCCTAAATTTAAAATGTAAAAATTTTTATAAATTTCAAGCTAAAACTTATGTAGATAAACTTTAACAGAAAGTATCTTTAATGTTTCTTTTTAACTATGACACTAATACATCTACCTGATTACTTTTGTGGTTCTGATCCACGTTATTAGAATCTTTCTAGAAACATTTAAAATGAAGTGTTTGATTCTGATTTTTCCTTTTACTGAGGATTTCTACAATATTTTCGACGAAGTCATTTTAATTTATGGGCTTGTCTGTAAACATAAAATTTAAATTCGTGCATCTATAGGTTTATTGTTAATACCTATATATGCATTTCAATGGGCTTACACTTGTCATAATGCTAAAACAAAACATTTTTATTTATTTAATTTTAACTATTTGAATATGTTTAGTGCCATATTGAAATTTTAAAAAATTGATTTGAGATCAATTTTCACAATAATATCAGTTTCAATAACATTAGAATGAAAAGGATTTACATTGATAGAAACTTGAAAAACTAAGGGAAAAAAATAGGCTAAAAATGTAGTGATTACCATTAAAAAAGTAAGAAAAAAATTTCAATATTTGAAAAATTATTACTTTATTGTTTGTTCATAATTTCTAATTCATCATTAACCAGGTTTAAAATTACATATTTTCATTGATAATTTCTTTGTATTCCTCACATAAGTCTCATAAAATCATATATAAACTTCTTATCTGAGATAATTCATACCTTCAGAATTTTCTTGGATCCCAGAAGTTAAAAAATTTCAAGGCATCTATAAAAAAAACATTCTTCCTAATAAAAGATACAAATCAAATCATTTTCAGAAGGTGGATATGCATTTGTAATCGTAGAAATTGGCTTCTTATTTATCAATATCTAGAAATTGAAGGCCAATATCTTTATCAATAATAAAATAAGTCTCCTCTCGTGATGCTATCTTATTATATTTATTGTCTCACAGAGATATAATTTAGATGCAAATAGCTCACTTACTAGCTGTAGACTTGAAAATTATGTAACACAAAATGTGACAAACTACTGACTCCACAGCATGAGTACCAAGGCATAGATAAGAATCTGAATTTGATTCTTTGCCTGGATACAATACCATGTGGTATATATAGCTATTGTGATTATCATCATACACATACCAATTGGAACCTCTCTTTATTAATTTTAAGAGTTTATATTGGCACATGATACTATGCCCAGTAAATTTTGTGTTTACTTCATCAACTACAACTTTTCTGTGCATCTGATAATCAGTCTTAAAATTTACATTGCACGGCTCTATAATAGCTCAATTTTATATATGCAGAAAGAAATATTACTTTTATGCAACCAGACATGCTAGAACACACTAATCCAAATACAAACATGCTAATAAATTATTAAACCTTTTGAGAGCCATTATGTCTATAAAATAAGGTTGCTTCAAACATGGACCAGAGTCCCAAAATTACATCGTACATAAATCACTACTTTTGTTATATTTGAATACAAGTATAATTTATATACTACACAGAAACACTAGTACAAAAAAAAAAACACATTATTAAATTATACATTTATCAAATAATAGAAAAATCTAAAATTAATACTTATAATATCTGACATAATGTTTATTTTCAGGATGAAAGCCTTGAAATTGCAAAATATTTGAAGCAAGTTGAATCAATTTTATTGTTAAATTTGGCCATTGAAAAGTCTTTGTTTTCTCACATAATTTAATAAATTGAGAAGAAAGAAAATTAATAAACTTATTATTAGACATATTAATAAAAAATCAGGTTTTTGTCCAATTTCAATATACTGTACACCATTTTAAAAAGAAAATCAAACTGTAGAAAATGACAGTATTTGAACGTGCATAGTTCATTTAGTTTTCTTGCAATTGTAAAATAAAAACAAAGAAATATTAGTTACAAATGAATGACTAGCAATGGTGCTAATTTTTATGAAATATTTAAAATAAAATAATGTTTTTATTTTAAACAGTACTAGTCAAACAAAAAGTAAAAGATTAGCAAGATAATCTGATTAAAAATAGAAAAAAACTGAATGTCAATTAGTTTGCCATTCTTGGAAAATATCAGACATGTTACAAATGTAGACTTGTTATAAAACAATTAAAAATTACAGGAATATTGGCATTTTAATAAGGCATTTAAGGCTCAAATAAAGAATAAAAAAATAAAAAAATGCAAAATCTTTGATAAAACAATATACCTGTAATTTCCAATTGTTTTATAACAAATCTAGATTCTTAAGATCTCTGATAGTTTCTAAAAATGGCAAATTAACCGAGATTCAGTTTTTTTCCTACGTTTCAGTCAGTTTACAATATTCATCTTCTTTTTAGTCTGTTAGTATCGTTTACATAAAAGCATTATTTAAAAACTTTATATGTATTATTGTATTTTTCTTAACTTTTAGTTATAAATTTAAAAAAAAACCTTGCCAAAAAATTCTGATTTAATAAGGATCTATGAAAAAAACAGATTAAGACAACAATGCGGAAATTCTTGAACAAAAACAACTTTTATTTATTAAATTTTTTATCTTATCAAACATTTTTTTTATTAAAAACATAAAGTGGTTAAAATTTAAAAAAAAAATCAGCCAGAACAAAATTAAAAATGTGAACATACAAACAAAAACATATACAGAAAATGTGTACATACAGACAAAAACATACACAAACGGCAAGTTAATATAAAAGCATATAAAAAAAACAGTTATAATATTTATTATCAGATTTTTTTTAATTATAAAATTTTCAAATTTTTATTTTACTATTTGTTTTTTGTTGTTTTAAAAAAAAACAACCAAACAAACACAATCTTCTGTTTTAAAAATAGCCCATTAATTTCAATATATATATACAACAAGTCTGTGTATGGTTGTTATATATATATTTGGGGAAAAAAATGTATTTTTTTTTATTTGTTTGTCACCAATTTTTATTTTATTTTTTTAAAAGAAAAAAACGTTTTATATTTTAAATACTTATAATTTCAGTGATATATGAAATGCAAAACTTATATATAAAATCTTAAAATGTACACAAAAATAAATCAAAACTTCACATCTCTTGAAGGATAGATTTCCTTTAAAAGCTTTGTTTTCTTCTTGATCATGCTCAATATGAACCTTATTGCATAATGTCATTACCTATCAAAATTGAGAAAGTGTTAGAAATTGTCAAGTATTTTAATAATTATAAAGCAAATATCAGATTTTAAAGCAGAAATTGATAGTTTTATCACAAATCCATATTCATTCATTTGCATTATATATAAAGAATTTTTTTATTTTTTTGAAAGAATGTTTATACTAATATTTTGGTAACATTTACATCTTCTGTTATTATTGAGAAGTTAGTTTTTACATATTTAAAGTGGTAATATGCAATTTTTAAAACATTATTCATTTATAAAGTTAAATTAAAAAGAAATTAAATTCAATTTACTGAGTTTTACTATAAAAAATGATTCTAAGCAAAGAGAAAGGTTCAACATTTTCAAAACATCTACCAGATATTGCAATAGAAAATTTCAGAATTTAAAAGGTGTAATTAAATGCAAATTTAGTATATATATATCATTAAAGGCCTATGTTTGACAAGTGCTGAAATTAACATTATCTTTAATATTTAAATGATAGTCTCCATTCTTAATATTTTGCTCAATTATCATACTTTATTCCTGTAATCAGCTTTAAATCTCCATATTTTGGCTATTTTTAGCCCTACTTTTCTTTTTCTATTCTTATAATCATTTTATCATAAAATGTGAATTAAAATAACATCTCAAGTACAAACATTGTGTGATAAATATGGTAGTATGAATTTACTCCTGCTATATATATATAAATGCAAATAATCTAGTCTGAAATAACCCTACTAGATAATGCTGGGGAAATCTGTTGGCATAGACTGAATGAGCAATGTTAATTTTCACATGATATTTTAATTTACAAAAGATTCTGAAGATGTCAGCATTTTATAGATAAATTTTGACTTAATATTAACTGACACCTATGTTGTTTCAAAGAAACCAAATCTCCATACCCATGTTGCTGATTGGTTGTTTTTAATTCTCAATATAAAAATGCACCTGCAAAAAATTTGAGATATTTATTTTTTTGTGTTAGATTTTGAAATTGAAAACTTATATTTTTTATAATTATTTATATATTTATAATTCTTTTTTACAATGTATTAACTTATTTTTTTTTCTTTTTAAGATTACTGTGGTTAGATTTAAATTTTTATTCAGAAATATTTATTTTTAGAAGAAGACAAATGAAAAGAAACTTGTAAGTCAAGATAAATCAATGACATTTGGCAAGCACAATTTGTAATTATCTGTAAAACTATCCTTTTATTATTCTGCCTTTACTTTTTCACTGTTATAAATATTATTTTAAATTACAAATAGAATTTTATTAGCTTTAAGTAATCTGATAATATTTTTATGAATAAAGCAATAATTGACAAATATTTAATTCACTTATCAATAAAAAACCTTAATTAAGGGACAAAAACAAAAGAAGTTTAATACAAACTATCAATAATTGATAAATGGAAAAAATGGACATTTAAAGAGTTTATCATATTATGATTAATTTTGGACATCTAAATACTTTAGTTACACTTAAAATCTTAATCATTTTAAAGTTTAATAATTATTAAAAATATCCCACATTATGTATTCAATTTTATATAATAGGCAATTTTAATATACTACTAACAGGAAACTCAATAACAATTACTTAAGTGATTAAATAAACTTAGCTGTAAATGTTATTAAAGCCCTTTATGTTAATCAGTAAATTCAAATGACGTATTAAAAAATTTATATTAAACAATGTTAATACATTGTTCAGGCTTACACCTGCATTTATATATGTGATATATGTGGGATTTGAACTCAGAGTTTCACATGACCCACAACTCTCAGTGACATCTTGTATTGCTGACCCATCTGATCCACACATGTAGAAAGGATAAATAATCAACAATATGCCTATTTTGTGCTAAACCACTCATCAGTTGGTCCAGATTATCATCTCCACACAATGTTTTAAAGTTCAATATCTATTTTTAATTATCGGCAGCATAATGTTGATAGTCTTCTAGCAGGAATAATAACTTTAATGAATTAAATATAAAGGTTTAGATCCTGATAAAGGCAGATTAATTAAAGCTAGCTGCTAGAAAATATTTATCCATTTTAGATATGCATAAGCATCCAGCTAAAAATCTTTCCATTTGTTTAATAAAATATGGCTTTTACCATTGATGAACAGCTCATCAAACAGGTATACTAAACTCTTTTATGTGGTATAACTAACAGTTGACTGTAGTTTGGAATACTTAAATATTCAATGCTCATATTAGATGATGGAAATAGTCCAAACAATAAATACAACTAAACTTCAAATGATGATCAAAATATAAGAAATAATATTATATTTCAAGAAAAAAAGCACTATAGACATGTATCCTTCATAATAACAATACATAATTAAATGAAATGTTACAAGTGCTTAGAAAACACTTATAACAAATTAGTATTAAAAAAAAGCAAAATTAAAGTACATTAACTATTATCAGAATAGTATATAATATAATTTTACAGTAAAACAAATGTTGGCTATTACTATTCAAATTATATAATTGGAATTATTATACATTTTAACTTCAAAATAATAATAAATCTAGTGTCCTAGCTCCTCACTAAAGAGAACTATAGCTTGAAACTGGTCTGAAGTTGGAGACAATAAAAAAAAATTTACTAGCATAACATGCCCAAAATAATGAATTTTGTAATATTATCTTAACTTCTTCCAAATTATAACATATTAATTTTTATTTCTGTATTTAGGATAGGTATTCAGATCTATGTATTATAAATTTAATTAAGTACATTTGAAATATAGTACTAGCAAAATAAATTTATTTTGCGCATAAGTTATTGGTATATACATAAATAAATCCATTTAAATATTTCTTGTTAAATTTAAAAAATAAAAAAACAAAATTAGGAATTCTACTACTTCTATCAAATTCAATTTTAGTTGGAAAATCTTGATTTGCATTAAAAAGCTTAAAGAATATTAACTTCAATGATTATGAACAATGTATAATATCATTATTAATTTTCAAATGCCTAATTTCAGAGTAGTTTTAAAACTGAACAGGTGTCCATCTCAATACCTTCTTAAGTATGCCTCTATTTAGTCATATTTAAATTTTATTACTACCAACTTGAGGCCTCGAATTAAAAATCCATGTGAGAGTTTGTTCAGATGACTGGGAAATATTTTGAGTGTAGGAGGCAAGAGTTAGGTATTTGGGATCAGTTTAGGATAGTTGGTATGTATTTTTGGAATAGCTTGGGGTAGTGGTTCATCTTTTTCAAATGAGAAATAAATAAACAGTAAAATAGTGTTTTCATTCGGAGTTAATTTTGAACTTAAAAGAGAAATAAATAGATATTAAAAGGTTTTTTTTGTTGTTGTGTGAAAATTTAAAATAAAAGTTAAAAATTGTATTGAATCTTGTCATAAAAATGGAAATTAGGGAGGAAAGTTTTAAGGGGATAGGGTTAGAAAAAAGTCCAGTTTCATTCAAAAACCCTCAAATAGTAGAAAATGAATAGAGTGAAAACAGAGGATGATGAAGATAATGATGAAGTTGATAATGGAAATGAAACACAGCCAGCAAACAATGGTGGTAGAAAGTAGAGAAATAAGACAGAGTCATCAGGTAATGAAGCAAGAAAATAGTGCCTTCAAAGCAGAAATGATTAAGGAAATGAGGGAAATGAGACATAAAATAATTGGAAAAGTTGACAAAAATCAGGAAGCTATAAAAACCATAGAGATAGATTTGATTAAAGAAATTCAGGAAATTGAAAAGGAAGTCAAGATGCTAAGAGATGTAAGTGAAGGGAATAATGAATTAGAACAGGATAGTGTTAGAACAGATAAGATGGAAATAGAGATAGAAATAAGCAGAGATGGGATACAGATAGATAGGGTGGTGGAAAAATTAAAACATACAGATCAAAAGATAGAAGAAAGATATAGGTTAAAGTTAGAAAATAAGGTAAAAAAGGTTCTACAAGGGACTAAAAACATTTTGACTAAAGTAACTGTTCATTTTGAACTTGGATTTAAAACAAAGAAGAAAGTTAGGAGAAAGATTAAGGAATATGATCTTAAAGCAGAAACTGAAGCTATTTATAGAGCAATCGTCTTTAAAACATTAAAAAAAGACTGTATTCTTTTCATTTTATAGTGTTGATACTTTTAATAGTAAAAAGAGAGATTCTTTAAAAAAATGTGAAGTTTTTCTCAGAAAAAGGTTATTAAGATATATGGGGTAAAAAATAGAAATGTGAAAGAGATAAGATAAAAATTTATAAGCAAAGAAAAGACAGGTTCAGGAGGTTAGATCTTAGTGACCAAACTTTCCATAAGAACAAACTGCCTGACATAGCTTAGCTTTTAGTAATCATATGGACTTTTAAAGAAAAAGAATTTCATTGTCCACATGGATTATGAGAATTGGAAAAACTATTTAGTAAAATAAAATAATGGTTTCTGACAAAAATAGAACAAACGTTCAGCCAGGATTTTTACAGGAGGATTAAATGTATAAATGTTTTTCAAAAAAGGATAGCAAGTAAATGCTTTTATTTATTTATTCTTTTTGTGGCATGATGAGGCAGTTGAACCGGATGGTATCCACTTCAAAAGTTGCATCATGATATTGACAGTTATTTTTAAAGTTGGATATTCATTCTTTTATATAATAAGAGTATATGTCAGCACATATACTTATTTATTTTTCTTTCTGGAAATTTTTTTCTTTATTTTTATTAACACTAACTTTTATTTTAAAAACTATTTGAAAGTTATATGCTATTGTGCACATATTCAGGTATGTTTTAAAATTATGTGATTTTAATTTTGTCTTTGATAAAGTTTACTTTTTAGTTTAAAAATAAGTTTCTTTTGACACTTTTTTAAAATCAAATTGTAAAAACATTCTAATTTAAAAAGTTAATTCTTTTTGAGAAAGCTTTTAATTTTGTAAAGTTTTAATGACATTCCTGTTTTTATTTTATTTTAAATATATTCTATTTTAATTTCTCTTGAAAAGAGTGGCAATTTAATTTTGTACTAATTAATTTATGGATAAGTTGAGAACCCTGTTGAGATATTTTAATTAAGATTGAGCATGAGATAAAAATTGGCCCAGGGTAAATGTTTCTTATTAATTAAAAATAAAAAGAAAGAGATGTCATGGTAGATTAAGAGGCATATAAATAGTCCAGAAATTTAGGACTTGTTATTCTTCAGATGCTTGATCTAGATTGATTTGCTTCAGAAAAGTGACTATGCAGTTTATTTTGTTCATCTAATTCACAATATACAGTTTCTAATAAATTTTAATACTTCACAGTTCATTTTCAGGACCCACTATCAGGAGATTATATTCATTTACCTGATGGTGAGACATTCAAACAAACTCTCAGAATAACCTGCATCCAATTAACTGTCTTTGCCTTTCCAAATGATAGAGTTCTACACCATGCGTGTTCAAACCCTAGAATGCCTTGCTAAACCAACTCAAAGATTGATCTTGAGCTCTGAGCTCTTCCTTCTAACAATGCCTTAAAAGCCTAAACTAGAACTGATTCCCAAGTATGCCTCCATATTTGCCGCTATTTAAAGAGAAAAACACTTGAAGACTCCACTTAATAATATCTACACACAAATGTAGGTACTCACTGAACTTGTTTATACCATAAGGTAACTTATTTAATATTCTTGCCAGGACATAAATCTCTAATTAAATGCTTTGCTCAATCTAAAGTAAATCTGTAAGCTAATTTTTTGTATCTTATAATTATATATATATATATTTTTTGATGTGTGCAGTATATTTTAGTTTTAATGTTATATATTTGTGTTTTTAAATGGAGTTTTATTATGTGTAGGAGTGTGTATCAAGTTTCTTTCCATAAGCTATTTAGACTTATTTGTATATTTTACATTATGAATAAATGCTTGGACAGATGTGAATAATTTTCTTTTTACTTATCTATCCCCTGTTGAGAGACCTTTAATTCATTTATAGCAGCTTATTTTGTGGTTCAAATATTTGGTTAATGATTTACCTATTGAATATTTCTGTTTTCCTTAAATCAGAGATTTTATTTTCTCACATCTTAAATTACTCTAGAGTATTTCCAAATATTTGTTTTCTTTAGACTAGAGATTTTGTTTTTTCTCACATAAAAGTACATACTTCATCATATTCTCTTATCATATTTGCTCTTCTTGCATTGAAATCAACCTTGGTAATCTTAAACATGGTTATCCATGAACTGTTTTTCAGACAAATAATGTATCTAGTTTCTTAGAAGACTATTTCATTGTTGAAAATCTTTATGGTGAAACCAGAATTGGTTTGGTAAATCTTCAGCTGAAGGAAATTTATTCCCTTCCTTTAAGATACTCGATGAGAAAATTAGCTTTGCTGCCAGCACGTTTAATGTTTTCTTTTGCTTTGATAAAATTTGCTAAACTCTACAACCATGTTGTATATATTTTGGTAACTGAAATTTTTATATGTAATATTAATAAATAGCCAACTTTCTTGAATTATATTTGCTAACATTTGTCCTAGTTATTTCTCAGTTTCTGAACAATATTAATGAGCTTTTGTTTTTCCTGGGTTTAGCTGATGTATCATCATCATCATTTAACTTCTGATCACCATAAATTAATTTTTCCAGATATGCAGTAACCTGGTGGTCACCTCTGTGATCAAAAGAAATAAAGAAATGACCAGCACAATATATATAAAATCCACAAATTTTACAATATTCATGTAGCTATTTTTCTTCTCCAAGTATCATAAAGTATCATGTTTAAAAAGAAAATGTAAAATTTGTAAATAAATGTTATTATAATTACAGATTCTTTTTATCATTTTGGAATTTTGTGTATATATATATATATATATTGTATCTTTTATTGGTACACCCCATCATAAAACAAATTAGGAATAAAATTTTGAGATGCGTAATTTAAATTTTATGAAATCAAAAAGATAGGTTCTTATTAAGCTAGAAAAAATAACTGTCATTTTAGTTATCATAGGGTTTGAACTTATATTTAGTTAATTTAAAATTGTATAAAGGATATAAACGTGGAGTAAAATAATTAGTTACAAATATATATAAAAGATAAAATAATAAATGATAAGTTCATTATATCTGCTAATAAATAAACAGTTGATAGCATTTAAAATTGTAGTAAAGTTGAAATTTAATCTTCCAAACAAAAATACATTATATTGATAGATAATTATTGTCTGTGTGAATTTAACAGTATAAAAACAATTATTATTTCCAGTTAAATCTTAAGTTATGTTTACAAATAAATGATTACTATTTATTTTATGAATTTGGTGATTAAAAAATCATAAAAGTAATATCGAATCTAGTTTATATTATAATAAAACCAAAATGATCTAAATCAATTTAAAGTAAATTATATTTTATTTGGTTTCTAAAAGGTATTATTTTTATTGAGAAATATTTTAAAACTGAAAATATTTGTTGTAAAAATAGATCAAATACTAGCAACTAAGTAAATACTTTAAAAGCAGAGAAGGGGGGAAATTAACCAATAATCAGCATGTAGATGATCATTTATGTAAAAATTGAGGCAAAATTAAAATCGAAGAAAGAAAAAAGATTACAGATCAAGGAACAAGTAAGTCATTTTGATTTTTTTTAATCTTAAAAAACTTGCTCAAAATTACTTAAATATAATTATTTTTATTTTTTTAAAAAGGAAGGTAATGGATTTTACCTATGTAATAATTTAATGGATGTAGGTTATTAAGTAAGCTTGTAGTTATGACCTGTAGAGGTCCCTACCTTCACATTTTTCAGACGTATATTCTTGAGGTTACAGCCTTAGTAAATATTTTTTTAAAATGAATGAGTAAATTAAATTGGTCTCTATGGGAAAATCAGCAATTTATGTTTCTTGGAAAATTTCTTGAAGTCATTATATAGAAAATAATAATATAAAAGTGAAGGAGAAAAGTTGTACATACATACCAAAGTGTTGTGTTAATACTGGATTTGATTAATAAACTATATGAAGCATTCATATATCATGTTAGTCAAAATAATTGGACACTATTAAGTAACCAAAGTTTCTAAATGTTCTACATAAGAACTCTCATAAAAAAAATTTTAAAAAATAATATACTTGTCATCAAGTCGAAGTCAAAATTAGTCAAGGCGTATAAGGTAAGATCTTATCTTATTATTTCTTTGAATGGATTTGAGGAATAAGTCCTTAATTCTTAAGTATTCAAAAGAAAATGAACCGCTTACAAAAGCGGCCATTAGTGAACGTAAAAATATTTTTAAAATGCCTAAAAATAAATCATCCGTTCAATCTAAAAGTAAAGGTCAGCATAAATCATTAAAATCCAAACCAGATATTCTGATCTCTAAAAAAAAAAGCAATAATTTACAAAATACAATGTCCAATGATGATAATTCCTTCGACAACGTAGCTTTAGATACATGCATGCTTAAAAAATTACAGGTATCCCCAGAAAATGAAACCAATTATTATTACTTAGATTATACTACCAAATCTGATCAAATAACTAATTCCAATCAGAATTCAAATGTATCAAATAATGACTCTAATAATCAAATTCAAGATTACCAAACACAAAGGCCAAATTATAACGTTAAAGAATCCCAGGCATCAAAAGATTACCCAAATAATTCTCAAAACCACAATGAAAATTTTAATATTGATCAGCTCATTGACAAAAAAAATTCTACCCAATGATTACAATAAACAAAACCAAGATATGGTAGACAACACATTTGCTAATGCTAATCATTACCCTGTGAACTCTGCTGCTGTTGAAATACCTACCTTGTACATTCCTCCATCCGATAGCACTTCAATCGATTTACAACAACAAACAATAAACACATCAGATTATCATAATGAAGTAACATTTTTTTCAAATTCAAATCTTTCTCCCTCAGCAAATCTAATATCACAAAATACTCAAACCATCACTTTATCACCCCAGAGTCTAAGCCATAATGCTACAGATATAGAGATGAATGTTTCATCTGACCAAAACCCTCTCAAATCTCATAAAACAAATAATAATAAAGAACTAACACTACAACAACATCCTACAAATCAAATTATATCTAATTCTTCTTCAAACCACAAAGACATATTAAATAATAAAAATAAAAATCAACTCGATAACTCTTACTTAGACACCTCTGAGCTATCAAGCTCACTTGGCAGTAGTGATGACATACCTCAATCACATCTTAAAAAAAAAAAAAAAAACCAACAATTTCCAAAAATCAAAAAAAAATACCAAATTACAATCCAAACAAGTGTTCGACCAGCCATATGCAATAAGGCAAGAAGAAATTTTTCTTAGTGTAAAACATCCTCTTCCTCAGTTAGAAGTAGATACTCAATCTGACTCTGAAACCATCTCAAGCCATCCAAACTCCCAAATACTCACAAATAATAATATACAAACTAAAGACTCCTTCCACAACATTAGTTCTATCCAAAATCAAGAAGGTTTTGCAGATGATTTGACTTGCATTACACCATTCGCTAATAATCCAAAACATCCAGAGATACACAACCTCCCGATAGAGGCACACTTCTCAAGGCCCCCTAATACACTACAAAGAAGAGAAAAAAAAACAATCGACTCTTCTACACTTGATACTCTACCAATTACATCACAACTCAACAACAATAACCCTCATTCGATGTCCAATTTAACACCAAATCATCAAGTGAAGCCTTCATATGCCAATATTGCTAAAATTGGCATTTCTCAACAAATTAATTCAAACAAAAATGCTATGTCTAACTTATCGCTCCCTCTGGATAAACAAATGTGCGAGCAGTACTATGCTACAGCTGATTCCCCAGAATCCATATACCTTGATTTAATGGACCAACCTGAAGACATCAGCCAACCTAACACCCAATTTAATATTGTATCTGACAAATTCACCACTGCCGACTTCAATGAAAGCCAATACAACAATCTGATGATTCAATTTAACCAAACAATACCAATTAAGCTGCTCAAATCACTGGCAGATTATAACAGTGACAAGAGTCTAATCTTAGCTATCACAGACACTAATTGCTCCTTATTCAAATTCCCTATCAAGTCTCTCTATAATACCATAAAGCAAAATAATTTGGGAGATGGCATTCATCGTATTCTAAATCACCCAAACGACAGATATATAGCTCTTGAATTTAACAATTGGGCAAACCGCAACAATTTCAAAAACAACATAAAAACTATTGATGACAAATTCATGTGCTATGTTGATGTTAACAGGGCTGCTACACTTCATGGCAAAATAAAGAACTGTGTAGCGGGACTAGATGAAGGCCAGCTCCAAAACATTCTTCAACCATTTGGCAAAATTGTTAAGTTTAAATATCTGCCAGTAGACAAAACAGAATTCTCTTTCCTTTCAAACATAGCTACATTTGAATTACAGCTAAAAAAGGACATAAACCCTAATGATATTCCAACCATAGTCAGACTAAGAAACTCCTGTATGATCATCTCTTTCTTGGGGGTTAGACCTCAATGTTTTCATTGTGGTCAGAGGTCTCACCTCATAAAGGACTGTCTGGCCCGTTTTTGCAATATGTGTGGCACCATAAAAAGCAGAGCACACAGATGTAGACACAGTTTAATACCCCAACCGGCATTAAACAGTGATCACTTGCAAAGCCAAAACACAATTCAGATGCAACAAACTCAACTCCCAGACCAATCTGATCATCTAAAAGTAAGCAACCAGAAATCACAAAAGATAGAACCACACTCAGAGATACACAAAATACTCCGTCACAAATTCCTTCTATCACAGCAACTACAACCAATCCCATTATAAATCCCCACAACTCAAACAATCCAAAAACAAATGCAGCCATCACATTAAAACCAAATGACAAAAACAATTCCAAATCACATACAGTTCACAGTAAAACCATCCAAAACAATTCTAATTCTGCATTGAACTCCAGAAATAGTAATCAACATAATATCTCTTCCAATAAACTATTAAAAAATTCTGAAGGTAAAACCAAAAGCCCTGACTCATCCCAGCCCATCCAAACAGATAACACATGTTTATATTCTCAACGATCCATCACCAAAGCATTCTCGCACTATTCTAAATCTTCAGATTCTGATTCCGAGATTGAGTTTAAAAACTCATATACAGCCAGCAACAAAAGGAAATCAGTTATCTCTAACAAAGCAAGCTCAGAAGATGAAATCTCTCCTAACCAAATCAACTCACACTCATCCAGCACTAAGCTCAAAGTCCTATCTAAAACTCCTATATCGACTAAAAAATCAAAATTCTATAACACCACTCTTCCTCATTCACAACCTCAAAGTGACTTACAATCAGCTGATCAATACCTACTTACTGGCCAACTGCTCCAGTGATATTTCCCAACTAACTACTAATAATTCAAATAATAACTTACCACACCAACTTATCAAGCTAGTGGTAGACTCTAGCATTAAATCATCTCATGTCTAAAATACCAATCAAGATTGCAGCCATCAACATTAGAGGTATCAATTCTCTGATGCGCATTAATGCCATTAAGCATTGGTTTACCTCTGTATCACCCCACATTATGTTCATGGGAGAAACTAAATTTCATCAAAAATCCAATCTTCAAATTCTTCCAGAACTCAATACTCTAGGCTACACACAACTCGCAGTCAACTATAATGCATCTGAGGGGGTGGAGATCATAATTAATAATAATTCCCCCCCCCAACAAATTTAAAATTACTTACATAGATAAGAATATAATTTGCTTAAATCTCACATATGGCACCAGCTTGTTAAATGCCTTTTATATATATACTCCAAACTGTCATCATACATACCTCCGAATAATAAACACCATCAATATGCTTACTTCCAACAGCAGCACTCCAGCAATCATACTTGGGGATTTTAACACCTCCTATGAAACCTTTACTAAAAAATACCTACATCTTCTTCTCAGGGGTTTCATTAATGGGAGAGGTTTTTTCCCTCAGCAAGCATATTCATTTTACAACAGAAGGTATAAAACTCTCATAGATCTGATGTTTTATACATCAGACCTACATCACAACATAGATGCCTCTTTACAACCGGTTTCTTTTTCAGACCATCATGCACTAATGGTCTCAACAACCCTTGATAACTTTAAACCTCTGATCTTAAATCAAACGATTAAAATGCTAACAAAAGCCTCTGCCAATGAAGCCATTATATCCGAGGCCTATATCCTCTTCTTCAAAATAGATATACTAAACACCCATCCTGAGGAGGCTTGGTTTGCCTTTGTTGGCATACTTCAATCTTTAATTTCACATTACACTAAAGGCAACAAAGGCCCTACCACCCTAATGAATGAACTTGACCAGATAAATAGAGAAATTAAGAATTGCTCTACTGATCCACTACAGATAGATGAACTACTTTCACTCAAAGCAAAATACAGAGAAAAACAGATATCCATTGCTGAATACATTTCAGTCAAAAGAGCCCAGAATTTTCTTTTGGGCCAACACTGCTGGACCAGGGGCTACTTGAGATGGACATTAGGAGCTCACAGAAAGAACATTACCCCAGCCTCACTTAACATAGATGGTAGTCATATAATAGGCCACCAGATGATTACTCAAATCGCAATGCATTTTAAAAATTGCTTACAAAAGGTCACAAATTCAACTAACAAGGACCAACTCAAGCCCTCTAACCTAGATAGCCACAACATAACTCCTGCAGACCTCAAAAACCGCCTCTATTCCTTAGCTGATAATGTACATCCTGGGATGCATGCCATCCCTAAATTCCTACTATTACACCTTGATCAATTCACAATTCCAATACTAATGAAAATGATTAACCATCTTTCAATGGAAAAAAAAGAAATCATGAATTTATATCCAGTAGCCCTGGTCCCTTTTTTAAAAAAGAACAAAGATCCTTCAAGCATAAATAGCATTAGACCCATTTCCATGACCCCCATTCTAATTAAAGTTATTGAGGGGGTCATCAAAGAAAAAATTCAACACAAGATACTAGACAATATTTCACAGTACCAATTTGCCAGAAAAGGATCTTCTGCCCTCACAGCTATGGGGGAGGTAAAGACCCTACTTCATCACCTCAGGAAAAATAGAATGTCAAGACCAATAGCAGTGCAGCTTGACATCTCTCAAGCATTCAATTCAATCAACATTGACATCCTCCTCTCAATCCTTAATAACCTGGACATTCCGTTTCAAATCATATGCATTATTGAGAACTTGCTTTACAATCGTCAGGTTCATATTACATTAAACGGTACATACACAAATGGTTTTCTACCCAACATTTCGCTGCCACAAAGATCACCTTTGAGTGCCTTGTTATTCATTTGCTACTTGAACCCTCTTTTAAGGGAGATATAAAACTCTCTCCCAGGAGTATACATTCCTCGACTCAGAAAATTTCATTAAATTATTCGCTTATATGGATGACATCCTCGTCATACTCCCAGATCAAAAACATCTATCAACACTATATTACATAATAGACCAATTCTCAAATGAATCACAGTTAAAATTCAATCCAGATAAATCAGCCTCATGGAAAATCTTAACGGGAAAGAAAATCAGCTCTAAATTTCTGGCCATGCCCCAGGCCTTCCTTGGTTTTCCTGTTTACATGTCTCAAACATCTATGTCCAAGAATATCCAGAATTCTCTCCTGAACTCTAAAATTCACTTGTCCAAACACTCTCTAGGGTATACCTTTCACTACAAGGGAAAGTATCACTTCTCAATATGAAAGTTATATTCAAAATTGCTTATTATCTTCCCATAATCACATTAACAAAATCATTTATAAGAAAGATCAATAGACAATGCTCCCTACTCTTCTGGAGAGGGAAAATAAATTCCATAAGTATGGCGGGGATGCAACTCCATTGTAAAGCAAATGGTATGCCATTGCATTCTATTCTATCCTTATACTATCAGAAATCCCATACCCTGATTTATAACTTGGTTTTAAAATATGGCAACTTCATTACTTCAGAAGTAATACACCCAACTGACAAACCACCACCTCATAAGAACTCCTGGCTTGATGTTATTCTTCAGTATCTCAACCAATATCAGATAATCACCAATACCACTTTCAACTCCAAAATTTCTATATGGGATGCACATCTAAGTTTGCACCCAATCATCAATAATATAAAACCATCCTTAGGAATCAACAATCACAAAATCACCTCTTTATTTAAATTCCTTAAATTAGAACCCAAATTTCTTACCTTCTTAATTAAGGTAAATCAAAATGCCATGCATACTAATCACTTTTTATACTTCAAGAGATATCTAAATAATATTGATCCAATATGCCTGCTCTGCAAGACTCAAGAGGATACTTTTGACCATATTATTAAATCATGCCCTCAGCTGGTAGGCATTAGATTGCTAATATCGCAAAGTTCGAGCATTGACTTTTACAAAATTCTGTCATTGAAAGACTCCTTACAAAGTAGACAATTTCCTTTCATTAGACTTTCACTGTTTTTAGTTCATACAATCTGGAGTGTCCATTGCAAACTAATCTTCACCTTCCCACCTCCAAATCAGGATGTCATATTTATCGATCACCTTAATAAGTTAAAAAGTAAAGACCTTATCCTGTCTTCAAAATTCCTCTATAATGAGACATGGAATCTCTTTCAAATACCAAAAATCACCTAAGACATAAAAAATCACACACAAAATTTGATACTAGCATTTTCATTAGAGATTCTCCAGGGGATTAAACTTTAGATCCATCACACATTCTCAATTAGGATGTTAGAACTTTTTACCAAGAAAGACAATGTATTCACATATTCTTAGATAATCAATTATTTTTCATTAATAAAGTTATTTTTGAAACTATTAAGTAACCAATCAGGGACAAATAAAAGGCAATGTATCCCTGACAGAGCTAAGTATGCATTTTTAAAAATATCTAGAACTAAATTAGTAATAGATAATAACAGAACTAGGTGTGAATGAAAAAGCATACATTGTATTCAAAGATAAATCTTAAAGCATGTTTGAATAAAATTTTAATTGAAAAATGATTGAAACTGACCAATGCTAGTTCTAATATCACTTTTATGTAGAGTTAAAAAATTATACTGAGTGATACATATGTTAAATAAAGATTATATTTATACGTGTGAAGAATAATAGTGGTCTGCTAGCATGAATGAAAGTATCATCTATCATCTGGAATTGAGACAAAATATATAAAACAAATGTAAGAAAGTAAAACCATCCCAGGAAATATTTAATAAAGAATAAATATGCATGAAGAATAAATTGTTGGGAAAATGATGAAATAAACATTAGTACATTGGGAAATATAAACGTATGTGGAAGATAATATTATTCTACTTTTAAAAAGAAAATGGGAAATGTTTTTTCTTAATAATAATAGTAACCAAAAATAAACAAGGAATCAGTCAAATGCTAAATTATTACCAGTACAAGGAGCATTTAAATTGAATGTTTAATTACTAAAGGAAAAAAAACTGCTATCTTGTGAATAACCTATGTTGTGTGAATTTTTATAATTGTAATAATCTTCTAATGAAAACAAATGGAGCAAAAGTGATAATAATATTAATATGCAACCAGTCTGAATCATGTGGAATGATTGGAATGCCAATAAAAGTTAATGTTTTTATTTTAGGAACTTGTAATCTTTTTAAAACAAGCTTGCAATATAACATTTGTATATATATTAATTCTATAATTTAAACATAGTTGTTATTACAATAGGAGAGAGGGGAATAGATCAGTAGATAATGAAATTAATAATTGATTTAATTTGGTTATCTATATCATTAATTATTTTAAAAGTTATGTTTTTATCAAATATTGTTAGATAATTAAAATAAATAGATATGATTAATGAGTTAATAAAATATATCATAAAAGTAGTTAACAATATGTAGGTTATGAATAGGGGATGGGTTTGTGTTTAAAGATACAATATTGAAAAGGAAAAATGATAATATTTTAAATTTGATCATATATGTTTTACAGTGATCAATTTAATATAGTTATAAGGAATTATAAGTAATTTTAGTTTGTAATTTGTCAAAGCAAATAGTTATAAGAAAGATATTAAACAAATATAATTTAGAAATATAAAAATAATAATTAAGTTGTTAGATAAAGCAAAAATAAATATTTTATTTAGGATATACCAAAGAATGATCTCTTAACATTTAGCTGAATCTTATAAATTGTAGATGAAAATTATTGCAGGAAGATATAGGGTTTCATGTTTAATAGTTCACACCATAAAATTCTTATTGGTTATATTTCAGTATATAGGTTGAAAATAAAACCATAGCAAGATGGAGTTTGAGATCGAAAAACTTATTGATGATTTTATAATTATTATAGTAATACCTTCTTAGAAAAAGATAAATAAATAAATAAAGATCAAAGGATAAATATCATGAAATCTAAAAATAAACAAACAGTGACATTTCACAGTATTATAATATGATTATTGCATTGAAGCAAGAATATAATAATTAATATTTTCCATTTTGTCTTTATAATTTAAAGCCTAACTGATAATGGGTTAATAATTGTAAAAGAATGGGAAAATGATTATCTAATGGAGACACTTGATTTGTGATAAGCGAAAAAAAAATCTAAAGTAAATATCGTAATAGCACCATATTATATGAAAAGATATTTATTTTTTTGTTTATTGTAAAAATGCAAAAGATAAAAAAAAACCAAAAAGGATTGATAATTTTTCAATTGTTTTAATGTTACTATATTATATGGATATATAACTTTATTACTATTGTTATCTTTAAATTACCTGTTAGTTAAAATGTTTATTATAATATCTTGTAAATAATATGATTAAAGTTGTTGTTTTGAAGATTAATTTGAGTGTTAAAGGTTGTATTTCTTTTATGAGAGTCATTGTCACTACATCACGTGAATTCAGGGTGTACAGTTTGAAATTGCAATAAGAAAATAATCCAGTATAGAATAATATAACCGTCATTTAAGAACACACTTCTTAAAAGAGATGTTAATTTAATGTAAACTGCCTTGATCACATAAGTCATTAATAATATTGCAAATTATTGAAGTATGCTTATTTATAAAGAATTAAATTATGAATTATTTATTACTGAAAGTATGAAATATAATTACAATTTAGATAACAATATTGATTTAAGAGTAAGTATTAGGGAACATAAATATAAAATAGTAGTACAATTTTAATTATAGATTCAGGTTATAAGTCTTTTCTTAATTGATGCACTACCTGAAAGTTCAGTAAAATCCCTCTTGATATTTTATAGGTGGATCAAACAACTAATTGAAAATCAGTGATAATCCTGAGATCTCCTTAGAATCATATTGTTATTATGTTTATTTTTAATGATCGTGTTAAAAAAGGTAATAATAACAAGATTACCATTCAATAAAATAATATTACAGCTGATTGAGTAGGTTAATTTAAATATTACCATTATAGATATTTTATTCTATTTCTTTAAGCACTACCATTAGTCATGAGAGTATTGGAATATTGAATAAGGAGGACTATCTAAGTATTCTTGTGCCATTGGATAAATACTTTAGTATTTATTTAATGTTAAAGGGTATGTAATCTTGTTGATAGGGTAAATGAGTCTCACTATTGTTATGATTGATTTAACATAGTTAAAAATGGTAATTCTATTAAATGGTACTAGAGAAAGTCCTAGTATAGCCTAATGTAGGGACTTGGTACAGGGTACAATAGCTTTCGTATGCATTTATATATTCAAAATTACCCCAAATGCATAACTCAAGCACAGTATCCAAGATAATAAACTCTAAAACATTACCAATGGTTTCACTGCTACAAGCAGACTTCTCAAGTGTAAAGAACTACACTTATACTTGAGAAGTCTGCTTGTAGCAGTGAAATCAGTTATAGTGTTTTAAAGTTTATTGTCTTGATTAGGCTGGTTGAGTTGGGAAATTGTGGTAATATTGATTATTTATTAACTAGTCTAGCTTTATGCTTTTAATATTTATATATATTGTAATGGTAGAAATCTGAGTTATGTTTTTTGTGTGTTCTGAATTAAGTTTAAAATCTGAACTTTATATATGTATTTTTTACTTTCATTTTTAAAAGAGGAGTTTCATACATAAATATTCTTGCTAGAGTATTCATGTTTCGAAAGTTTTATTTTGCAACAATAGATTATTATTTATAGTTACAAATCGTTTTTTTTTTTTTTGTTTTGCTTTTAATGGAAAACTTTGATTACATTATTCTTTTGGTACCTTTGATTTATTGCATTCATTATTATTGAGTTGATCAGATTATGAAATATAATTAATGTTGTAAGGATCTGTTTGTGTTTTCACAACATATGTTATTATGGAATGAATTATGGGTAAAATATTTTTATTTAAAGCGTAATGATGTAATATAAATAGAGATGCGTATTTATTTTATGTAAATAAAATATCATTAGTCTTGATTTAATATATGTGTATTAGCTTTTTTTATATCTAAGTTAAATATATTTATTTTTTATTATTACTGTTTGTTAAAGTTGGACTTTGGACTAGAAACACTGCTGGTTTTAAAAAGTGGAAGAAAATTTTTAGATCACCATAGAGATGTGACGTCAATAAAAGTAACAGCAACAACAATATTTTTTTGATAAAGATATATTAAAAGTAGTTGTCAATGGAATAGCATTATTGGTTTCTCTTCTCCTTACGTTATTCCAAATCGGGTTTATTCTGCTGATTATTTACCAATATGATTTGATCACCAAACTATGTCGAAATAAAAGTGTTGTAATTTCGTAGTAAAATAAGTTCTGAAAATGAACAAGGAAAATTTGTATAGATTTTTGGAAATATTGATATTCAATAATTTGCTGCTATACTGAAATATCAATTAATATTGTTCCGATTGTCAATAGATTAATCTTTAAGCTGAAATGCTTTAATTAAAATTCTTTAACTCCAAATCAAAAATAATAAAGAAAATTTTGTATTTTTTCCCTTCAATATTGTATATGGATATAAGCTTAGTTAAGCCTCAAATCAGAACATTAAACATCAAATTTGGATAAAACATTAACACTACCAATATCAATGAAATCAAGGAAGGATTTTTAAATCAATCGAAACCTCGTGGGATTTATATTGACCGACAAAGGTCGTATATAAATATGATATTCATTTCTTTTGTAAAAATATATGACTTCTTTTATTTTGTAAGACTGATACTTTTTATGTGTTTATGATTGAAAAAAAAAAAGTTATTGTACTAATAATTTTGGTTGATTGTAGATATATATACGTGTGCGTTTTAGGATGAGAGAAAAATAAAACGTCTATAGATACTTATTTCTGTATACTAAATTCATTTAATTCAGTTTGATACATTTATATGTATATTGATTTATTATAATCAGTAAAAGCTTTCTCACATTCTTGAAACGTATTATGTTGATCTGTGTATAACTGCATTTTCCTTCGTGATTCATAAAAACACATAAAATGGGGTATTTTAATATTAGTAGAGTTAAAATATTAAATTGAAGCCAATATAAGTTCTAATATAATTATATGTTTGTTGATAAGATGTAGTCTAATTAATTATATATTGTTTTGTAAATAAATTTATGTTAAATTTAAAATATTCAAAGCAGTTATTAATGTATAGAGAGTTTCTCATATCTATATATATATAATCGTGAACATACTTCGGGAGTAAATTATTTTCTTTTAAGCAATTGAAATTTGTTCACAAGTAAAATAAGTGAATAGGTAAGATGGGATATTATTATCATTATATCAATTTTATATAAAATTATTATATTATATACTATGCATTTATATTGGATAAATACATTTATATATATTCAAAGGAAAATTTCGGGATTTATTACTATTGTTTTGATTATTATATAAAAGGCATATTAGAAATGGAAATTGAAATTTTACAATAAACATAAAATATTTTAAATTCATTGTTATAAAAGCTATAATGTTATTATTATTGTTAAATGTCATATGCAGTCTAATATATTTATTAGTGGTCATGCATTATTGTTTGTCAAATGTTGTCTTAATGATTTATTATTCATTTAATGGAAGACTAAAGGTTTACAATTGTCTAAGTCAGATTTATGTTGAATGATAAACGAATAGTTTAAATTATATCAATTTGGTTGTTTTAATCTTTGATATTTATTAGAACATGTATAATGGTTGATTAATAAAACCTAACATAATTCTTTGAACTTTTACAATGTTTGCTTAGTTGTTGAATAGATATATAAATCTCGTATAAATATGATTTCTTTTATTAAGTTTATTTATTTATTTTGCAAATGAATACTTTAAAGGAATGCTGAGCTAGATTAGTATTTCATTTTGTTATCAAAGTAATTGAATTGTTGTGGATGGATTAGATATTGAGATTTGAGTTGGGAGGTGTCTCTACTCTCAATTCAAATTAAATGTCATCAGTAAAGAATAGTAAAAAGAGTTATACACTTATGATCTAAAAAAAGGTAGTATTTAAACATTAGAAAAGAGAAGCCAGTGCATATTTTAGTCCTTCTTTCTGAGCTCTAGGAAAGCGTATTCATTTATTATTGTTAATGATTGATATAACAAGGGCTTAAATTTTGTATGCATCATTAAATTGACAGATTTATAATCTTGAGTAGATGTCCACTCTGGTGGTTGGTTACAATATATATGTAGTATGATTTCTGGGATAGATATATAAATATATATTTCATAGTATTGTTTTGGGAGCTTGCATATAATAAAAATATAATAGCTACAAAGCTGACATTTCAGTACAATAACAAGTACTTTCCTCAGAGTTTCTCTCATTGTATGAATGTGTATGGTGAGATTTAAAATCATTATTTTTTTTGCTTGTTATTTTCTCATCATTCTAAATTCTATTGGTTGAGATGTTTTAAAGTATATATTGTCTTCCAATAGTTTTTTCCAAACATATTGTGTTTAATTCACTCTTTTCATTTATGCTCTTAGGCATTTTAAAATCTCTACAGCTTCCGTTAACACTCTCTGATCATAGTGTTCAATTTTTCCAGAATATGTATTTTATTAAAATTGATGTTGGTTAGTTAATTTAATGTGTGAATGCCTGATGAATTAGGTTTTTCCCTAACTGCCAATTGTTGTCCTTCCTTTCTTATGTTTTTTCTACACTTGGTCTGTCCAATGTATGAATATAAACAATCTCCACATGGAAATGTATATATACCATGAGACTCAAAGGAATTTTGTCTTTACAGTGTGAAAATACTTCATTAATTTCTTTAAATGTAGTATAATTTGTATAGATTTTTTTTTTTTAAAACCTTGACAATTTTATTAGTTACTCCCTTTATAAATGGCAGAACAGTCTTAATTTTTGTTCTTATTATATCTAATAATCTTGTGCTTAAAAAGCATTTTTTTAGTAGCATAGATATCTTGGTGAAAATGGCTGTCATCAGAAAGTCTCTTAGTTCTATCTAACAATGTCTTTGTCATTGAAAATAATTGTGCTGGATTGTGACTAGAAGGAAAATAGATATATTTTAGTGTTTGTTTTTTTATCTATATATAGCATGGGATAATTGTATATGTATAAACTGAAACTCAAATATGGTAATAAATTTTAGTTTAAGTCTTTATTATTTACTTAGCCAAGCTTTTGATGCAGTGTATCTATATATATATATCACAAAGAAATCAAGTCATATATCACATGACCTAATTTAACAAGCTTGTATTACAAATGTTATATATATATATCTTGTAAATAAGCTTTTAATATGCTCTGTCACAGGTGTTTCTCTATTGATCTCAATGTGTTTTCACATTCCTTTTCTAAAATCCATTTTACTTCATTGTCAGTGGCCTTATATTTATTTGCTTTAATGATTCAAGTGTGAAGTTCATTTAATTGAGAATCCATCTTTTGTAATCAGCCTGTAACTATATTAGATACTATTAGAATATTTTCTTGTATTTCTCCTAATTCCTTGTCCTTTATTTCATTGGTAACTAGTAAGCAATATTCTTGAGTAGACTTAATTATCTTCTTTCTTTGAGTCTCAATGACATTTTAAATTTTTACTTTCCATTTTTTGCCTAACATTTGAAATGAGCACTCCATTTCTATATTTTTTTTAGACTATTCCTTTAAAGCTGTATTTACCTTTTATGACTTGTCTTTGAAATCCCTTACATTCTATTTGAGATTCTTGTAATTTTTTATTCATCTTCTGGATTTCTGTGACTTTTTCTCTTGACTCTTCCATTTTGCATTTTAAGACAATTTATTTAATCCTAGCATCTTATCTCAAAGTTACATTTTCAATTCACATTCCTTCTAATTTACTTTCTAAATTGCTAACTCTTTACATTAAGTTTTTAACTTCTTTTTCAACTCTTTAAAATTATCTGTACCTTTGCTTTTAACTGTTTGGAATTATCTTCTAACTTTGCTTCAAATCTCATTTCCAATCTTTTCATCAGGTTAATAATTTCCTGGGAATTGAGATTAGACCCACCTGACAAAATTGGGTTAGTTTTATCCATAATATTAAATCATTTGTATAACAATATTAAGCAAGAGAAAAATATTTTTTAATCAATATAATTACTGAAAATAGTAGTCTAGGATTTCTCTCCTTTCCTTTTCTGCCTACAAGTAAAATTATTAAACATGCCTATCCAAAAATAATCCAATTCTTAGTTCTGTAATAAGAGTTACTGTTCTTAATGATTGTTTATTTTTTAATGCAGTGATATATATATATATGTTCACTAGATGGAGTTTACCAATAGCTCCAATCAAGCTTTAATTTATAAGTGCCTCTAGTGAACATTTTAATACAAGCTTAAAAGCAAGTTACACAATTTGTGTATTATTTTATTAATTATTACATGTGTACCCTTGAAGGTTTTTGTGATGTTATACTGCTGAGGATGTTAATATATGGTAAAACTGAACTGAGTTCAGACCCATATAGCTATCTGGTTTGTAAGGCTGGATTTGAAAACATTTACATGTCTGAAAAATTCAGGTTTTCAAATTGATAGTAACATATTAGATAACTGCTGACTTTTGAGTTGGTATTTTGGATCTAGTATCTGGAGTCCTAACAGCCATAAACTTAAAACCAATTGGTCTGGGAATGAGGAATTTCCAATAGAGATTTTGAATTCTTTCTCTTTCAGCACTTATGAATTAAAGCTTGATTGGAGCTATTGGCAAGCTCCCTCTAGTGAAAATTTTAATACAAGCTTAAAAGAAAGTTACACAATTTGTGTCTTGTTTTATTAATTATATATATATCAAATACAAGAAATAAATTTTTTATTTCTGTTATGAGATAAATTTTTTATATACTTTAATAATTTACTCATTGGCCACATTTTCATTAGCCTATTGACTTTTATTTACAATTATTTTTGAGCCCCATGTTGGGTACTAATTTATAACTATATAAAAGTACAGTTATAAATACCATTTACATTCAGATATTAATTTACAGATTAATAAAAACATGAAATGTTTCTTTTCCAGATATAAGAATGATCAAATGAATTTTTAAAAAAAATCTTACTAAAAGTTTTGTAAATGATGAGACTTTATTACTTGTTTGATTCTATTTTATTTATTCATATAAGTATTAATGTCAAAATGAGGCTTTGTATTACCATATATCTAAAATCAAAGGGTAATTTTATTTACTTAAAATATACTTAAAGAATTAAAACAATCTCAGGGAATTAATAATGATAACTTAAATCAGACATATGTCTAAAGATTTTATGTAAGCTGAGTGAAAATCTTAATAAATTATATAAATACAAATTTATTAATAAAAAATATTTATATTTTATTCAACATTGCTACATAATAGTAATCAAAATTAAACTTGTAAACTTTAGCAGCTTCATTTATTTTACAAAGTTTCATTTATAAAGACTGCTACAAACATCCTTAAATAAAGATTATATACCAAGCTTTTCTTAATATTCTGAAGTTAAAAGAAAAGTTTACAATGAATGAAACAAATAAAATGATCATGTAAGTTTCCCCAATATTAAAATATATTGAAAGTTATTGATTCTTTTGTTTATTCTCAGCAAACTATAATATTAATAATATTTATGCTATCTACTCATTTACTCCATTACACATTGGAAATACATATGCACATAATTATATATAAATTTATATAGATAAATTTTAATCACATTCATATCGGCTTTTTCAAACCAAATTGTGCAAACGCTTTTTGCGAGTGTTAAATAATAAATGAATACCCTCTGACGCATACAAGATATAGAATTTATGCAGCAATAAAAGGAATAATGAATACCCTCTGACCCATACAAGATATAGAATTTATGCAGCAATAAAAGGAATCCCTTTTATTGCTACATAAATTCTATATCTTGTATGGGTCAGAGGGTATTCATTTATTATTTAACACTCGCAAAAAGCGTTTGCACAATTTGGTTTGAAAAAGCCGATATGAATGTGATTACAATTGTATATAGACGCTATAAAAAATAAATGCTGATATAGATAAATTTTGTGTTATCTGCACAAGTAATTAACATCTAAAGTTCTATAAAAATATGCATACACCACAATTCTATACAATAAATCACTTTATTTACATTTTTTTTAAAACTTCATCTAAACATTCATATGAGAAAGTTATTTGTTTTACTATCTTCATGATTAGTGAAGCTTATTGTGAATGAAGATCAAATTTGCTTTAAATAGTTGTCTCAGTAGCCTGGATTAATTGTTCTTGCTTTTAAATAGGGTGATGCAATCTTTTGTAACATTCTATCTTGGACAGCTTGTAGAGAAGTAGACAACTCTTTCCTTAAAAGTAAAGTGTGCTTATAGCAGAATAATTGATTTCTAAATGAACAGCTTTCTTTTCTCCTAAAAAAATTTTTTTAAGAATAATTTTAAGAAGTAAATTTTACAAATGCAATTTATAAATAAGATTCTTGCACAATGATGACTAATTTTCTAAATGCATGTGAAGTTTTGATTTATATAGGCAGATAACAGAGGTCAGGTATTTGAGTCTTTTCTACTAAGCCTATCAGTAATGCATATAGGTGTTAAAATACCAATTGAAGATTATTAAGTAAATGCCTGTGAAGGATGGCAGCTAGTTCAAACAGTAAATTATTTTTTTTTCATTCTTTATTATTTTACTAACATATTTCTTTGTTAATTTTTTATATACTTGTTATATAAATTCTACAACAAGTGAGGAAATGCTGTTTAATTGTTTTTATATAAAATTTGGAATAGGTATACATACATTCAATGTGCATGTGTTGGAACATTTTGAAAATTACTAAAATATAAATAATTTAACTTTATATAAAATATAACACAATAGGCCTTAAATATATGTTATTTTATTTACTAATTTTACTTGCATTCATAAATGCAATTATCATAAATTAATTTATTGATTAAATTTTAAAATATAGTTTTATAAAATTTATGTAAATTGAGGATGTTTCAAAATAAACATTTCTTGGTAAAATATAAATTAATTAGTTTCATCACAAATCAAAATAAATTTAAGCCATTATGCTGATTTTATATATATTTAAATAAATCAATGATATAATATAAAATATTTTTATATAACAATAATATATATAATAATAATCTTAAACAAAAAGCTTTTTTATGCAAAATTTTTGTCATTGCTTCAATTAATTTACAATTACGATCTACATTGCATACATAACAACTTCAATCTATTATCATCTAACTTTTTTTATAACAAAAGATAGATGTCACTATGTATGCAATGAAGATAGTTTTCCCCTCTTTTTGGTTTCGTTTTTAGGGGGGTTTTTTAAGGGGGGGGGGGGGGGGGGGGGGGGGGGGGGGGGGGGGGGGGGGGGGGGGGGGGGAAGAGGGGGGGGGGGGGAGGAGGAGAGGAGGGGGGGAAGGGGAAGAGGGGGGGGGGGGGGGGGGGGGGGGGGGAAGAAAGGGGGGGGGGGGGGAGAGGGGGGGGAGAAAAAGGAGAGGGGGGGGGAAGAAAGAGGGGGGGGGGGGGGGGGGAAGGGGGGAAAAAAAAAAAAAAAAAAAAAAAGAAGAGGGAGGGGGGAGGAGGGAGAAGGAAAGAAGGGGGGGGGGGGGGAAGGGGAAGGGAAAAAAAAGGAAGAGAGGGGGGGGGGGGAAGGGAGAGGGGGGAAAGGAAGGGGGGGGAGGGGGGGGGGGGGAGAAAAGGGGGTGGAGAGGAAAGGAGAAGGAGGGGGGGGGGAAGGGAAAAGGGGGGGGGGGGGGGGGAGGGGGGGGGAAAAAGGGGAGGGGAAAAAAAGAAGAAAAAGGAAGGGGGAAAAAAAAAGAAAAAGAGGGGGGGGAAAAAGGGGGGAAGGGGGGAGAGGGGAAAGGAGGAGGGGGAGGGGGGAAGAAAAAAGGGGAGGGGAAAAAAGAAAGGGAAAAGCATAATTGTAAATTAGTTGAAGCACATTGAAAAGAGCAAAAATCAATATTTGCCAACATTAGTTTTTTTGTGTATGATTATTATTATATATATATTATTGATGTTATATAAAATATTTTATATTATATCATTGATTGATTTAAATTAATTAGTCTATATGTGAGGAATAAAATAAATAAATAACAAGAAAACAAGTTAATAAACATCACACAATCACCATTTCTTATGCTTGCTCTTAATTGTTATTAAAACAGGCAAAAATCTATATACATATTGCCACTCAGTGCAAGCCAGAGTAATCAATGGATGCTAGAAGGCTTGTATATAAAATTCCCATCTAGTGCCTACTCATCCAATATCCCCAGACTAGTTTCTGGCTTGTGGTCTTCATCAGTGAGGAGCCTTGAATCTGAGAACACTGATAGTGGTGGCTATGGTTATTAAAAAACCAAGACACCAAAATGTATAGGTACTGAACTGAGTTCAGACCTATATGATTATATAAGTTGATGAGCTTGGATTGAAAATATGGTGTTTTCAAGTTGGGTCTCATAGTTTTGTAGTTAAGTAGAGATAAAAGGTGGCTGCTGGAGAGTTGCATTAGATCCTAAGATCTAGGTTACCACCCTTTTTATAATAAAAAAAATATTTATTTTACCTGTACAGATGTGTGTTTATAATTAATTCCAATAATATTTCAAGGTTTTACTATAACTTAAATTATAATAGTTGATTTATAAGACTAAACAAATCCTATAACATTCATATATTGGGTTATCAAGTTTGTTATAAGCTTTCCTATTACATACATTCAATTTAATGTTATCTCAGAGTTAAAAGAATAAAGTGTAATAAATCCTTTATATATTTTTAAACTGTTAATCTTTAAAATTATAAATTATTGTTATTGATAAGTCTGAATAGCAATAAGCATTTTATTGTATTTAATTCATATCTTAATCAACTAAATATTAAATGAAGTTATCTGTATAAAAATAATGACCAACTTTCAGATCAAGCAGTATACATTTAAATAACATATAATAATTATAAAATCACGTGACTACATTCATTTATAAACTTACTAGATGATGAGTATTAGCTAATTAATAGCAAAAATCTGATGAGATTAATAAAACATATAAATAATTTATTAACAATAAAGTATAGAAAATATTTTAAATAAACAAAATATCAATTAAAACAGCACTCCACCATGAATATAAATATTTTTGTGATGTCTTTAATTAAGAAAATAACTCTTAATTTATTAATAATTAAATATGTGGTGTATCTTGACATGATGTAAAACAAAACACTTAATAGAGAAAGCTGTTAAGATCTCTATTCAAAGGATTTAATTATAAATAATGAACAAAACAAAAGAGTATTTTATTGTATTTTTAACTAAATAATAAGATCCATTTCTTCTAGATATATAATTTATAAACGTAGTTACTTTATATAAGAGTAAAATATTAACCCAACTTATAATATATTTCCTAAAGTATGAATTTAATTATCATTATTAAAATAGTTATTGGTGGCATTCCATAAGGAGCTTATCAACCTTAGATTATGAATAAAATGAGAATATAACATTGATAGCAGCTTCACCCAACTGAACAATAATATTTATATAATTACCATTACCACAACTATAATTAAATATATAATATAATCTTTATAAAATCTTGAGAATGTCTATGTGAATAAATAAGGATAAAATTTCTAAATATTAAACTAAGTACTTTAAAATCTTTAATTGTAGAAACATATGATTTAATTAATAGATCAATAAAACATATAAAATCACAAATAATGATTTCTATAAATATTTATTAATTAAATTTAAATATTAGTAATCACTCTTCCTGGTATAAACAATCAATAGCACACACACTACAATGTAATCACAAATTTAATATACTACCTATATATTTATTAAAGCAGAAGCAAAACTTTCCATACAGTATTGCCACCCAGTGGAAGACAGAGTAATCAATGGATGCAAGAAATGGTGATCATGTTACATTTAGTGGTATTTTCTTTTGTTTTACGTTGCATCTTGTGTGAACTTTCATTAAACAAAATGATTCTAGATATTATAACAATTAAACAAATATGAAAAACATAATATATCCTTATAATTTAAATTACTTCAGTCTTTTAAAAGTTCAAAATATTTATTCTAGTGAAAACTTTTTTAAAATATTCAAAAGAGATTAAATCATTCAGTGTTCTGAATTGTAAAATTCTAATAAATGAGTGAAACAAATTTTAATCCCTATAATAGAGTAATTAGTAATGAGGTTTGTGCCTTAAAATACAATCCAGTAATAGCATGCTTAAAATATTCCAAAATGACAATAAGTTGTTTAATTTCCTAGATGTGAGGTAATATAAATAATTCTTTGAATCCATTAAGGAGAAAGTTAAATTATTACAGAGAATCACAATATGCTGTTTTACTGCCAAGTATGGAACATAGTTATTAATCTCTTAAAGGATGGCATTTGTAAATTATAACTGTTTTTTAAATATTTATAAAAGATAAATCCATTAGTAAAAACTTTATTTTGACAATAATTATCTAATATAAAATTGTTTTTTTTTAGACAAAAACAAAATTCATAATTTAAAATTCATTTTTTAATGATAATTGTCCTATATATTGGTGGTGTTTATCCAGAAAACTCTAAGCTGCAGCAGTAATTATAACATCAAGCACATATTTGAAGAATAGCTAAATGAGTAACATTCTTAAACAAAAGTAAAATTCCCAAACTAGTTTTTAAAATTCCTATTTAAATCCAAGTTATATAATTTTATTCCATTCGTTCCATTTTAAAGTGTACTTCAGGATGATGAACATGGTTATATATTTATTCTCCATTAAGGGCAAATTTTGAGGTACATTTGCCATTAAGGTAAATTGTTTATTTGGTTCTTTACTTCATTATCATTATACTTCAAGATTCCAATATGGATAACTTTAAATTTAAGTCTAATACAGTTTACTTGCAATCAGTTATTAAAGCAGAAATTCTGAATGCAGATGTTTATTTATAGGTTTGTGTCATATGATTAATGATGTCATCATTTTCATTCAAAATCCTTCATTCTTTTGGCCTTTTACAAAAATATTTACTATATGAAGCAGACAATCTTTGCAAATTTTTAAGAATTTCAAGCACCATGTAATATGATTATTTAAAAATGACAAAATAATATTTTGAAATATTTTAAGTATCTTTTTATATTAATTAATAAAAGTAAAATACAAATTATTTTATAAACAAATATTTATATTTGTAATTATAAATTTATTAAATGCACATTGATTATGTAAGTAATATTTACTGAGGCTATAACCTCGATAATATGCGTGTAAAAATGCGATAGTAGGGACCTCTACAGGTGTTTTAACCACAAGCTTACACTATGGAAAAAAAGAGGGAACCCTTCTTTACTTCAACCTACCTTCTATTTAAATAGGTGAAGCTGAAGCGGTTAGATCTGCAAGCGTGAAGCTATTCGATACTTCACTGATTAAGTCCACATTTCTTATTACACATTAATACTCGCAAAATCTTTCGATTTACAACGAGTCAATGGAAAGATTTTATAGTTAGAAATCTATTAAAGTAATTTAAAGTTGTAATTATAAATTTATTAAATGCACATTGATTACGTAAGTAATATTTACTGAGGCTATAACCTCGATAACCTGTAGAGGTCCCTACTATCACATTTTTACACGCATATTATCGAGGTTATAGCCTCAGTAAATATTACTTTTGTAATCAATGTGCGTTTAATAAATATATAATTACAACTTTAAATTACTTTAATAAATTTCTAACTATAAAATCTTTTCATTGACTCTTTGTAAATCGAAAGATTTCGCGAGTATTAAGGTGTAATAAGAGATGTGGACTTAATCAGTGAAGTATCGAAAACCTTCACGCTCGCAGATCTAACTGCTTCAGCTTCACCTATTTAAATTAAAAGTAGGTTGAAGTAAAGAAGGGTTCCCCTCTTTTCTTCCATAGCGTAAGCTTGTGGTTAAAACACCTGTAGAGGTCCCTACTATTGCATTTTTACATGCATATTATCGAGGTTATAGCCTCAGTAAATATTTATATTGTAAATATTAAAATAAATGATTTTACTTTATTTGTAAGTTCTCATTATAATTAATAATTTATTACCAATAATAATAAATTTACCTAAGTATTTTTTGATTGCACCCTCTTACATTTAAAATACAGTTTAGAACCAGAACTAGGTTTAAAATTATATTTTCATCGATAATCTATTTGTATTCCTCACAAAATTTCCATTTGAACTGTATAGAATACTTCTTACTTGAAATAATCCACAGCTTTAAACTTAAAAAAAAAAAAGAACTGTAAGAATTCATCATATTTTCTTGAACCCCAGAAGTTAAAAACCTCAAGGCATCTATAAGAAAAAAACAATCTTCATAAAACGATACATATTAAATGATTTCCAGAAGGTGAATATGCATTTGTAATCACAGCAATTGGCTTCTTATCTATCCAAAATTAGAAATTTGAAACCACTGTTTTTATCATTGAGAGGAGTCTACTCTCTTCATTTTATATTTTTTGTGCACACTAGTGATGCTATCTCATTATATTTATTGTCCCATAGAGATATAAGTGATTTGCAAATAGCTCATTTGATAGCTGTAGACTTGAAAATAATGTGATGCAAGATGTGGCAAAAAGTACTGATTCCACAGCATGGGTATTAAGGCATATGCAAAAATGTTGGTTTAATTCTTAACCTGCATACAATTCCATGTTTTATTACATAACCATTGTGGTGATCACCATACACATACACCACATGAAACCTCTCTTTATTGGTTTTAAGAGTTTATATTGTCACATGACTAGGCCCAGTTAATTTTGTGATTGCACTCCTCCATAATAGCCTAATTTTATAGATGCAGTTAAAATCATTAGTTGTTATACAAACAATGCTAATACACACTAATACAATACAGACATGCTAATCAATTATTAAATCTTTTGGGAATCATTTTATTTTTATAAAATAAGATTACATGAAACTTGGATCAGACTCCCAACATTACAGGGTACATAATTGCTCCAGTTTTCAAATATAATTTATATACTACATAGACACATTAGTACAAAGACAAACCCATTAATAAAAAATGAAATAATAATAATGAAATAATTTAAAAAATCTAAAATTGATTACTTACATATAATGTATAATTTTACATTTATTTTTCAGATGAAGGACTTGAAATTGGAAAATCTTTGAAGCATGTTAAATCCATTATTTTGCTGTTAAAGCATTTAAGCACAAAAAATATTAAATAGACTAATTACTAGAAATTAATAAAAAATCAGATTTTTTTTCGATTTTAACATGCTCTATATCTTATTAAAAAGGAAATCAAACCATAGAGAATGATAGAATTAGAATGCGTTGTCCATTTGGTTTTCCTACAATTTTAAAATCAAAATAAAGAAATTTTAATTTCAAAAAATAAGCCGCAGCCATGCTAATTTTGGTGAAGTAGTTAAACCATGTTATTCACTTTTCTATTTGCCAAATATTTGCTTGATGTTACAATTATGACAGCAGTCTAGTGTTTCCCAGATAAACACATGTATTGAATAATTATCATTAAAAGTGAATTTTAACTAGTGAATGTTATCTTCATTTCAAAAAAGGCTTTAATATTGAATAGTTACTGTTAAAATGAATTTTTAAACTAATAAAGTTATCTTCGTAAAGAAATGTTGACCTTAGGTCAACATGGGTGTGACAAGAATCTCGGCCTCAGGGTGGCCTTTGAGAATTTCATCATCAGATTTTTAATTGGATGGATGGTTGAAGTGTGGAGTAGATTGAAGCCTGTCCATTAAAGTATGAGGTTTGGCTATCTTAATATATATCTGAGCACTTATAGCATATATATGTGTAGAGATAGTAATCTGGACCAACTGATGATTGCTGGTTTAGCATGAAATATGTATATTGGTGATTATTTATCTTTTCAACATATATGTGTTCAAGTGTATCAGTATTATGAGATAGTGGGGAGAGTGGTGGGTCATGTGAAAGTCTGTGCTCATATACCCTATATATTACATATATAGACACAGTTATATAATAAGCCTGTGTGTTTCATTTATTAAAGAAATGTTATAATTTATGAATGTCATTCTTTAAGAAATTAATAGCTATGTTTCACATCTAAGAAATAAGACAATTTATTATATTATTCTGTAATAATTTTAGCTCACTATTAGTGGATTCAAAGGATTATTTATTTAATCTCACAAGAAATAAAACAACTTTTTGTGATTTTGGAATTGATTTTGGAATATTTTAAATTTACTGCTATTGGATTGCATTTTAAAGCTTAAACTTCATTATTACTTATACTATTACAGAGATTAAAATTTGTTTCACATGACAATCAGAATTTTGTAATTCAAAACACCAAAGGATTTAATCATCTTCAAATATTTTGAACTTTTAAAAAGACTTCGAATTAATTTTAAACTAGAATGATATATAAACAATGAGGATTGCCAATTCTTCAACAAGCTTTGTGATAAATGCTTATCCAGAGAAAGTATTTAAAATATCTCTGTCAGGAAACCTCCCCCCCAAACCCCTGACCATGGTTTTGTCTTCAAACCCAGCTATCCAACTCAAATAGCTATATGGGGCTCATAGATCTTCAGCCATACCATATATTGGTATTTTTAGATCTAGTGTCTGAACCTACCCTGGCACTTCTCTGAGGAGTGCCAAAGCACAAAACCATGGTCAGGGGTTTGAGGGAGGGGGGTTCCTGACAGAGATATTTTAAATACTTTTTCTGGCTAAGCATTTATCAAAAAGCTTGTTGAGGAATTGGCAATCCTCATTGTTTATAACTTACAAGCTTAAGAGAATAGGGTCATGTGATCTATGACTCTTATTTTGACTAGAATGATATATGTTATATTTCTCATATTTATTTAATTATTCTAATATCTAGAGTTATCTTGTTCAGTAAAATTTCACATAAAAAGCAAGATATAAAAAAGTATATACAAGTAACATTAAATTTATGATAACAATTTTGTATAAGTGTGTGTTATTGATTGTACTATAGAGACCAGTTAGTAACATTTGAAGTTAATTAATAATTATATATAGTTAAGATATAATATTTAATATTTTATATGTTTAATTGATAATGTTAATTTAATCCTATATTTTTTATAATAAAAGGTCTTTACTTTATTTTCATTATTCATAGATTTTTCTGGATAGCCATAACATAAAATCAAACAGTTTGTTTGATTAGATAAAATTTAGACACTTTGTCAATAGGGGTTTTATTACAATCAAAAAGACTGCATTAAATAATTTTATTATCATGAAATTTGTTAAGAATGAAATATTTCGGCACACAATAATATTTTTTTTTTAAATTATGTTTTTTTTTTACAAATTCTACCAATATTTAAAGATAACCTTGTTGAGTGGAACTAATGAAATATAAAATTTACATTAATTAATAATTTAACAATAAAAATTTAAAATATCAGACTATATATAATAACATATAATTATTAATAGTAGAATAGTCTACATAAAAATTAAATATAATGTAAATATTTTATTACTGAAGTAATATAACCTTGTTAGTACATGAATAAATTTATGCATGAGAGATTTTGAATGGGATTTCAAGCCAATAATAACTACTTTTAATTATTTTTAATGAAATATTAATATGACAGTTAAAATTGATATAAATATTGGTAAAGAGATCTAAAAAATACTTCAACTTTATTATAATTATTGTACTTTAGAAAAGATAATGGAGATGAATTGTTTTCTAAGGAGTAAAGAAATAGATGACCTTCTTGCTATGTGGGACAGAGCTGCAAAATAGTCCAGATTTCAGAGGTTATGCAACAGAAGATGCCATTGTATGTTGTATCCTGTCAAATTATAGTCTAGTTATAGATAATATTTTTAATATGTAGGTAGATAAATTAGAAGTACAATTATTTATGTAATATCAGAGCTGGCCCAAAAAAGGGATGGGGCAAGGCAATGTTATCATGTGTGGGGGAGGGTTCATTTAAATAAGATAAAAACACTTAAATATTTTTTAAAAAATTATTTGCAGATATTTCCTATTAGCAATTTTGTAGAAATGTTCAAAAAATATAAAAATTTTGAAAAAAACAAAAATATAAAAAAATTAAAAATTTTAAATTCAATAAATTTTCACATATTATTAAATAAATATTTTTTGTTTTAATATATTATTTAATTATTGTCTCCAAAATTGTTTTTTTAACATTAATTTGTTTTATTTTAATGTGTTTTAATTTTTAGGTTTATTTTACAGAAGTGAATGAAGAAAACATGTAAGATCTTTATCAAACATGTTAAATAAATTTTTCTTATGAAAGTGTGGAAAGAAAATGTCTTTCGATTTAAAATTTTATTTCATGTTCCGTGTGTGTGTGTGTGGGGGGGGGGTGCTAAAGTTTATTTTGCACAAAGTTGCCTCTTATCCATGTTGTGATGCTGCATTCTTTTATTCAACTAACATAAGCAAAGCCATGGTATAGCTAGTATAATATATAATTTAAAATATTAAATGCTAAAAGCTAAATTATTCAATATATTATAATAATGAAAAAAAAGGGTAATCGTCGAATAGCTACCATATCCCACTTGACAGCACTGTTGTTAAACAAAAATGATTCAATATAACATTCCCTGGCACGATATTTAAACGATATATATATAAATGTTTCGTGGTGCGATATTTAAACCATTCAGTACAACATTTTTTTTTAATAAATGTGTTTTTAATTTCATTTATTTTATCAAAAAATGAACATTTTTTGTAAATATGTGTTTTTAATTTCATTTATTTATTTTAACAAAAAATGAACATTTTTTTAAATATGTGTTTTTAATTTTCAAATATTTTTTATCTCAAAAGAAAGAAACCTTTTTGTTGAAAAAAAAAAAAATGTTTCGCGTGTGATATTTAAACCATTCAATACAACATTTTTGGTAATAAATGTGTTTTTAATTTCATTTATTTTAACAAAAAATGAAACTTTTTTTAAAGAGGTGTTTTTAATTTGATATTTGTTATCTAAAAAGAAAAAAATTTTGTTGAAAAATAAATTTTTTGTTATTGATTTCCCACCTGCCAGCCAGCCCTCCTTTTTAACTATATCATTGTTTTTTTTATTAAGTAGAAACACACAAGAAAAAAATTTTTGTAATCGTATTTTGTCACACTCATTTTTAACTTCTTTTTTTTTAAATTAAATATAAAGCCAAAACTAATTTTATTCTTGTTATAACTTAGCAGAAACATGTATTTAGTCAACAAATGAAAAACATTTTATTCGTCAAAATATTTCAAGAAATAATAGTAACACAAAATTTTTTGGGCTGATAAAAATGTTTAATAATAAAAAGTAAATGAAATACAACTATTGCATACAATTAGAATAATTACATTGTAAACATCAACTTTAACAACAACTGGAACCACTCTTCTGATGAGAGTGCTACCGTTTCGAAGAGAACAGGTACGTCGACAGGCAGGTGATTTGCACTTAAATATATACCATTTGTATCTCTTTAACACCATACCCACTCCACATATACACTGTCTCACAGAAGGGAGTATGTGATGTTGTTGTAAAAACTCCACTGCCTCAGCCTCCATGGCCGGCAATTCTGAAAAGGTCAATATTTTGACTACACTCGTGGCAATTTTAGAATTCTCAACTGTAAAATCTCGCGAGTGACGTTACTTGGTCAGATAAATTGTTAAAAACACCCTTCCCCAATATTTTGACAATTGACCCCATCTACAGTGATTGTTGTTTGCAATGTTAAAATTTAAAATAACAACTAACACATACATTAAAAGAAGTTAAAAAATTTTAAAACAAACATTTGCACAATTACTTACACATAAATTCTCCAATCCTCCCAAAAAAACAAATACTGTAAATGTAAATTGCAAAATTTTCAAAGCTAAATGCTAAGCATAGACAAGGTGTCAAAGAGTGACTTTTTTATTGCGAAAGATAATGGTTGCGATAAAAATAGCTCGTAAAAGATGTATATATGTTTACGATATTATATTACTGACAGCATATATATGTAGGCTTAACTAATAGGTATGCCTAGTAAATGGCATTTTAATGTGCTTTTATCTAGGTAAAGTGCCATCGGGCGGCATAAGGTGACTAATCGATGACAACCAAAAAAAGTATTAATAATAAAATATAAATTGTGATTTGATATAGTTGTTTAACATCTAATTTGTTTATAATATACAAATCAATCTTACAAAATGTTATTTTATACTACTATATCTAGCTGTAACTATTACATTATATGAATCATGGATTTATAAATTAAATATTAAACTGTATTTTTTTAATTAGTTTTCTTTTATAAATGTTATATTTTTATAAAGGTGTCTGTGTTTGTGCACTCATAAATAAAATCTTAATTTAAGCATCCAAAATGTAACAAAGTGCTACTAAATATAAAATATAAATTACTATGTAATCTCTAAAATCAAAGTTCATGCAAGGTGATAATTTTAGGAGCTTTCATTTATGATCAAAATTTCATTCATAAAAATTCATAAAAATTACATTTATGATCATATATATATATAAATCACATGATATTATGATATATCAACCTATCATTTTTAACAAAATAAAATAAAATCTAGATTGAATTACTTTTAGATTTTAGTCAGACTTAAGAATTTTCTTTCTGATAGTCAGATCATTGCCAATTCAACTAATTATTATTGCTTAATAAATGAGTATACAACAATTGTTAGTTAGAAGGCTAAACAGGAATAGAATCACATCAAAAACTATCATTAAGCATCAACTGAAAGTTGGCGAGTAATGTGTTTTCTATTATTCATAAGGGTCATCACTTGAAAGGTTTTGGATTATAATCTTTGTGTATATATATATTATAAAATGTATAATAATACTTAGTTAAAATGTAAATAACAAAATAAAACTAACCAGGTATCTTATATTTAACAAAAGTTATCCCATTGAAAATAATAACATATAGTTATACAATTAATAAGTATTTAAATCGTATTGATTTCAAAATAAATAAAAAATTTGTAAATATAAAATTTCTGTATATTGGTTCATATAAAAAGATATAATATTTACTGTATGTAATTACTGTAGTTAAAATCCTAAATAATCTTCTGTGATGATTTGCATTAAATTTGTTATCCTGAGGATATATTATATTAATAACTATTATACTTGTATATAATCCAAAAAGATAAAGCTATATTAAAAAAAAAAGTATACATATATAAAATTCAAAAACTGATAAATAAATTCTAAATTGTCAGCATGTTGGGTTTTTAAAAGAATTAGAAAAGATATTCCCAAAACATCAGTTGACTTATAAATATAAAAAATACATACTAGTCCAAAAATATGTAATTAATTATACTTAATTGAGATTTATAATTAAAGAATTATCTGATAGTATATTTATAAATGGACTCTAAGAAAACAAAAAAAAAAAACTCTAATTATTGTTAAGAAAAAAACTTTTCATAAGCAAGATGCAAACTTGTTTTTTTTCCCCCCATGTGTCATAGCATTGACCGGGAAGCGAACCCGCTATCCCGGGACAACTTCTTTTAAGGCCGCTGTGATGACCTCTCGACCACCAACTCTTGACGATGCAAACTTGTTTTGTCAGGTGTCAGAAAAGCTATATACATATTTTATAATTATTGACAGGTTGATTTAGACATTTATTTATTCTCAGGAGCACATTAAATTGTTTAAATGTAATCATAATGCAGGATAAGGGTCAGAATTAGAGAGGAGAAGTATGTATATATATATGAAAACAAATAAATATTATAGACAACTATATTTGAATTAATAAATAATAATAAATTTATTTTGCATCAAATCAATTTTCGTTCAAAATGAACCTTCTCAAGATGTTAGAATAAATCAAAAAGTCACGCGATTTATATTAACTTAGTATACAGTTATTGTTCAAACCAAACCTTAAAAATTATTAAAATTTTCAATGTTTAATTGACGACTTACAATTCAACTTCACGGATTCTTGGAGCAAAATTCATTTTGAACGAAAATCGATTTGATGCAAAATAAATTTATTATTATTTATTAATTCAAATATAGTTGTCTATAATATTTATTTATATTTTTATATTAAAGTATTTTATGAAGACAACATAATAGATTTTAATTCCATCATATGAAATATATATATATACACAAGTCACCACACCTTGGTAATATCTGTGTATAGAATTTTAGAAGTCATGTAGCTATTTTTGATACTTACTTTACTCTAGATGGTAGAAGCCTTATTTATGAAAATGACTGCCAACAATATGTGTGAAGTGGATGCCAAAAGAGTGCTACCAAATTTTCAAAATATAATTTTTTTAACAATAGTGTCTTGTCATATCTTTAAATAGTTTGTAGCCAAATATGATAATAATGATGTAAAAGTCAGCCATGCTGCCTTTCCTGATGTCATAACAAGAGTTAGTTCTTATTGCTCAAAAGTTGCCTTCGCTTGCTGAAGTGAAGCAATATACCACTCACACAATTCAGAAACATCCAAGTTCAAGTTTAATTCCAACTATGATCGAGCAAGTAATAAAACAGTGTTATAAAATTATTAAAAATCTCCTAAATGAAAGATAAATCTGTAGTTTTAGAAAAATGTGCAATAAATTTATTGATTATTAAATCTATGATAAGCCTTTTCATGTTGTAACGGGCACATGTGCCATTACATTATTTATTTTAAAAATTAGACATTGAAAAGTTAGCATATAAAAACTTTTTTTTTAAGATTTAAAAATTAAAAATTAAAAATTAAAAGTCATTTAAACTTTATATATATATAAAATCGCACAGATGAAAAAATTATTAAAAGAAAAGTTTATTATAAAAGGATAAAAGTTTTAAAATTAAATATTAAGAAAAAGACTAGAAAGATTTAAAGCTAAAAAACAATGTACAATAATTTAATTAATGCTATTGTAAAATGAAAATGATTATTTTAATTAGTTAAAAGTAAGCTAGGCCTTGGGCATTTCAAAATGTATAAGCAAAGGTCAGATAGGAGAAAAAACAATAGAAACTAATAGCCAATAAAAGAAATCCCTTGGGGAAACGAATCTCAATGAAAAGACCATCACCATCATCATGATGTAATGTCCACTGAATCCACAAAATTAATATAAAGAGAAAAAGTTTGGAAATAAATTTTAGTGAGTGAATAAAGAGCTGATTAAGAAAAGATAGAGATGTGAAAGCAGAGGTGTGCTAGAGTTGAAGGAGAAGGGATTGGAAAGACGCACTCTTCAATCCCTTCAGTTTTGCTTGAAAAAAAAGAAAGAGAAATGACAATCATTTTCTATATTGTGGATGACAGGACATTGGGGGAATTAACACTGGATCCCAAATGGTGAGCAATGGATAAAGATGAACTTTTTAAAGACCATAAGAACTTTATGAACATTTTCAAAACAATAACTCTAAATTCTAAATCTTTCAGTAAATAATACAAATAGAATCCTATCTGACCAATGTAAATTATTATTAGTAATGTTATTTGATGTATTTTTTGTTTTAAAATCATTTCCATTTAATTTTTTCTTGTTCTTTTAAGTTTAATTATGATTTTTTTTTTTGTTAAACAACTTGTAATAAATGTTAAATTTAAGTCGGGCGTGAATAGCTGCATAGATTTGTAAAGTTATATATGTTAGTTTAAGGGAGGGTAATCTTAGGTTATTTGTTCGTAGTTGAATTGGGTCAATGGATTGGATATATTGGTGTAATTAGTAGATGTAGTATGAGACTCGCTATGTGCAGGATCACATTTTATGCTGCACGCCCCCTTTTTGCCTACGGAATGGGATGGTAAGATTGAAAATGCAGTTTCTTCCTATGGAGTTTTTTTTTATTGCTCTTCTTGTCAGACAGATGAAGTATTCCTGTCTGAATGAGAGTCACTGTCTTCTAACCATGCTGTTCAAATGTACATTCCTGACAGTATGGTATTTTGTGCTGTCATATTCGTGCTGCATTGAATACACCGATGTATCGGATAGATTGGCGTTAGTTTAACTGCAAACTTTTGGCCTAAGGTTAAATAAGGGATAGAATATTTTCTTTTCAAATGCAATCTATGTAGACTATTCATACTTGACACTTTAATAAAATATTAAATTCATCTGTGTGAACTTTTAAAATAAAATAAAAACAGTTAAATTGTAAATTAAAATCTAAAGTAAAATAAGTTATAATGTTTTGTAAAAAATAAAAGTTAGACTAAAATAATAATGCTGAATTTTATCTATATGTGCGTAAATAAATGTTTGTGTGTTAATTACTGGCAGTGGCTTCTTTTATTTATTTTTTAAATGAAATATTATTAGATAAGAATTAATATTTTATAAATCTCTACATCTCCCTGAGCTAGTGACAATGGGCTAACGATCAGAATAAAAATATATGTAAAATAAGATCTTAACAGCACGTATCTGCCTACTCTATAAATTTTCTAGGTTCAAGTAGCCTAGTGGTGCTCTGTAGTGTAGCTACGGTAAGACTAGTTCATCTCCAGAAACCCCGATCGTTATAATGTATATAATTGTAGGTATATATATATTATTTTGAAGAAATATATAGATTTGTAGTAGTGTTATATATATATAAGTAACTATTAGAAACCAGTTAACACTTGGACAATCCCTATATAGATAACAATCAACTATTTCAAACTGTTGTCAAGGTAATCTTCATGCAAAAATAAAGATGGAATTTCACCTTTATTAATGGTCTCATATATTTATATAGACATTAAAGTTTGCAATTTCACCACAAAGATTGAAATTATTGATACTACCTTTATTGTTAAAAGGAGGTTGTCTTGAAAACAGTTTGAAATAGTTGTTATCTATATACAGATTGTCTAAGAGTTGACTGGTTTCTAATGGTTACTTATAAATCCATTCAGCCTTGATATTATTACAATTATTATTTAAGAAATACTTTGGGGGCAATTTGAAAATTATAATTGCAATTTGCAATGTTATAATTGACTATTTATTAGTCTGCATTTACAACAGGTTATATTTACCTGTTTAAGAAGGTTTATTTAAACTTCTTTGTATCAATAATTTTAATCTCTGTGGTCAAGTTGCGATCTTTAGGGTCTATATAAATATATGCGACCATAAATAAAGGTAGATTTCCACCTTTATCATTAAAAGGAGGTTGCCTTGACAACAGTTTGAAATAGTTGATTGTTATCAATATAGGGGTTGTCTAAATGTTGACTGGTTTCTATGGTTACATATAAATCTAAAAGTTTTGTTCTTTTATATGGGATTTTATTTATTAGAACTTATATTTATTTTTTAAATATATTGATTCAAATTTTGTGATTGTATTTGTTTAAAGAGTTACGGATAAACGGATAAATGCTATACTCCACTAATGAATTGTGTGTATCAACAAAATATGACAAATTAAACTGGCTCTTGAAGGCTTGGCATTGCAATCCTGTATCAATCAATTAGATCTGTTTTGTTTTTTTGCCAAAACTGAATGATGACATTTTTCTCTAAACACCACTATATATTATGATTATATTATGCTCATGTGTGCACATATCTTTGAATAATTTTTAATATTTTTTTTTTTTTTAAATAAGTAAAAGTAAATTTAGTGTCATATTTTTTTGTTTATTTTCACAGCTACTTAGATTGTTTATTTATGATTCTGAGTATGCTTATGTTCTCAGCTGAGAATATCTCCAGATGTTAATGAAGAAGAAATTAATATTAGGATTTGAGAGTATTGATTCATTATTGATAATCTTTCCTACTAGAAGTTGCACTCTAAGAATCTATTAGGTATATCTTGGTTATTAAATATGCTTTTTAGTCTGATTTTATATAAATATAAATTAATAATGATCAGGAAATATAATCCACGTTTCTATTAGAATATTTCCATATGATCTTTACAAAAGGAGAATACATAACTTTGGTCATCGTCATCCTACTAATCATTAATTGAGAATCCAGTTCAGGACTTTTATATTTCATAAAAAAACATTTTATTATTGTTATATAAAATGTGACTGTATCAATGTGTAATATTTATATTGGATTGCTATATGAAAATATTATTCTATTTTACTAAAGTTTTATTTTTGTTTTTGTTGTTGTTTTACTTTTATTATGGAACACTAGATGGTGCTGTATATGTAATAATTCATTAACGTAATAATAGATTATTAATATTTGAAAAGGACACTAAACCATGAGCTGAAAAAAACTTTTTATGAATTATTAATATATATTTATATTAGCTGTTATATATATATATTGTTGCTGTTGTAATTTATATGAAATAACAACATATTGGAATATACTATTAAAATAAATAAATATATATTTCCACAAAACCATATACAATTATCTATTTTTTTTTCATTTGGCACATAAATTATGATGAGCAAGATGATACATATGGTCTGTTCACAGGGCAAAGTAATTAACTCCATTTTTTTTTTTTCAAAAAAAAATCATGTCAAAGCACATGATTGTTGTTAAAACTTTTTTTTTTACATTTAAAATAAATTTTCTTAATATTTAATACTAATATCTTCAAATGATAATTTTGTTAGAATATGGAATAGTATTTTTTCCAAGCCAATGCAATTAATTCCATATTCTTTTGTAAAGTGAGATTAACTTCATATTCTTTGTAAATCGTAATTAACGGTATTCTTTAAATTGTTGTCATAATGTAATTCAAATGTTTATACAAATTTAGTTAAGTAATTTTTAAATGCAATAATATATAATCAGACAATATTAATAAACTGTTTAACATAACATTGTCATAAAAACGTAAAATTAATATATACGTAAAGCACCATTTTCACTTTGTTTATTTTTCTGTTTATGCCAGGTCATCCATTATAATTTAAAACGTAACCAAAAAATGTTAACTATTACAAAATTGCCTTAATTAGTTATAGTCTAGATACCATTAAAATACACCTGGATTCATAAAAATATGTTGATTTTAGGATCAATTATTATTTTAAAGGTATACTTTTTGCAAATATACATACCGTTGCATCAAAATGGCTGAGATAAATAATAATTATTTGGATTTTGAAAATAAAAAATTAGAATATTCATCAGCATGATTTACTATTAAAAAAATGTAGGTCAAGAAAATATTTTGTTCGAATTCTTTAGCTTATAAATAAATAAATATATAGTAAGATAAATTATTCAACTGGATAAAAACAAAAGATACAATCTTACTAAATAGGCCTAAAGCATTCAAAAGCATAGAATAAAATGTTTGTGATACAAAAATAGAAATAAAAGTTTAATACCTGTAAAATATTTATAGATAAAATAAGTGGTTGTTTTCAGAAATGTGATAACTTCTCATGATGAAAACGTAGACATTTTATAATTTTTAATGTCAACTTGAAGAAAATCCCTTTTTTCAAGAGATATTAAGCTTAAGAAAATAAAAGTAAAAAACAGTATTGAAAAATAAGAGTAAGACTGGAAGATTATATTTGTTTACATATTATTTTCAAAAAATTCACAATGATATTTTTGTCTATAAAAATATTTTAGAGATAATGATCGGATAAGTGATGAAGGAATACAAGTTTCATCTTTCTTTGATCATCTGCTGATACAATTAATAACACACATGTTACAAAATATATAAACTTTATTTCCTCTTATAATAATTATTATATAAGAGTTTACATAAGAAAAAATAAGTAAATTTAAGCCTAAATAATAATAAAATGTATGAATTTTATCAACTGCAAAACAAAATAGAAGGTATAATACCAGTTGTTGTGTATTCAAAATGCAAGCACTCTAAATAAAACAATAACTAATAATAGAAAAAAGTTATTGCTACACACACAACACAATATATATAGTTCACTTTTGGTTCATTTTCCAGACCAGACTTTCTTCTGGCCTTAGTTTCCCAAACCTTGGCCCTGTTCAGCTGCTGCTCACAAACACATTGGTTTTGCAATAGAGCACTGCATTGTCACTTAAGGTTCTTTTAGTTACCATCTCTTAAACCTCACTGCAACCATTGACTTAATAAATTCATTGGAAATGGAACAATGATGTATTTCACAACTGGCGGCTTTCTAGAGGGTTTCCTCTCGCCTTGGTTTCCCAAACTCTTTAGCCCTGTTCAGCTGCTGCTTGCGAACACATTGACTTACCAATAGAGCACTGCATTGTCACTTAAGCTTCTTTTGGCATCTGTCACTTAATTCTCTCTGCAACCATTCTTTGGTTTTAAATTCTCTGGAAATAGAACAAATGCACTTTGTTTCTCAAATTATTTATAATCCCCTCAGTTGGTCTCCAGCAATCCAAAGTTCATCTTTGATGTTATCAGTCTTAATTTCCTCTTTGCATTTTAAATTAATATTGTATCAAAAATTACAAATATTTCTTGGCATTTACTGATCACAATGTTCTTATCACAAATACGTAAATTTAACCACTAATTAAATCCTTATCAGTTAGCAATCTAAAATATATTTCTCTAATATCTTTTCCTTACTTTTTCTGGAGTACAAAACTTATATTTAAATTTCCATAAACATATTTATAGAAAACATGACACCTGTAAAAGAAAAATATTATTCCAAGGTTTTTTTCAAAAAATTTAATTTACATTTCAAGGAGCCATGTAAAGATACATGCTAAACTTATGATTCTTTGTATATAAAAATTCAATCTTTAGGAGGGGGGGGAGGGTGTTGGATGACAAATCTTGACACAGAAGCACATTTACAAAGACTGAACAAAAATGTTTGTATTTTCTATTTGATTTGGAAAAGCTTTAGCCTTTCCTAAACTTATACCCTGAAGGATCTCACAGGTTAAGAAAATTTCATTATGCCCAAATAAGTATATAAAGAATTTTGATAAAAATCATAAAAAATAATAATCAGATTTGTGCATTAGACAAAATAGAATAATCATAACTGATTTTAAACATTTGTATTTAACATCAACCATTTGTTTGTTTTTGTTTTACCAAATGAATTTTCTTCAAATTTTATACACATGTTTGATATTTAAGACAATAAACTATTTCAGGATTGTCAGCATAACAGCATTAAAAGGCCATATTAAAAACTTTTTTCAAATCAGTTCAGTATATTTTGAATAATGCTCAGGAGATGATGTAATTATAAATTTAAATTATACAAGACATAATTTTTTAATGCTCTTATTTAATTTGATGATTTATGTATTAAAAAAGAAAAAATATTGAGGAAGTTTTTATAGTCATTTGCAATTTATTAAAATAGAAAAACAAAGAAATAAAAGATGTAATTTTAGTATCTCCTGATTATTACATAAAACTTGTTTTTATAAATCACTGCATTTGTAAAAGCAAAACTTTTGACAACTAATTTTAAAAGATTACTTTTACCAAATAGATATTTTCAAATTTTATACACATGTTCAGTATTTATGGCAATGCAATATTTCAGTTATCCAGTAAAAAAAATGGAAAATGCATAATTAAAATAGAAAGAAAAGGTAATGAAGGATAAAATCTTAATTCTTCTTGATTGTTTATGTAAAACTTGCTTTTTATGTGACTGGCATTGTAAAAATAAAAATCTTGCAACCAATTTTAAACAGTTTTATATATTATATTTTAGTAAAAACTACAAAATAAAATATATTTATAACATAGTTATTTAAAACAGAAAAAACTTTCAGTTAATTTGATGACTAATGTGCTAAAAAGAAAAAATATATATTTTTAACTACACTTTTCATTGTTATAAGGAACTTTAAATAAAATTGGGGTGGGGTCTATAAATTAAATAATTCAATCAATACAGTTTGTGAGCCAAATAATTTATGGACACTCCACAGTTTTGTAAAGTCCTGTATAACAATCAAAATGGTGATTCAATATTTGTTTGTGTTTTACATTTTATTGTATTAGTCATCAAGTTAAGTAAAGATTTTTTTTTCCTTAAATATTTTTATATATACTGTAAGTTTGTAAGAATTGATTTTAAGTACAGAAATAAAAGCTAAATCAACTGAAATAAAAAGTTTGATAAAATTAACCATAAATTAATGGTCTAATTATTAACCATAAATTAATGGTCTAATGATTCAATATGGACTCACATTCAAAAATATCAAAATACTAGTCCCCCAGATAATTAGCATTATGAAACAAAAACTAGTTGGTGGTTGAGAGGTCAGCACAGCTGCCTTACAAGCAGTTGTCTTGGGTTAGTTGGTTCACTTCCTGGCCGATGCTACGACACATGAAAAAAAAGTAAAAGAAAATACTTTTTATGGGGTTTAAATGACTCACCAGGACTTTTTAAAGCCTTTAGACAATTGTATTGGCTTAAATATGTTGGATAAAATTACTTTTAACTTTATTGTTGAAGCAAGTGATTATATAGTTTGTATTAGTTTATGAATATAGTACTTTTGATGGCATATATACATATTATATTTTAAATTGTATTGATGTTAGTATTGTATATCTATGTGTACTTATATATATATATAGAGAGAGAGATAGATGGATTGTAACCAGTTGGCTACATAGATGCACTAATAAAATAAAATAATTAGATAGGTAGCAGCATGTTTCTCAGGTTAAGAGCAGAGTTAAGTATTTTTTTATTTATGATAAAATAATATTTTAGTAATATTTTTTCATGCGTATATAATTGATCATCTGAGAGCATCAATATAAAGAGTGATTATTGTGTATGAAAGTATAAATTGTTGTCAAGAGCATGAGTTAATTGAAATTGGAAAGATTGAAAATTGTGTTTTTTATTGTTTGAAAGTTTTTCATTCACCATTTTATATATAGAAGTTTTTTTTTAAAAAAGTTATTTTGTTGAATGTGTGTTAGTGTAAGGATATTTATAACAAAGTTGTATGTAAGATTAATTGTTTTTTAGTAAGTTTGAAACTAAAGTGTTTTTTTTAAATTTAAGAATAGTGATTTATTTTGAAAAAAAAGATAATGTTTTGGAGGCCTAAGGTTGGAAAACACATGATTATAGTTTGATTAGTTTTGAAAGAAAGTAAAGTTGTTATCTTTCTGTGCAAGAGAATTTGAAGAATAAAAGAGGCAGTATAAAGTCAAATATAGAATAGGTGATTTGGGAAATAAGGAATATGGATTGCATTTGTATTCCACAATGCATATATAATTGGCAGAAAGAAATTAGGTATGCTCTGGTAGATTGTACTGTGTGTGATGAGGTTTATCACTTGAAATGTTTGAATAAGGCTAGGAAGGGTGTAACAGGTTTATGGTTATGTAGTCAGTGTGTAAATGTGATAAAAGAGGTGAGAATGTGATTTCTAAGTGTAGGTAGTCTAAAGAGAAAGGGGAAAGGGAGCAAATGTAGTTAAGGAAGATAGGACAGAATATGATTTTAGTGGAGTCTCAGGAGATATGGGTGGAGAAAGTAGTAGTGCAATGGGGATGGTTAGCCAAAGAATAAGTAAGATAGAGGAAGAAGTGAAGGATGTAGAAGCAAAATTAAAATTGTTAGAGATAAAGTGTGAGGAGGTAAAGGAATTATTGAGTAGGAATGATAAGGAAAAAGTAGATAAGGAGGATAAGAAGGTAGTAGAAAATGTTATGGATGGAATATAGAAAATAGACTATAGGACAGTATTGATAGGAGATTCACTAATTAGAACATGTGGGGATATAATTGCATGGGTAAATAGAAGCAAATATGTAAGAATATGTTTGTCTGGAGCTAGAATTAGGGATGTAGCTGATAAAGTAAAAAATCAAGGTAGTAGAGATGTGCATGTTATGGTAGGGACTAATAATTTGTCAGAACCATCAGAGAGAGTAATGGATGAGTATGTAGAATTGATTAAGAATTTGGGTAAGATTAAAGGAAGAATAGGGGTAGTTGGATTATTACCAAGATTTGACAAGAGGCATTTGTTAGATAGGGCATGTTCTATAAATGAGAGATTGAAAACATTGTGTGAGAGAAATAATGTTATGTTTGTAAATGTGTGGGATTGTTTTATTGGAAAGAGTGAGTTATATAGTAAAGATGGATTGCATTTAGGAAAACAAGGAAGTGAAGTTTTAGGGAGTCTGATTTATAAAGAATATATTTTGGGAAACTTATAAAGGGGGGTGGGTTATTAAATTGCAATATTATCAAAAAGAATAAGAATGGATGATGGCTCAGTTGGTTAGAGCATTACCTTAGAATTCAAATCTCAAAATCTAAGGACCCAGGTTCGAATCCCATGATAGTAGTGTCACTGGTCAGGTCAGCAACACCTGAAGAAGAGGGGAGTCTAATACCTCTTGAAAGATACATATACTATTTGATGTGCTATTACTAACAGTTGAAAAGATTTGGAATATTTAAATAAAGTTAAATTTTTTTAAAAGACATTCAATACATATATTAGATCAGTGGTAGTCAACCTGGTCCCTACTGCCCACTAGTGGGCATTCCATCCTTCATGGTGGGTGGCAGGGATTTTGTCCGACACTGAAACACTTTCTTTTTTTTTTAAATTTGACTTTTTAAAAAATTTCATAGAGATTTATAGGCTTTAGATTGCTGTAACTTTGCTTTATAAATTTTATAAAGTTACTTCCCTACTTTATAAATCGCCATCACTGTGGAACCAGTGGGCGGTTAGAAAATTTTACTACTAACAGAGATACAAAAATGGGTGGTAGGTATAAAAAGATTGACTACCCCTGTATTAAATGATGGAAATAGTCCAATATAGATATAAAAATAGAACACCATCATCACAAACCTTCAGGAAAATGCTTTATGAAAAAACTACCTAAAGCTTTGGATATTATTTTAAACCGAATGCATCCCATTAATTAAATTCTATTTAATACTACAACCACAACAATATAAAGAGATGCATACTTATTACAAAAATGATAGTTAATAAACATATTTATATTCATCAATATTAAAAGGAAATATGCCTACATATTTGAAAAGGAAGGTATTTAATAAATGTATTCTGACAGTTCTTACTTATGGGTCTGAGATTTGGACATTTAATAAAAGAGCAATACAGAGACCAAATAATTCAAGTGAATATGTTAGAAGTAACAAGAAGGGATTGACAATGCAATACATGGATAAGAGAACAAATAACTGTTACTGACATCATTGAAAAAATTGAAAAACTAAAGTGGAGTTGGGCTGGACATATTCCTGGATGAGATGATAATAGATGGATAATTGAAAACTGGATTCCAAGAATCTGTAAAAGACCCAGAAAGAGGCCACATGTGAGACAGATAGATGTAATAATAAAGTTGCAGAGGTGATGTGAAGAAGAGAGGCTAGAGATCGGGGAAAATGGATTGAACTTGGAGAGGCTTTCATCTTGCAGTGGATTGATAATGGTTGATGATGGTGATAATTATCAATATTTTGTATTCAAAAATATGGTTAGAAATTTTATGATCAATAAAACCTACACTATAAGGGATTAATTGCTACATTTAGTATCTAAGGAATATAAAGCAAATAAGTATAAACCTGTCAAATAGTGTTTGGAAACTGACTATTAGTAGATTTGTACTAAATAAACTCAGTCAACATTTTCTATAAGAATTAAATAATCGTTAAACTTATCCATTAGGATTTCTTCAACTTTAAATGCCAATAATTTAAAATTAAAATTATGAATACTTAAAGGATTGCACCTAGATAATTATTTCTTGGACACTTTTAAAGACTAAGAGTTATAATTTTAAGAATATAATATAGTTATTGAATTTGCTTAATTTTATAATATTTAATGTTGTATGGTATGATAAAGAAGATACATGTAACATTATATTTATGAGTGAAATTGGTATAAATGTGTATTAGTAATTTTATTGTACTTTGGAGATAATTTGGGACTAGACTTGAAGTTAATTAAAAATCATTTATGACCAAAATAATATTTAATATTTTATATGTTTTATTGCTCTTTTGATGTAACTTCATGTTTTGGATAATAAAGATACCTAGAGTATAAGTTTGAATACTTATTAAGATTACACTTCTTACTTTTTATATTTGAAAAGATACTTATACAAGTCTATGAAGATTTTATATATTTGATTATAATTATGGCATTGATAACTATATAAATATTATTGCTTAGTTGAGACAAATACCTTACAATATCTTATTGTAATTTTAATCATAATAAAAGAATTTGATAAACGTATTATCTAATGCTACCAATACCCGAGATTATCAGATTAAGTTAACATCGTACTTTTATAAAAATAAGATATATAAATTGGGTTCATACTCTGCTGTTTTATAAAAGGTTTTAGTTTATGAATGTGATACCTATAAAGAAGCTTACTATTGTTTTAATTAAGGATGCAATAAACATTCTCACATTTTGCTTATTAAGTTTTTAAGTTAAATGCGACACAGTCTTCTCCAATAGAATATTCTTGTTATCACATCAGTATCTGGTATTTATTAATGAGAAATTTTTATTATTGTTATTACATTTATATTTTAAAAAAAAAATTTTTTTTATATCATTTTATTATTAATAAAATTAATTTTATACTTATTAATTATCCGGGTGTGTGTGTAAATTAGTTAAGGCTCATCATCTACATGTTTTCCAAATAAATAAAGTACAGTCACACAATTCTATAATTTATTAAACATTGTTTTAAAAAATATTCTTTATTTCATTTATTGCACCATTTCTGTCATAGCATTATATTCATTTGAGATATGAGTAGATACAATAAAATCCCTTTGCTATTTGATCATATCAATAATAAATTATTTTCATAATTTTTGAGATTAATGACATGTTGCTAAACCTCGTAGATAACTGTTCACACTAATTAATGCAACGTATAAATTTAAAACCTATTTTCTATCCTTGTTAAAATTAGTAAATATTGAAAATTATTATTCCAAAACTTTATTAACAGAATATATGCATGTTTACATTTGATACATTGGTAAAATAATACAAGGTTATATGTGACAAAAGGAATAAGGCATAAAATTATTGAATTACAATAAAAGCGTGTAAAACCCAAAATTCAGTAGGAACTTAGGAAACAAAATAAGATTACATTTGACAGAAGGTGTACATTTACTGTCAATAAATGACAAGTGTTGCTAAATAGGTAATCAATACATTATAAAAGGGTGGACTGGAATCAGTTATATCAACACACAAGTATTAATACACAAGTATGTATAACCCACTTGCATTTGATATATTGATGAAATAATACAAGAGTACTTTTAACAGAGATATACACCCAATGTCTATCACAGAGCTAGAGCTGATTTAATAAGTCAAGATTACATTTGTGGTACAAACAATGATTCATTAAAGTTGAGACTTTGTCAAGCGTTGTTAGCCGAGAGGTCATCGCAACAGCCTTGCAAGCAAGTAGTTGGTTGCAGACAGTTGTGGGTTCGCATCCCGGCTGATGCTATGACATATGAAAAAAAAAATGTTGAGACTTTTACATATAGAAAAGGAAAATCAAGCCGGATGTATTAATATTGCTACTTTTAGATACCTATCTGCATAACAATGTAATTTCTATTAAATATTATTAAAAAATCTCATACTATAAAGAATCAGAGGAGTGTTTCATTTTATCCTCTGCCTTTTAAAAAGCGGATCTTAGTCTGGATAATACAAGTTTTGTGTCTCTGCAATAAACCCGTTCATCTTTTATTATAATATTGTTATATTTATTCAGTTACAATATGCGGGATTCAAACTCAGACTTTCACATGACCCACTACTCTCAGTGCCATCTTATATTGCTGACCCACCTAATCAGACACATGTTGAAAAAATAAATAATTACCAATATAGGTATTTCATGCTAAACCAGCACTCGTCAGTTGGTCCAGATTACCATCTCCACACATATATACAATCAGTGCTCAGCTTTATATTAAGATAGCCAATGCTCATACTTTAATGGACAGGCTTCAAACTACTACAACCCAAAACTCTTTCAAAGACCATGTTAGTGCCAGGGTTGTCATCCTAACCATGTTGACATTTTAATCATTCTGACCCCTCATGTACAGGAAAATAATTCATTTATACATACATATGCTAGGGATGGGCAGACCTTTTACACACTATTTATATAAATTAATACATTGTACAGGCTTAAACCTGCATTTATATATTTAATATATGCGGGATTCGAATTCAGACTTTACACGATCCACTAGTCTCAGTGCCATCTTATATTGCTGACCCACCTGATCACACACATGTTGAAAAGATATAAGATGGCACTGAGAGCGGTGGGTTGTGTGAAAGTCTGCGTTCGAATCCCGCATATATTACATATATAAATGCAGGTTTAAGCCTGTACAATGTATCAGTTACAATATATAAAATTTAAAGCACAGATAATTAATTAAATTTAAAATATTGGAAAAATAGTTATATCATATCAGTGATTTCTAAATTTACAAACTGCTACATTATCTGTAGTAATTTTGCTGTTTTGTATAAAAAATTGAAAAATCTAAGTCGTAAAACACTGTTTAGTTTTTTACTATGTATTTTAAAAATAAAAGTTACTTTTACTTGAGGTCTATCAGCCATCCTAGTGATTACAAAAAAAGTCATCCAATGTGTATTTATTTGTAATGTTTTAAAATAATTATAATACATTTACTGTAAGTAATTAAACTCACTATGCAATATAGTCACTGGATAATCTATACATTTATATTAAATAGTTCTTAATGTTTAATTTTGAGTTGTATACAAGGAACTAATATGATTAATAAATGTTTCTTCCAAATTGATTTATAAATTTGTAAACAAGTTTATGTGGTGATATATATATATTATTATTCTGTAGAAGATAATAGTGGTAAATGAAAACGTAACAATTTACTCTAGATAAATACTTTGCATATAATAAAGATATATATGAGAGATAGTGATCTGGGCCAACTGATGAGTGCTGGTTCAGCACGAAATGCATCTTGGGGGTCATTTGTCTTTTATTATACCCTTATTTATATGAATTTAAAAAGAATGGGGAAGTATGGAGGTGTTTATTATATCTATAAAGATATTGCATACGGGACAGAGAAAGGTGAATACCTCCGTGTGTGTAAATTTTAAAAAATCAGATATATTAATCTTTAACTGAGGTTTAAAGTTTATATCTGTGCTAGATATAATCTCTAATTTCGAAAACGATTAGTAATAATCATTAATGTATTTATCTGAAATGGATGGCGTCAAAGTTGTGAGTGGAGGAAGTTTGACAATGCTAAATGAAAACGTAACAATTTACTCTAGATAAATATATTGCATATAATAAAGATATATATATGAGAGATAGTGACCTGGGCCAACTGATGAGTGCTGGTTCAGCACGAAATGCATCTTGGGGTCATTTGTCTTTTATTATATCTTTATTTATATGAATTTAAAAAGAATGGGGAAGTATGAAGGTGTTTATTATATCTATAAAGAGAATATTAATAACAACATCAGCAGAACCACAACAACATCAACAATGATAATGAAAATGATGATGATGATAACAATGATGATAGCAACAACAACAATATGAATATCACATGTTCACCATTTCTTATCCTTTCTCATAAGAGTTTTTGCCTGTTTTAATAACAGTATGAATAGTTATTTATTTTGCTTTCCATTTATGGAACTATTTTAATGTTTGTGTTGGAAATGCTAGCCTCTGAACTTTTGAAAAATTAACGTGGTCTGATTGCAGTTAGCCAGTAAGTAATTAAAATATATAACTGTATAGTTTACACTTAGACAATATTTTATGTGCTAGAGAAGTAATTAGTAATTTTGCTTAGGTGTAAAAAAAGAATATTTAAAATAGGGAATTTTATTAATTTATTTTGTGTGGTAAATAATTGAAAAATTTAATGTAAAAAAATGTTTGAGAATGAGGGAAAACTTTTGAGACTTTTTCTTAGAATCTTTTTTATATATCCATCCTGCATTGATAAAACACACAAAATAATAATACTACAATAAAATAATCTAACAATGCAAAATTTACTTCTAAAGATATGACATCAAATGACTTTTCAATCACCACTGTTGCAAAAGTCTCCCAGATAATGCTAAATAATCATAGCAAATTATAGCAACATTAATAGTGAAGCACTGTCTATAGCAGTGACAGTGAACCTATGACCCATGGGTCAGACACTGACCCACACAGGGTTTTTAAATGATCCACACATATCATAAAAGAGAGAACAGACAATCAAAAATATTAAAAAAATAAAGTATATATAATGTTGAATTTATAAAAAAATATTTCCAAGTGGACATTGGCTAGCTGATTTTCTATCATATCACTGCACCTGTGTATGATGTTCATGGTCATAAAATGTCATGTTTCATCCCTTTGTCATGAAGCATGTATGACTCATGATGTACCATCTCAGGAATTTAATAGTGCTGAACTAAATGGCAGCCTTGTCATATGCATCTAGAAGTGTTTAATAATTCAACGTTATTATTATTTATTATTGAAGTTTCTCATCTATATATGTATGTATATCAAATATGTCAATAAGAAATTTCTTCTCAAATTATTGTATTCTAAATATAAATATTTTTAGTTGTAGCCATGTACTATGTCAACAGTTAAAAAATAAAAAAGTGATACAAGTTCCAGACCATATCAAACAGATTGCTTTGATAAATATGGTGTGATTGAAAAGAATAAAATGATTGTGTGTGTGTAATTTGTAATGAAAAAGTCACTTCATGTACATACAATGTAAAAGGACATTTTGAAAAGTTGCATTCTAATCTCGGCCTTTCAACAGATGAAAAAAAAAGAACACATTTTTTACAAAAAAAAGAAAATCATTCACAAACCAGTGTTTTAAAAACTTCTTTGATTCCAAAAAATAACATTAAAGCTGATAGTTTTCAAATTACCCCTTGCATTGCTCACCATGGGAAATCTCTTTCAGAAGGAGAGTTTGTAAAACAAGCATTTTTAAAATGTAGTGCTACTTTGTTTGCAGATTTTTAAAGAAAAAGACTTGATTATAAAGCATATAAATAAGTTACCAATAAGTCACAATACAATTAAAGATTGAGTAATAGAATTAGAAAAATATTTGTTCGCACATATATAACAACTACAAAATTATTGCAATAATCTTCTAATTACTTATTAAATATTTAAGGATGTCAAATAAATTAATTTATTACTATATAAAAATCCATACCTGGTCAGAAAATAAACATTAAATTCAATACAAAGAAAGTGGGATGTAATTATACTCTATTTACCCATCCTGTGGTTTGGCTTCCCAACTATTTTGTAACTGCTTCTAAGGAATTGTGTGGTATGATCAATCAGTGAATACCATTTCATCCTCATATCATTAACAAATAAGTTTGCATTGTAAAATTGAATGATAGCCAAAAAAAGTTTACTTGTTTTAAATTAACTCAAAATTTATTAACACATGGAATGAATTAAAATAAATATTTATGTGGCAAATAAACAATTAAAATGTATACATATGATCAGATTATGCTTTATGCAGTAGGTTTTCAATTGACATTAATTCTTTTAAATTAAATAGGTGATTGTACATCAAATTTCACCTATAAAATGCTAAGACTATAATGTGTATTTATGTAACAAATGTGCTGTGACATATATGCACTTTTCAAAATATGAGAGTCAAAGACATTCTTAATCTTCATATATATATATATTAAATTTAAAATTATAATACCCATTATAAAATATATATATATAATATATAAACAATTTAACGGTAAAAAAAATGTATTTTAAATTTTTTAGTAGTCCTTTCAATAAAATTTGAAATTCAGTTAAGGCTGACAAGGATTACTATGTAATTGAAGACACTACTAAAGAATTTTTACCATTAAATTGTTTGTTTATATTATATATATATATATATATGATGGAATTAAAATCCATTATGTTGTCTTCAAAAAATATTTTAAAAAAAAAAAAAAAAAAAAATAATAAAAACATATTTTGAATGAATTAATTAAAAAATATTTTATTTTAATAAATTTTTTTAATTAAAATAACTTAAAAGATGTAAAAATAAAAAAAAAGAATATTTTAATTAAGGTGTAATTTTTTTTTAAAAATTTTAAAAAAATTTAAAAAATTTTTTTATTATTACCATTAAATTGTTTGTTTATATATATAAGTTACTAGAAATATAAATATTCTAAAGATGAATCTACCTATTCATTCATGTAATTTTAAGAGAATAAAATTGAAATAAGTACTTGAGATTAATTTATATTTGATGAATAAAGAGTTGAGTATTTTTTTAAATTAAAATAATAATTACTAATTATGAAATATAAATTTGAATTTAGAAAAACATGACTCTTATACTTTAGGCATGTAAATTAAATTTCTACTTAATTTAAATTGTACTACAATTTATATCCTATACAATTACAAATAATAATAATATATATTAGCAAATGACATGATCAATTTTCTTCAAATACGACATTTTGAAAATAGTACCATAGTTCTATTGTCTATTTCTTAAACCACAATCCAACAATCTTTTGTTATTTTAGAAAAAGAAAAAATATCATGAAAAGCTATTAAATTCAACACCCATTTCATTAATTCTAATATGTTTTCAAATATCCAAATTATTCTTTCATTTAAAGGGAATTTGATTTATGTAATTTTATAAATATGTGAATATTAGTTTATATACATGACAATGTAATATAAATATCCTTTTCTTAACAAGTATCTGACTCATAAAACATTACAAATGAACAGATAGTAGTTTTATCCATGATAATGCAATGTAAATTGAGTATATTTACATTTTTCATATAATTAATTGAGATTGTGCTTTACGCAAAAAAGTGAAGCTTGTCTAAATCTTACAAAGTTATATGGCTATATAAACTAAATTACAAACTGACATGGTCAAAAGCAATAAACCCAGAATAGTGCTTCCATACATACCATCAATTGCTAGAAAATATTATAAAATATTTGCTGAGTCCTTTGAACTAGGATTCCACACCCCACCATCAACAAACAGAATGATAAACAATACCAAAGACAAAATACCTTCTGATCAAATATCCCAAGCAGTTTATAAAATTTCATGCCCAACCAATGGATGTAGAGCAGCATACTATGGGGAGACCTGTGCCAACATCACAACAAGAACAGCTCAACATCATTGTTTGTACAGAAAAGGTATAAATAACGATGAAAACAAATCCATATTCTTCGAGCACCAAAATACAACCGGCCATAGGTTTGAACCCACTATAGCAAAGGCACTGTGCACTGAACGCAATGATGTGAAATGAAAAATCAAAGAGGTATGTTTTATTGCAAATGATAATTATGCAATAAACCGGAAAGAATCGTGCTTTACAATCTCCAGAAAATGGTCATTATAAAATTTGCATAAAATTTTACATAAACCACAATTAAACTTCAGTTAAAAGTAGGCTATGATTATGGAGACTCAAGGTCTCCAAAAGCGCTAAGCCATATAACTTTGTAAGATTTAGACAAGCTTCACTTTTTTTGTGTAAAGCGCAATCTCAATTAATTACTAATCTAAGGTGAAGTAAAAACTATTATTTTATTTTTCATATAAGTAATTCATCAATTTTATAGAATTATATATTCTTGTATATATCTTGATATTGTTAGCATTTATATCTCATCCTTGAAAAATAATATTCATTTTTAAATCAAAACATATTCTGATAGTTTTTTAAATGCTATGAATTTATTTTAATCCTTCAATAAATTATCACCTCTCCCAAATTCCCAACAATTCTGTCCAGTTAATGTATGAACATTATTATTGTCATTCCATCATTTTATCCATTTAATAATGATATATCTTTAAAAACAAATACAAACATTACATGAAGGAACTTGGGTTCTGTTCTATTGAATCCAAGATACAAGAGAAAATGAGTTTAAACAGTTTAGTTCTATTTATAATTTTTTTTTTTAAATTGACGTCAAAGAAAACTCTAGCAAAACTCTGTTTTAACTCTTTGGTTAATTGAAGCCAGTGTCCCATAAATAAAAATTTTATTACATAATAACAATGACAAAATAAAAAATTACTGCGTATAACATACAATATTTACATTTTAAAACATAAATAGTTGTCATCCACTCCAACATAAACCAAGCAATTAGGACTACATTATTTAATATTACAATGGAAATATGCTTTTACAAATATTTTAATACAATATTATACAAATAAAATAGCAAACATATTTAACACATTAAATATGTAAGTGTATTATTTGTAACCTACAATTGTGAATGCAGTAAAGAAAATATACATAATAAAGAAGATAATAATTTTATTAAGTCTATACATTTTATTTTTAACAAATGTGTTTTACCAGTTCTTACTTATGGATCTGAGACTTGGACACTTAATAGAAGAGCAATACAGAGACTTCAGACCACTCAAAGGAGTATGGAGAGGTGTATGTTGGGAGTAACAAGAAGAGATCGAAAATGCAATGTATGGGTAAGACAACAAACAGATGTTACTGACCTTATTGAAAAAATTAAAAGATTGAAATGGAGTTGGGCTGGACATATTGCTAGAAGAGATGATAATAGATGGACAATTGAAATTTTCAACTGGATTCCAAGAGATTGTAAAAGACCCAGAAAGAGACCACATGTGAGATGGATGGATGAAATAAGAAAATGTGCAGGGGTGTTGTGGAGAAGAGAAGCTAAAGATCGGAGAAGATGGATTAAACTTGGAGAGACCTTCATCCTGCAGTGGATTGATAATGGTTGATAATGATGATGATACATTTTATTATTGACACATTCATTTTTAAAATGAATAAAGTCTATTCACAAATTTTCATACTACAATTAATAATAAATATTTCTTTCTCCAACATTAATGTTGTCATAGCAATATATTCCAATGTTTCCCAGGTTAATATATTCACTATTAAAATCAAATAATTTTTTTTTTACCATTGCCATTACATACAATATATATTGTGACCTGTGGAAAAGGGGAATCAAGAATGCAGTGAGTGCTTACCAAGTGGATGAAAACAAGAATCATATAGTAATAATAATAACCACTGATCTCAAAACTGCTTTAACACATAAACACTTATTAATTAATAATTACCTAGCTCAGAATAATAATAATAATAATAATTTAACCATGAGACTGTGTTCTCATACTAAGGTGTACAGACTGCCTTACAGTCAAATAAGTTTTAAAGACACATACCTGACTACCTAGAAATATCAATGAATCCCAACCCTTTAAGAATTACAATCATAACTCTATGATTAACTTTAATAATCCTATTGAAATAAAACTAAAATAATATTCCAACTCAATATGTAAAAATAATAATATTAAAATTTATTGTAAGAATAAAATAATATTTCTAATTTTAATTTGAAATAAACCTTGATTTAAATCTTTATTGTGTTTTAATCTTTATCTCAGGGATATCATATTACAGAAAGAACAAAGCATAGGATATTGGATAACAAAGGGCTCTTTTATGCAAATCCAATAATCCAGACAAAATTTAGAAAAATATAAAATAATATAATATTAAACAAACTATAATAACTTTGCTCTGCAATATGATAATTAAACTGTAAAATTAGTTACTTTAGGTCATAGAGATTTAAATTAATTTAAGAAAGATTTCTGTTATACTTTAAGTAATATAATAAAATATAATTTGGATTATTAAAATACTAAGAAATCATATCTTGTGATGACTGTAAATAATAACCTTTAATACTATAAATATAATATCACTAATCTTATAATGCAAATATTTGAGTAAAATTTTTATTTTTTTTAATAAAGTAATTGGCAGACAGATATCCAAACAAGGCTCTGCTTACACATCTTAAAATAATACGTTTTGTATTTAAATGTGAAATAAGTCAAATCATAATATTATTGGGTTGTTACCAATTTTAAATACACAAAAGAAATTTCTCAAATCTGCTATGACATAAACATATGTGATGACTAAACATGACATTCTTGTGTACGGTTCCATAAATTTTAATTTCTTTGAAAGCTTCTATGAAGCAATTATAATTCATGAACCAATTGTCATATATACTTTAAATAAAATCATTATCTTCATAAATCATTTTCATTAATATAATAAATATAAGTAATTTATTATCAGTATGCAATTTAAATATAATGTAAATATTGAATCAAATTAAGATCTGTGATGATAACAAATAGAAATAGAAAAATGTAAATAATGGCAAAATGACACAACTTTAAATTTCACAAAAAATAACAATTTATTATAAAGACAAATATTCATAATTTACAAAAAATACTATTTAAGTTTTATTTACATCATGTGAAACATAAGACTTTTCCAGTGAGACAACTATTTACACATTTCACTAGAACAAATTTGAAGTTACAAATTTTTGTTTGCAATTGATTAATTAGATTGCTAATTAATTAATTTCAACAATTACGTTTTTTTATCCTTTCCAAATAAACAATACAAATATTTTTCCATACCATTATATTTTTTTAACTACGGCTGACACAATTATAAGTTACACTTTACTTTAGTTATACTAATATAAGCAATATAAAATACTACTATAACAGTTGCCTATTGGTCAACCAAGTGCCCACTCATTTATGGCCATACCTTGGTTGACCATAAGAAATTACTTATGGCAAAACATCAGGCCATCAGAAACAGAGATGAAAAATTAGCTCCAACATACATCTACAATGCTACATGGAGCCTTGTAGCAATAGCCAATTTGTGATTGAGCAGTTGATTTTTTATGCCCAGACTTATTGGTATTGGGTTATGTAACCTTAATTATAGTGTCTGTTAACAACATAACTCTGTTATTGCAATAATGGAATTCTTTGAGTTCACAATAAAATTTCTTCATAAAAAAAAGTATATTTTACATTTTTTAGTATATACATAGTTTTTTCACTCAATTAACAAGCATATACTCTGTTTAAATTAACTATTAACTATTTGATGATAATTAAACTCTTCAGAAGTATATTTTTGAAAGAATATTCAATTCACTTATGAATAAATTCGAATATTTTGAAATAATAATAACTTAAGTCATATTTAAAATAGTTTTAAATTTAAAATTAAATGTATTTAAAAAGCAATGCATTATAATTATTCCTCATATATTTTTTTAAATAGTAATTATAAACTATCTTCTAATTACCAATTTATAATTTAGTTGACTGTCTTTATTTGCTATCACGATTATTTGGCAAAATCATAATTATCTCAATTTTTATATTTTAATTATCATTAAAGTCGCCTATGTGTAATGCTAAAGAACACTCGTAGTATTACTAACTCTACAGACATAGATGGTTTAAATCCTAGATTTTGCAACTATATACAAATACATGAATTTATGTAGATGGAATATCTCTCATTAAGATTTCAACATATAATTGCTAAATTAGGTGCAATGTCTGTAATTGGATTTTCTTACAAAGACATTTGAATAACTGGAATAGGAAGCTTATGGAAATTACATCATAATGGCCAAATCTGCATACATGGCTAAAAGAACTGTGTTTACCCTAAGGTCTATCATATGTGCTATGGGAATAAAACATAAAAAAACCTGAATACTCATATATACCAACAATTACATTTTGACAAGAAATCATTAAGTTTAAAACACTATAAACACACTTAAACAATAAACTACAAGTATGATATTATGGTATCTTTTTAAACAACAACTACAATATAACTTGGAAATAACAAATAAAAATTCTACCACAAAAAATAAGTAAATGCTTAATAGCAGGACTATAGTCACACTAATGTAATTATAATTATTCACTAATATAGTCTAATGATGACAATAGCATACACATAGCAATAAAATACACCTGTAAATAAGTGTTCAATAAAACAATTTACCATATAAACCAGCAAGCATCACATGATCACATCTCCAATACTAGCACATAAAGTAGAGATAAAAGGTGGTTGCTAGAGGGTTGCATTAGATCCTAAGATCTAGATGCAGTGCTCTCAGATCCAAAGCTCCTCACTGATGAAGGCCACAAGCCAGAAACTAGTCTGGGGATATTGGATGAGTAGGCATTAGATAGGGATTTTATGCACAAGCCTTCTAGCACCCATTGATTACTCTGTTTAGCACAGGTGGCACTACTATATGGAGTTTCACTTTGCTTTGTTTAATTTACCATATAACATATATACCATCATGACTGCACCAATAATCAACCCTAAGAATCATCATTCACTTCAATGCCAATATTGTTTATAAATTTCAAATGGCAATTAGTATGATATGAGAAATAATTTTTATAACCAAAATACTCTACGTTATTTTACCTTTAAATTCAGAAATAATTCTGAGTTAAATATATGAAAACAATTATAATAAATATAATATTCTAAATAAATAATTAAATTACCAAAATGTTATTGTTTAATAACATTTGTCCAGTGAAGTTCTATTATAACATCAAAATAAAGTTATTATTTAACACACCTTAAATATATCAATACTATACTATTCCGTACCCACATATAATACATTTTTAAAATGCAACATGACAAATATTAAGCATAATATATTTCTTAAAGCATAACAATTTATATTTAAAAGTAGGAAAAAATAAAATAAGAAAAAAAGTTAATTTTCTGTCTACTAACACACCTGTGATGATAAATTTAAGTCACTTGCAATTAATTTTTTTTTCTCCTTTCGCTTATAAACTTTAAAATAGTAACAGATAAATCCCAATACTGAATTCAGCAAAAGTCTATTCTCAAAAGTTTCATTCTTTCATTTATAAATGGCTCTAATTTAGAAAAAAATCTTTTTTTTTTTGTTTAATATGGTTTCTGTATAAAACGTATTCTTGATAAAACAAATTTACTGCAGCAGCTGGGTTAATTTATAAAATATTTCATTTATACACGTATACAATTTAATATTAGTTTTCAGATCTTTTTTCCTTTTATATTGGAAGCACAATCATAGATTATCGCAATAAATAGGTTTACCCAAACTATATATTTTATTATAGGTAATTATAACATATATGTATAAATTAGTAATTAAAGTTTTAGATGCTTTATCATATTGTAAGTTATTAAAAACATCACAACAGTAACAAGAATAAATAATCAATAACAACAGTTCCATATTAAAATGTTAAGTAGAAGATTAAATAGTTTTATTCAGAGATTTAATATGAGGTTATCTTAAAATTATTTAAAAATCTATAAGCAAACAGAGAATGATTTATATAATGTAACAAACAAGTTCTTATGTAATATACCATTCCTCTGTCAGTTGTTTCATTACGGCTAAACTTTTTCTGTAGACTTAAGCAATAATTCTAATAATAATGCAATTTTATCCAATCCATTCTATGTATTGTTCATTTTCTTTAATTGTTATAAGTAATATAGTCGTGGTCTTTTTCCCTTTGAGAGATGGTTGGTTACCTTCTATTCTATATTAATATTGCTTTAAACAAAGATAAAATTTTAAATGCATTTAAAAAAAATTATATCCTTTCTTTTAGCAAAATTTCTCTTTAAATTATTTATCACTTGAAAATTTCCACACACACACAAAAACACAGTTATACTTTTCATCTTTTATAGCCCATTCAATTGATTAGCTGACTCTTACTGAAATCAATCATCCAATAATATTGATCTCTGTTAGTAACTTTTAAATTATATTTTTAGATTTAATTAAAAGAAAGAAGAAATATTTTTAAAAATAATGGTTTGAATATATAATATTTTAACTTTTAATAAAATAAGTTTTTTTTTTTTTATAATTTAATAAACTAAATATTATTAAACTAATATTACATAAATTATTTCTCATATTTATTTATTATGTATTAAATACAAGTCAATTTTTAATACTGTTTAGCTAAAATAATTATTATCATTAGCAAATTAAATATTATCAAATAACACACACACACAAGCACAAAGACATACACACATATCATTAGAAATGTTTTAATTGGATAATGCTTTTTCTCACCTAATATTCTGATTAATTTAAAATATTTTAAATTAATTAACTTCATATTTAATTGATAACTGCTGAAATTTAAATCTATTTAAAATAAAAACTATTTTATTTTAATAAAATACTAGTACATTATTTTTGCTTTAAACAACATTATTATTAAAATTTGTACTTATAACAGATTATTAGTATGCATTTTAAATATTACTGAATACATTAGTAAAATTATATAAGATAACTTTAAGTATAATTACATTAATTTTAATCTCAAATGGTCACAAATAATATTCCTCATCTAAATTTAAAATTTTTATCATTTTGTGCATCTATTTTAATTAGGGCACAAGGCACAATTAAAATGGGTACTATATATATATTTACTCTTTATGTTCATTCATTTATATTCACTCAAAAAATAGAAATAATTAAAACTTATTATAATTTTTTTAAAGTAAAAAAAATAGTGAAGTGTTAGATCTAAATTAATTATGCTGTGGGTTTATTTATTTACCCCCCCCCCTGTATAAATGGTATGGCAATCTCATTAAAAGCAAATTATACTTTTTCTGTTTTGATATTTTAACATTATTACTGATTTCAGAATCTATACACTAATTTCTATTTTTTTTTTCTACTAATAAATATTAGTGTTTATATTATCACTTGAGAAAAATACTTCTTAAATTTGATAAAAAATTATTTCATGAAATATTGTACCACATTGTGAAAAAATAAAAAAGGAAATCATAAAATGTGCTTTAATATAACATGAATGAAGATTATTAATTCATTGCTTGACTACTGCACTGTGTTATCTTAGTCAATCTTAAATGTCTCTTTATTTGGCTACTTTTTAGTTCCATTTTGTTATTAAAACAGGCAAAACTCACTATATGTATTGCCACTCACAGCAAGCTAGAGTAATCAATGGATGCCAGAAGGTTTGTGCATCCACTGATTACTTTAGCTTGCTGTGAATGACAATACGTATAGTGAGTTTTGCTTGTTTTAATAACAATTATAAGCAAGCATAAGAAATGGTGATCATGTGATGTTTATTGTCCTATTTTGTTATTTTTATGGTCATTTTATCATACATACTGAATTAAACAAAATTGATATTTTAATTTTTTTTTTTTTAAGATATCAGAATTTTACAGATAAATTTTTATTTCAAATAAGCTGACTGTCTATCCTTATAATGTTTCAAAGAAGTTGTCTCATCCTTATATTGCTGATTAGTAGTTTCTAATTTGCAACATAAAAGAGTGTCTGCAAGATCCTTTGAGTGAATTCATTTTTTTTGTGTTGATTTCAAAAATGAAAACATATTTTCCAAAATTATTTACATATTTATAATCATTTCTCACAATGTATTGATTTAGTTTTTTTAAAAGATATTATGCTTAGATTTAGAGTTTTATTAAAAAATATTTACTTCTAAAAAAGACAAGGTAAGGAAAAATGATGACATTTGGTACCATAAGTTGTAAATCAAGAGAAATCAATGACATTCAGAAATAGCAATTTGTAATTAGCTGAAATAGAATTCTTTTATATTTAATCCAGGCAGCCTATTTTTGTCATTTTTTTACAACTATAAATATATATTTTTTTTCATATGTCATAGGATCGGCCGGGACGCGAACCCACAACCGTCTGCAAACAACTACTTGCTTGCATGGCAGCTGCGATACCTCTCGGCTAACAACGCAAGACAACTATAAATATTATTTTAAATAGAATTTCATTAGTTGTAAGTAATCTGAGAATTAATTTATTCAATTTTAACAAAGTAAATTAAAATAATTCTGGTTAATTTATTTTAATGTTTTTATGAATAAAGCTGTAATTATTCTCTTATTTTTCTCTTTCACTTACTTTGCATATCTTCATATATATATATATATGTAAAATAAATAAAATATCCGTTAATTAAAAACAATATTGTAATTATAATTGAAATAATATGTTTAACAGTTTACAAACAATTACAAATAATCTTTAAATCCACAGAAGTACTTTCGGTTACTTTCTAACCTGCCTCAACTGCCATTAAATTCAAAAACTAAAAGTGAAAGCAAACGTCATCAATTCAAATTCCACGAATCTCGTATTTTAATGTTAGAAGCTTGTCGATTTATTAAATGAGTTTTATTCCTGTTTATAAAAATTGCCTCTTTAATTTTTCTTTTACTATGGTTTCTCTCTTCGTGAAGAATTTTAACATTTTCAAAATTAAATTTAAATTTATATTTACATGTTTTTTTATGATCGAAGAAAACTGAAGAAGATATTAAATCACCATTATTATTATTTTTTACACATTTATATAAAAATTCGTGTTCCTTCAATCTTTTCTCAATGCTGCACCTAGATTCACCTATATATATATTGTTTAGAATACTTATTTCATATATACTTCAATGCAAACAAATTTTCTTAAAAAACTTCTTTCCTTTCCTTACAGTTTCGACTGTCCAGCAGTCTTCATCAGAACTTTATCCATCCTCCTCTGCTTTAAATAAAGTGACCATTGAAGTGTATATGAAAGAAGTATTATAAGCAATATATATAAAACTGTAATTAATGAATAAGAAAAATTATAATTTAATTCAATTGTCAATATAAAACTGCAAATGATAAAGAAAAACAATAATAATTTAATGTAACCTGTCAATAACAGACAAATAAAAAAGAAAATTAGTAAAACACGATCATGTAAGATGCTTGAAGATGAAAAAATGGCTGCTGCTTTAAAGTTTACTAAATTTATGAATTTAATATTTTTATTTCTGGTTAATTTTTTTTATTACATTTTTATATTGATAGTATATAATTGAAATAAGACATATTGATACGGTATATTTCAGAGCTTTACTATAATTGTATTTTATATAAAGACTGGTTATACCTGGCCTATGCAAAGGCTGCGGTTTTGTTAATTGGTTGCTTTAACAATGTTTTTACAATTTAATGTAATTTAAACAAAAGATCTTAATATTATATAAGTAAATGTAAGAAATGAACCAACCTGAAAGGCTATCATTTTTGTAATAGTTTTTTTAATTGGTTGGAACAGTCTGACCTGTTTGGCACATCTTAGAAATGGCTTAATAAAGCTAAATTTAAATTTTTAAATATATCTGCTTTATTTGATATATGAATTTGACAGCATTGTGGACAATTATATATAATGAGATTATCTAGCTTGAATGCTCTCTGAATAAAAAAAATTAGAGGATGGTCCAATACATTCAAATAGATTTTTGTATATAAGATAATTAATAATAATTAAAAATGTTTATAAATTTACATACTTTGTCTGCTATAAATTAGATTATAAGATATTGCATAGCAGTTCAGCATATCACTGTGATTTTTGAGCTTTATTAATAGTTTGAAGTACCTGGACTTTATCAACAGTTTTATGTACCCAGCCTTTAGGGAGCTCTCTAGTAAAGCATTACTGACAAACATACATTCACTCACATTTTGTGTATACAATTTAAAATATAGTTTTCTGTGATGGAGACATTCAGTCAAAGGAATCTAGAAAAAATGCTGTCACCATTTTTAATTACATTTGTACAACCATCTTTTGAGATATTTTGCTATTTTTTTTAAACTTATAATTCACATTATTTTAATATATTGATGTTTTAATTTTTTAAAAAAATCAATAGAGGCCAGCAAAATTAAATAGTGGCAAAATAAAAAGAGCTTTGGCATTATCTTCTTTTCTTTGATAAACGTCTATTGATGTTATGGGTGACCACAGCTATTTATAAGAATATTTTGAGAAAATTTTTGGAGTAACTAAAAATGTTTTTTTTTTTTTTTAATGCTTATTGACATACATAATAATATTTGTATAATAATTATTAAAAATCAGAAGTATTTATTATTATCCTGTTATATATATGTGTGTGTGTAATTATATAAGTGAATATTTATAGATACAGTAATCAAAAATATTTTTTAAAAATTACTGTATTTATAAATATTCAATTATATAATTACGTATATTGTTTGAAGAAATAGAGACATCAAATTACCCTATTATTACATACACACACACATATATATATTACTGATAAAAATAGAATGGAATAAGTCTAGTGTAATTGTTAACAAAGAAAATCATGATGTTTGGATCAGTCCACATTATAAAAAAAATGGCTATTATACAATGCTATCACTATCTTAAAATAATTTGAGATATTTTAAAAAGTAAGAAGCAATTTTAATATTTTAAATCAGAGGCTAATATTTTTTCAATCTCATTTTCAAAACAAGTTGCAAATAAAGAACATTTTGTATGTTACATAACAGTGCTCTCCTGTCTGTTCACTAATGAAATCATTTATTATTGTTATTGGATCTCTTTCTTTTTCAATATTTGCAAAGTTTGAATATGAATTTAATTTTCAAACCTATATTACTAGCAAATCAAGTTTTTTAAAATTCTGATATAAAATAATGGCTTAATACTAAAATCAAAAGTTAAAACTTATAAAAAGCCTCACCGGCAAACATATAATTCTGGTGGTGTGGCAGAGAATTAAGTAGTATCAGATTCAGAATCTTAAGAAATGCATTAATAGCTTATGTTTAGATACTGCTTTATGCTGAGCATTATTATGGATAAACATGTAACACAGTTTGGAACATAGGTAGCACTTAATAATCCACTTATTATATATGCAATTATGCAAATCTTCTAATACCCTCTAGTTCAACCTTTTATAATCAGAAACACTTTCACTCTCTGTTAATTATCTCTCAGTTATGCTTTGATACAGATACTTCATGTCAAATGTTACTTGGCAGATCGTTAAGCATATTATTTCAGCCATATTTATTATTGTTTATTAATCTTTTACATATTTTCTATGGTTTCAATCTTTATTTTACATACAATACAATATATGTATGTAAAATGAATTGTTTTTTTATGATAAGCATTTATTCATTTTAAGCCAATAAACATCACATGTTCACCATTTCTTATGCTTGCTTATAACTGTTATTCAAACAGGCAAAACTCACTATATGTATTGCCACACACAGCAAGCTAGAGTAATCAATGAATGCCAGAAGGCTTGTGCATAAAATCCGCATCTAATGCCTAGTCATCCAATATCCTCAGACTAGTTTCTAGTTTGTGCAAGGCTCCTCACTGACGAAGGCCACAAGCCAGAAACTAATCTGGGGATATTGGATAAGTAGGAACTAGATGGGGATTTTATGCACAAGCCTTCTGGCATTCATTGATTACTCTAGCTTGCTGTGTGTGGCAATATACATAGTGAGTTTTGCCATTTATTTATTTCCAAAGTAAAGATTAATTTATTCAAAATTTAAATAATAAATAGCTGAGTAATGCTTTCAACCTACAAGATCATATTCATAGGGTTCAAACTCAGCGACATCCACTTTCTACGTTGAAAACACTGCTCAGTTATTTAATATTTAAACTTTAGATAAATTATTCTTTTTTTGGAAGCAAATAAAAGCTTATCATAGAATTACATAGTAAAAGCAAAGAAGTAAAAAAATGTTATAGAATGAATTGTTTTTGGAAAGAATGTTTTAGTTTACTGTACAAACAATGTAAAATTGTGGCAATTTTCTATTCTTAGTTAAAGGATGAATAGTAGATAAAAGTTTAACTTTTACAGTAATTTATTTGAACAAATTTCTTTTCTATTTTTTTTTTAATTAAAAAAAAACATATAAAGTATTGTTGTTAACATTTCAAGTGTCCAATAGGATACATTGATTACAATAATTTTTAAAAGAATCAAGTAAAAAATATTCCTAATATATAGAAAGAATTAGTTAAATTGAAGTTGCTATTGCTTTGAATAGAATATTGAATAAAATTAGTTTTAATAAGCTCTACAAGTAGGTAAAAAAAACTACTGTGATATATTTATAAATAATAAGAATTGTTTTAAAATGATTAAAAGAAGAATTAATTTCAATGACATTTATTACTATTATTGTTGTTGTTGTTGTTATTATTATTATTATTATTAATTGTCAGCATACATTTCAATTTTAAACAAGTTCTGTTAATAAAATTATTTAGCAAATTTTATTTTTTCATTATTTTCCTAATAAGTATAATATATCTTAAATGTTTCGCTTTCTTATTCATAATATTAATATATTACGGTAGATAGATTTACTTTCTATTTGTTTATTTATTTCTTCTTTTTCAACTATAATGGGCAATTGAAAATAATGATCATTATCCTTTCTTCATAATTATAGTCAATAATAATAAAAGAATAAAGAGGCACTTATAGATTAATAGGAGCTTGATCTATTCAAAAACACTTGATTGAGTGAATATTCACTTTAGAAACTATTGGCATATTTTTAAAAAATATCAGATGACAGTGGTTAAATAGAAAAAAAAACATTTCTAAAAATATCTTAGGTTAATAAATTTTGTATAATCATTTATATATTTTTTGAATTGTCTGAATAAAATTTTGTTAAAAATAAGTTGCTTTTAAAGAAAAACTTGGACGATAAGTTATATTTTCAATATTTAGTTTGAAAGTTGATAAACCTTAAATGTAAGGGTCGCTGCAGAATATATATGAAATGTTGCTGTTAAATATTAAGTCATTTTTTTATCCGACGCATTAAACAAATTATAAATTATTGTATTGTTTAAAATTCATTATAAATTATAAAATAACTAGACTTATATCACAAGGCATATGTGTGTGCGCGCATGTGTTGCGCATCAACGCGTCGGTTCTGCACTCTCATAAATTTTCGGCAAAAAAAATGTAACAAAACAATGTATATTTTTCAGATACTTATATATGGCTTATTAATTTAATTAAACAATTAAAATATCATTTCGGTGCAGCAGTAAAAATAAACATTGAGATTCTTTTATTTGGCAAGTTATAGTAACTTTTTTTATAATGATGGCGATAGATAAGACGAGATTTATTGAAGTTGCTTTGGAAGGAGAAAGTATTATTAAATATATAGCGTATAGATGCTTATATGATTTGATTTTCATCCTTATTTGTTATTTAATCACTTTATAATTTTACTTTGATATAATAGAATTATTTTAATATTTATTATTCAGAATAATTGGCTTTTTTTTTCTTCTTTTAAACGAAACAAAGAAAGACTAAATAAATATGACTGTATTAAGAAGCCACTGGTAACTGAAGTCGTAACAAAAGTTGTACAATAACTAGGAATCGTCTAAGACTTTAATTTGATTAAACAAAAGATTAAGGCTGAATCAAAACCATTCATAATAAAAGTTTTCAATAAAATCTATGACGCCATCTAATGAATCCGTAGCATCTCCTCAAAAAGTCTTAGGACTTGAAGATAAGAAAGATAATCTCTGATCGTCATAATTATTGTTGAAGGCCGCAGCTGCTTGAAAAACGCAGACCAATTTAAAAACATGTTTTTGAAAAGAATACGAATCCTAGAAAATGATTGTTTTAAAACTTTAAAAAAAAAAGATTTTTTTTTTTCAAGCTTTGTTATTTGCTAAGATTTTAACTAACGTAATAAAAGATTAAAATATACAATTTGCTTTTATTTCTTTTTTTGTTAAGTGACAAGAATACTTTAGAATTTTATTTAACGCACGAAAATAAAATTTTAAATAAATGTAACTTTAATAAATTATTTACTTTAGAATGCTGTAAATCAAATTACGCTTGTTTAAAGATTTTCTTTTCTTTTATATATATTGTTCATATAATCTGCAACAATTCTTCTTTGCAAACATCTTAGAGAATTTGGTCATTTTTATCAAAATATTAGATTGATTTTGGAATATTGGGCGTATTTCTTTAGGATCAGCTAAATAGTGTAGCAAATTATTAATGTATCATTATTTATAAATATATATTATTCTGTGCCTTAATTTATTAATTTGGGATCAGTAGAACAGCTTTCTTATGTCTTAAATATTTTTTTCCGTCAGCCCCAATACTTATTAGATTTCTTTTTAAAATTTTTTTCCACGTTTTTCTCAGTATACATTCCTATGAATCTCTTCTCATTTTTCTCAGCTGTTAGATTTCTTTTCTATACTTTAGTAATGAAAGTCTCTCTGCTAGTTATATCGTTTTATATTTGGGATCTCTTACTTTCATAATTATCCTAAACGTTTTATTTCCTATTTTATCCTTTAGTTTTCTCCCAAAGATCATCTTAATCTTCTTTATCTATTCTTCTTTTCATCGAGCCTGCATTCAGCCTTTTTAAAAGTTTCAGCGTTTAAAAGAACTCACTAAAAATTACGCACACATATTCTTCAATTCCACTGGACATGCAGCATAGATTGGTTCTGAGATCGTCATTTCTGCTATATATATATATTATAAATTGGATAGTCGTAAAATAAGTGTTTTGTTTTGTTTTTTTTTTTAAAAAAAAAAACCTAAATAAAGGATCAATAAAATTTATTATCGTCTTAAATCTCTAATAAGTATTATTGGTATTTATAATTAAATTAATCATCATTATTTTTTCTTTCATTCTATCTCCATTTTATTATTTCCTTATTATTTTCTATAATTTTAATTAACATAAGGCATGGTCTTTCTGGCATGTCATCATTGATCATCTTTCTGTATTAATTAACTGTGGCAACGGTACTATGTATTTTTACATGTGAAGAAGAAAAAAATTATATTACTGTGTATTTTTCCAACAACCTTTTCATCTTTGAAATATATTCAAAGAAAATCTAACTTGATTTTGTTTAGGTAACATTTTACACTTTGCCTTTTTATCTGGGGGGGGGGGGGGGTAAATGACCATACCCATCTACGAATAGCTGCTAAAAATGATTATGGTAAATATATCATTAAGAACTAGTCAAAATTAGTATATATATATATTCATTCTTATCACTTTCTCATATTATTAATCCATTGAAGGATGAATATCACTGAAAGGTTAACCCAGCTTCTTCAATTCATAGGGACCTTCTCCTTATTACTCCAACAAATTTTCTTTTTTCTTCTTCTATATTTCACATGGTTTCTTTTTAAATCTTGAAATTCTTGTAGGATCCACTTTAAAACTTCAACGCTCCATCTAGGATCATCCTTTCTACAGGTTGAACAAAGATCCTTTTTAATCTTTTCACTTTTTCAGTGGATGTCAATAATACTATTTTTTAATCAAATGTTTCGTTTTTAATTTATTGTTACTTCCATCATACATATCTCAATACTTATTTGCACAGTCTGAAATCTTCTGATTACTTTATTAAATGTTCTTAATTACATATCCATATATAAAAATAAGTACAGCATATATATTTAAAAACTTCCTTAACAAATACATAGGCATATTTTATTTGTAACATTAAATTATATCTGCTAAGAATATTCAATAAAAATTTAATTCTATGCTTTATTCTCACCATCCTTTGATCCATTTTTAATCCATTGCAAAGAAAGATCTAAATCTCTCTTTTTCACTTTACTTCAAGCCACTAAACTGCTGCATTCTTTTATCTATCCATCTCATGTGTAATTTTTTTAGATCTCTTACAATTTCTTGAAATCCAGTTTAAAATTTCAATTGCCCATTTTCTGTCTTCTCGTCTAGTAATATGCTCATTCCAGCTTCATTTCAGTCTGAATTCTTTCAATGATGTTAGAAACACTGGTATGATCTCTCACTCCTGTATTTTATTTTTGATTTCTTTTTATCACTCCTAAAATACATCTCTCCAATACTTTTCTTCAGTTAAGTGTTCAAGTCTAAGATTCATAAGTAAGAGTTGGTAACACAAATGTATTTTAAAAAATCATCCTTTTCAAATACATTTACATATTTACTTTTAATATTAAGTTAGCACAATCCAGTTTAACTTTATGATTTATTTTCATCTGCATTAACTTCTTTTAATTTACCATTAACAATTTAATGTTCTCCTTTTGAGAAAACCTTTTGAACATTATTTTATTCATTTTATTATTATTATTATTATTATTATTATTATTATTATTATTATTATTATTATTATTATTATTATTATTATTATTATTATTATTATTATTATTATTATTATTATTATTATGCATCAAAACATCGGCAGGGAAGCAAACACTGGGGCAACTGCTTATAAGGCAGCTGTCCTAACCACTCGACTACCAACGCTTGACATTTTATTATTTAACTTAGTTCTGCATTATAACTGGCAACATTTTTTTAAATCTCGGAAGCATTAGTTAAATAAAAAAAATTACAATCTTTCAAAAATATAGATGACTTAATAATCTGTTTACTTTTATTTCCATTTTAATCTACAAAATACTTCTTGCCAAAACTAATGAAAAAAGTTTTGGAGATATGGAGTAAATCTATTATATACCCTTCTAAATACTAATTATTCTAGTATCACTATGCAATGTAATATTTTCAGAATATGATACTATACTGGGTGTATATAAATCAAATCCCTTTTTATAATATATAGATCTAAATATAATGACAAATCATATACAGAGGTCTTTTAAAAAAATATCTTCATACTTGGATGTAATCCACTGCGCTAAAATTATTTTTAAATTCCGCTTATTTTTTTTTTTTCCGTTGGTTAAAATCCAAACTTTGCTTTAAATGAATTTTAATTATGTTAGTAAAAATTTTGTATACAACTGATAAAGACTGGTAGATCTGTAATTTCTTACATCTTTTTATAATCACTTTTAAATGTTAATATTAGTTTTGCATTCCTCCAATCATCTGATACATCTTTGTAATTTAGATATTTGGAATATAAATTTGCCAACAGTTTTTCTACTTCTTCACCTTTTCTTTTAAACAATTGATTTTATCCCACCATTACTTGGAGCTTTTCCCTTCTTCATAAATTAAAATACATATCTCACTTCTTTAAAATTCTGGCATATTCAGAAGGTGTAGTAATTGTAGAGGCTACTTTTTCTTATTCTTTATTGCTACACAATTCTTTATAGAACTCTTTGCACACTGGATGTCATCTCTCTATTTAATAATAGTTTATTTTTTTATTATTTGCAGAAATAAGTTTTTTACAAATATCAAAATGTTGTCTTACACTTTTGATCCTTTTATTATTATTTTTTCTATAACTTTCCTTGCAAATTTAAAATTATACCTTCTTATAATGTTATTAATTCTTTTTTGTACAATTTTTCAAAATTCTATATATTTAATTCTTTTTAATGTTATTATTTATATATTTTTATAATCCTTATGTTCTTCATAAATTGTCCTGTCTCATTAGAAATCTTATTGACCAATTACTGTTTTTTGTAACAGCTATTTTTGTTGCAAGTTTTAATAGTATATCAAGTATCTTTTTATTAATTTTATTTAAATATGAATCATTATCAAATTCTCTTAATATTTCAAAATATGATTAATAAGTTCTCATTTAAATTAACTGGAATGTTTCTGATGGTTAGGAATAATAATTGTGAATGCTGTTGTTTTTAAAGTAATTTTTATTTTTATAATTTTACAATAATATATATTTTATATCTCACTAAGCAATAATCACTTCTTGTGTTAAAATAAAAAGCATTACAATCTTGAAATACAAATTTTCTGCTAACCAAAATATAATCCAATTATGCTCCACCTTCAATTTGAATGTTTCCATGACCATTTCTGTTTAGCATTTTTTATAAAGAAAAAGGTCTGCACACTCCAAAAATGTTTATCACCTCTCATTTCTATCACCACAATCAAATTGACCCACAGCACTTTCAACTTGCAATCATTTATTAATTCTAGCATTAAAGGCTCCTATGACTATTTTAAAATATTGTTTGGTCTGATCAAATGTTTTTCTTCCATCCATATAAAAATGTCTACTTTTTCATTACAATGAGAAGTTAGTAACTTGAATTGTCTGCATTTGATATCTTTTCCTAAGTTGAATGGCTAATCTTGATGCTTTTTCTAATACACCATAAATCCCTATTTCTTGTATGAATATTTGTAAAGTAAATTTCCACATATTAAACAAAGTGTCCCTTCAACTTTTCTTTTAACTTCACAAAGTCTAACAATATCCCAGTTAATATTAGGCAGTTCTTCTTCCAATTCTTGCAATGTTCCTTTACTTGAAAGTAGTATGCAATTGTAAATACTTAAATAAAAATCCATTATCAAGTAGCCAATTGCATCTGCAATCAGGGGATTTTTAGTGCCTCCATCATTGGCCACTAACTATTGTCTTGGCTGGTTCCTTTACAGCCTCCTGTGAACAAATGTTATAATTGAATTTTGTTTGTCATGATTATAAATATTCATTTACATACACATTTAAAACTGCCTCCAATAAGCTTCAACCAATATTTCAATTAAAGTTTATCAGACAACTGAGAAGAAAGACCATAATGCTTCTTAATTTAAAACTCAGAAGTAAAAAGCCAATAAACTCATGATGCTGGCTGATATATGTTAGTCAGCTGTCCACTTATGTTTGCATCATATATAAATAACCATATTGTAATAGCAGTTGCAATAAAAAAAGCATATAGAATCGGTAATAAGAATTTGCCTTGTTTGGTTCCTTTAAGGTCTGAAAGAGGAATCAAATGGTCTACTTTCATTTAACAGCAAACTTTTTTCTGCATTCCTTTTAGTGCTCAATTTTATCCATTATGTTTTCATGTGTTTTAATAATCTGACCAAAATATTTGTAGATTCCTACCTCTAATTCAGAATTATCAATTTTTATTTTATTTTATAGAAAAAAATTTAAAAAAACATTAATTTAGCACTTTTTAGTATTTCTATTTAGATATTGCTTCTTGCTTTATTCTGACAATTTTGTAATATTTTCTGAAACAGTGGAGCACTATTTATAAAAACTACCAAATCAGTTCCAAAAACCTGTTCACTTAAATATTTCATATTTATTTAAGTTTTAATTCTAAAGTTATTTCTCATAAAACTGCTATAAAAAGTTTTGGAAATGAGGTAACGATCTTATAAATGTTAATTATTTTAGTGTTGCCATTAATCTGATCACTTCTGTTACATTTTAATAAAAAATCTTTCAGAGTATATTATTATTGGATCTATATCTTGATTGTGCAAACCATTAATTACTACGAAAATATTTATATAATAAAATAACTTTTCATATTCTAGAAGTGCTAAGCATAATAGTAATCCATACACATGAACATTGCTTGGAAAACTTTTTTCAATGCTTGTATGCTATCAATTGTACTAAAAGCATTTTTAAATTTAACCTGATCCTTGATTGGCTTGATTCTAAAGATGTCTGTAAGTGAGTTGCAATAATCTTAATAAAAGTCTTGTATAAAATGACAGATAACTACACCACTCTCACACAAGGTAGTGACTGGTTTCTAACCACTTTAATCATATTGTGGCAGAATGTAAATCGTAAACATATGACTAAAGATTTGAAAAAGATGTATGTTCCCCAAGATGAACATTTCATGCTGAACTAGCACTTTATCAGTTGGTCCAGATCACATTCTCTTACAAATATCTTTATCATTGTTCACTATATATAGATGGGGAAATACTACAGTTTAATTGATAAGTGTCAAACTGACTGCCCTCAGAACTTTGACACAAACCACTTGTTGGAAATATATTAATAATTTTCATTTGTCATCCATAAGACTAGAGATTATCCATTTTAATAAAAAATATATCTGTAGGGTTATTTTCAATACATCACAAAGTAGGGACTGTATTTTATCCACTTTAAATAAGTTGTGGAGGAATGTAATCATAAAAATATGACCAAAGATATGTCAGTTGGACCAGATCACATTCTCTTACACATATCTTTATCATTGTTTATGATATATAGATGGGGAATTAATGCAGTTTAATTGATAAATATCAAACTTTCTGCCCACACAACTTTGACACAAACCACATGTTGGAAATATTAATTTTTATTAGTCATTTATTAAACTAGAAATTATCCATTTTATTAAATAATATTTTTCTGTAGTGTTATTTTCACTATACCACTCTAACACAATGTAGGCACTAATTCTATTCACATTACACATCTTGTGAAGAGATATAATAATAAACATATGAATAACTAATAAAAATTAATAATATATTTGCAACAGGGTATGTGGGTCAAAGTTTTAAGAGCAGTAAGTTTGACACATCATTTAAACTGTAGTAATTCCCCATCTATATATATATATATAGTGACCAATGATAAAGATATGAATAAGAGAATTTGATCAGCCAACTGATGAATGCTGGTACAGCATCTTGGAAATCACTTTTTTTTTTCACATATCTGTGATCATATGTTTATGACTACATCCTTCCAAAAAGTGTTTAAAGTGGATAGAAACCAGTCACTACCTTGTGTGAGAGTGGTATAGTGAAGATAACACTACAGAGATATTATTTATTAAAATGGATAATCTCTAGTCTAATGAATGACTAATAAAAATTAAAAAGATAAATCATCATGTTCTAATATCTTCTTTTTGATTTTTTTTTTTACAGGTTGACATTTTCTATTGTTAGCACTGGTGCAATTTTTGGCAATGTTCAACATTTTATTTTAATATTAAATCTTTATTCTATATTAGAATTCAATAAATAGAGGTTTAATTTGTTAAAAATATAAATTTACAAATGAAATGCATTCTAAAATATCACATTTGAAGTTTGTAAACATTGTTAAAAATTGAATATATAATGAAAACAAAAGCTCCAGATTATCTGGTAAGCACCACTTGGAGAAACTTCAAGTAAAGAAGACGATCGCTAAATCCACAGAACTGAAGCTGGAGAAGTAACTACATACATAGAAGTAAATACATTAAAGCTGAATGATTTACATCTGAAACTGTAGTGTAATAAAATAAACAATCTATATTGTACTAGAATAGCATGTAATAGCAAAATGTATGTTTATATCACATAATAAATTTCTCTTAATAAAAAAAAAAGTCATCTTTCCTTTTTGGTCATGTTCAGGAAAACAACCAATCTGGTGGTTCAAAAATATCTTTTTTTGACTGAAATTTATTTGTAAAATAGGAACAAGAAAATGTAAAGTCATCAAAATTCTATAAAATTATTTAAAAATGTTAAAGTTATAATTTTTAAAATATCTCAAATTCTTCTAGCACCTTGCTGTTAGAGGCATTGTTGGTCTGTTTTAAAAGATGTTATAATGTATTAATCATAATTTTCTTTGTTAGCATTATGATCAAATGTATAAATTTCTATTTTTAAAAATAAAACAAATATGAATCAAATCAAGGTATAAAAACATTTTTTTTTATTTTAAATAATTATTATATAATAATTGTGTAAAAGTAATCATTACATTTTAAAAAAATAGGCAATTTTTTTTTTCTGCTATTCCAAAAATTTTCTTGAAGTAATCTCAAACCCAGAGGATAATAAACTGGTGCCATTAAATATGTGGAGACTGGATTAAATTGCTTTGATATTACCAAATATTGGCAGCCTCTTCAGATTTGTTATTTGATTAATACATCAATATTATGTCAATTTCATTTCTTAGCATCAAATGAGTATAAAAATTGGAAAAATAACATTAAAGATTGTACAGGAGAATGATTTAAAGCATAAGGACTATCAGCACCATCTGTAAAATAAATACTTCCATAATATATCAATCAATATCAATATCAATGGCACTAGTATATTCTTATAAATATTAGGCACATTTTAATTTTTTAAACATTTGGAAACAGTTTTTCTAACATTTTTTTATTATTTCTTTAACTAATTTTTAAAGAAAACAATAATAATTTCACCATAAGTTGAATTTTTTTTTATCATAGATTTAATTAAATATCTCACCTCTTGATTTTAAATTAAGAAAATGCAATTAAAAGTCTAATTTTATTCTCATAATATTTCTTACTATATCATTTTTTGTAGAACTTTTATACACATTTTATGGAATTCTTTTTTAATAGTAAGTTAATGTTTTCTCCTTATTGTTAAAACTAATTTATTTTCAATACCAAAATATAGTTTCATCCATTTGAGACTTTTATTCTCTTCTATAGAATTTTTTGGAATTCATACTTATATTTTTATAACATTATTAACTTTTTATATACTATTTTATATAATTCCAGTTATTCAAATCTTCTGATATAATCATTTAAAGATATTTTTATATTTTTTTTACTTTTTTTATATAAATTGCTTTATCTCAATTGAAAATTTATTATTGCATTGCAGTTTTTTTACCAAATACTTGTGCAATTATTTTTTACAGAATGTCAGTTAATATATTATTAATCTCAGCTAAGTCTGAAACATCTTTACAATCTTTTAAAATATTCCATGTATGTTATATTATAAATTTATTGGTGTGTTTCTGAAGATAAGAAATATCAACTGCCACTGTTACTGTTTTTTAATAGTTTTTATCCATCTAGATTTGCATTAATATCTCATTTATTGATTATCACTTATTGTGTTGAATTTATTAAGAACATTACAGTCTTGAAATATGTTTCCTCATAGTCAAACATAGTATGCTGAAGTTTTACTTGGATTCATCTATGTTCATTTTTGTGTCTGATCCCAATTTATCTTAGTGACTAAATTTAACCACAACATGTTTTTAAAAACCATTTTCCAATTTTAGAAAGAAAAAAATCTCCCATGACAGTGTTTGATGTAATAAAAAATATTTATACATCCATATAAAAAATCTTCAACTTTTTTATCACCGAAACATGTTGGGTCATTAATTTAAATTATCTGCACTTGAAAATGTACATTTAAGTTACATAATATTTTTGCTTTTTTATTTATAATAAATCTCATTTCACTTATGATTCAATATTTATCACTTTTCAATTCAATTTTCTTTTCACTTTTTCATCTAACTTCACTAATTCAAACAATCTTTTCCTTAATACTAAAGAATTTTCCCCCAATTCATACCAATTACTTTTATTTTAAAGTGGTCAGTAGGTGTATGTAGTAAAATAGTAGAACATCATAGAATTGCATCTTAGGTCTGTCTTTGGTTACTAACTATAACTTTACAGTCTTCTAGAAGTAAGGAATGTAATTTAGCTTTGCCTGTTATTATTGAATGATAGTAGGTTACTTATGCCCATAATAAAAAGAATTGGAGAATCATCAAGCTTTCAATAGAGATAATTGTGGTCACACTTTTAGTTTAAATTCAAAGTGAATTTTTTGTTTGTGAGCCATTGATCTCTCTATGGAGAAATTGTTTACATGGCCCTAAATTTAGACAAAAATGTAATTAATACATATTTGAAATAAAATCCTTGTTTTTGCTTCACCTTTGAGTGGCAAGTTTTAAATTGTGCTTTACGAAAAAATGTGAAGCTTAGTATTATTAAAAAAGAATTATAAGGCTTAGCACTTTTGGAGAACTTAGGTTTCCATATTCATAGCCTATCTTGGGAGTGTCAGCTTACACTGAGATTTTAAAAAAAGCTTAGCAGTAATTTATGCAAAATTTATTCAAAGTTTTTTTTTATATAGACCATTTTCTGGAGATTGCAAAGCACAATTCTTTTTGGTTTATTGCATAGTTGACATTTGCAATAAAGTATGTCTTCTTTATCTTTCATTTCATATCATTATGCTCATTGCACAATGCCCTTTCCATAGTGGGTTTGAACACATGGCCTGTTGTTTTTTGGGGCTCAAAGAATATGGATTTGTTTTTAGTATCACCATCAGAACATCTCAACATCACTATTTATACAGGAGAGCTCTGAACCCACTATGGCAAGGGCACTGTGCACTGCACATAATGATATGAAATGAAAGATAAAGGAGGCATGCTTTATTGCAAATGACAACTATACAATAAACTGAAAAGAATTGTGCTTTGCAATCTCCACAAAATGGCCTATATGAAAGAAAACTTTGAATAAATTTTGCATAAATTACTGCTAAGCTTGGCATCAACAAGAACCTTGAGCATTCTATCATTGATTTTCAATGATATGAATGGCTGAAGGGTTGAAGAGTGAAGAAGATTGAAGCTTATCCAATAAAGTTTGAAGATATGCTATCTTAATATAAACTTAGCACTGATTGTATATATGTGTGGGAAATGGTAATCTGGACCAACTGATGAGTGCTGGTTCAGCACAAAATATGTATACTGAAGATCATTTATCTTTTTCACATATGTGTGACCATGTGTAATGGTTATATAAAATAGATTGGATAGTTGTAGTGAGTTTTAAAGGTTGAGTTAAAGTCTCTTATAATTACATTAAGTTTAGTATATAAAATATACATGTATTTAAATATTATATATATACATAACACAAATAAAATGTTCGTTAATAATCAATGTAATAAGAATAAAACATAATAAATATAATGATATTATAGACAGCCTTTCAATCAGAAAAGTATATATATTGAAATGAATGTTTTCATGGGTAAAAGATGTTTTGTAAAACATATTTTGGGAAATAATTGTGTTTAATGACAAAATAAATCTACAGAACATTTCTATAAGAAAAGATCCTCCAATGGCTGAAAAAAAATATAGTAATAATCATGGTTATAATAGATAGAATGGTTTCTCATATTCGTTCTATCCCATGGTTGTTGAATAGGCTAATTTATATTTAGCAATATTTTTTATATTCTTTTGCATTAAGAAACTTTATCAAATGATTGATAATTTTATGTTTCATCATGCTTATTAGTGCAATTTATGTTTTTTTTTAAAAAAAATATTTCTACAACTTCTGTAAATACTCTTTGGTCATGGTTATTGCATGTGGGTATGATTTTAGTATTTGGGAAGGTTAAAGTACTAAAATTATATGCTTATGCTATAACCATGATCAAAGAATATTTAAAGAAGCTATATAAATTTTTAAAAACACAAATTACATTAATAAGCATTAGGAAACAATACAATTACCAAATATTTGGTAGAGGTTCTTAACCAGATTAATATAAAAAGTACTGCTAAATATAAATTAAACTATTCAACAACCACAGAATACAACAACTACAGGAAACAATTCAATCTCCTACAACCATATGATTATTACTATATTTTTTAATCCAATTGAAGATAAGTGTTATTTTATCAACCGTCAGTAGGTTTATTTTATCTTATTAAACAGGGTTATTCCCAAAACATGTTTCATAATATATATATATCGCTCAGACTTTGTTCTATTTTATAAAATATGTGACATATATATGCCAATTATAAATGAAATATACATCTCAACACAGACATCCATTTATGACAAAATGATGACTAAATTGGTGGCTCAAATATATAAAATATATAAATGGTTAGGAAATTTTATATCTACAGATATAAATAATTCCTAACAGAGTCCAAAACAATTCATGTTTGAAGTGACATTTATTAAAAATTTAATTGGTTCAATAATCTAATAATACAATTGAGAGTAGGAGAAAAAGTTAGTTAAATAGGCCATATAGCTGATGATATATATATAAA